>LR812541.1:15211120-15546120 GCA_903798195.1 Danio kyathit
AATTCACCTACACCGCATGTCTTTGGACTGTGGGGAAAATCGGAGAACCTGAAGCAAACCCAAACCAACACAGGGAGAACATGCAAACTCCTAGACCTTCTTGCTGTGAGGTGACAGTGCTAACCACTGAGCCACCGAATTTCACTTTGTTGTGTTAAAATACCAAAACATTAGTAACTGTGTTTTAACAAATTACATTTTGAGTTTTTTGCATGGTTATTAGTTTTTTTTGACCAATGGCAGGGACTAGGATTGCTCTTGAAACATGTTTTTAGAAAATCTATTCCATTTTACGAGTTTTAGGTACAGTTTTTAGATTCAGAGTTCTGCAGGAGTAGATTTTATGTGGATGGAGAAGGGTATAAATGAAGGTCGGAGCCAGTTACAAGTGGGTGGGACTTGACCTCCAAGCGGGCTGAACAAAACTGGAGTTTTTATTAATTTAATGTCTTATACATGACACTTATACACCTACCCCAACCCTAAACCCAACCTCACAGTAATCAGTTGTATTTCTTAACATCTGCACCTACATCTACCCCAACCCTAAACCCAACCTCACAATAACCTGTTGTGTTTTATTAATATCTACACCTGCCCCAACCCTAAACCCAACCTCACAGTAACCTGTTGTGTTTTATTATTGTCTACACCGACCCCAACCCTAAACCCAACCTCACAGTAACCTGTTGTGTTTTATTATTGTCTACACCGACCCCAACCCTAAACCCAACCTCACAGTAACCTGTTGTGTTTTATTATTGTCTACACCGACCCCAATCCTAAACCCAACCTCACAGTAACCTGTTGTGTTTTATTAACGTCTACACCTACCCCAACCCTAAACCCAACTCACAGTAACCTGTTGTGTTTTATTAACATCTACACCTGCCCCAACCCTAAACCAAACCTACAGTAACCTGTTGTGTTTTATTACTGTCTACACCTACCCCAACCCTAAACCCAACCTCACAGTAACCTGATGTGTTTTATTAACATACACACCTGCCCCAACCCTAAACCCAACTCACAGTAACCTGTTGTGTTTTATTAATGTCTACACCTACCCCAACCCTAAACCCAACCTCACAGTAACCTGTTGTGTTTTATTAACGTCTACACCTACCCCAACCCTAAACCCAACCTCACAGTAACCTGATGTGTTTTATTAATGTCTACACCTACCCCAACCCTAAACCCAACCTCACAGTAACCTGATGTGTTTTATTAACGTCTAGGCCTGCCCCAACCCTAAACCCAACCTCACAGTAACCTGATGTGTTTTATTAATGTCTACAACTTCCCCGACCCTAAACTGAACCTTACAGCAACCTGTTGGGTTTTAATAACATCTACACCTGCCCCAACCCTAAACCCAACCTCGCAGTAACCTGTTGTGTTTTATTAACGTCTACACTTACCCCAACCCTAAACCCAACCTCACAGTAACCTGTTGTGTTTTATAAACGTCTACACTTACCCCAACCCTAAACCCAACCTCACAGTAACCTGTTGTGTTTTATTGTCTCCACCTACCCCAAGTCTAAACCCAACCTCACAGTAACCTGTTGTGTTTTATTAACGTCTACACCTACCCCAACCCTAAACCCAACCTCGCAGTAACCTGTTGTGTTTTATTAGTGTCTACACTTACCACAACCCTAAACCCAACCTCACAGTAACCTGTTGTGTTTTAATAACATCTACACCTACCCCAACCTCACAGTAACCTGATGTATTTTATTAATGTCTTATCCACCTACACCACCTAAACTCAGGCCACCTGTGGCATAAATCCCTCCCACTTGGAGGTCACCCAACCTACTTGCGGTGTAAAACCTCCCACTTGGAGGTCTCCAGGCTGCAGTGATACCCACTTGTCTGGATGAGACAAAACACTTTCAATACTCTATTGAAGAGGGTAAATGGGAATATATTAAACCAGGGGTGCTCAACCCTGTTCCTGGAGATCTTCCTTCCTGCAGATTTCAGTTGCAACCCTTATCAAACACACCTGTCTGTAATTATCCAGTGCTGTTCAGGTCCTAATTAATTAGTCCAGGTTTGTCTGATCAGGGTTGGAGCTGAACTCTGTAGGAAGGTAGATCTCCAGGAACAGGGTTGAGCACCCCTGTATTAAATGTTCCACAAAATGTGAATCCCATCAAGGCCTTATTTTTCTTTCCCTGCTAACAATTCTTTTCTTAGAAGAAACTGTAATTACGACTACAGGAATAAACCCCAATTTAAAAAAAAAAAAAAGGATGAGTCTGATTAAAGTTTCACGGTATTTTGGCCCCCAATGAGGCATCTAACAGAAGACAGATGTGCTGCAGGGGGCCTAACACTAACCAGCCATCCCAGAGAGCTTTGCCTCTGACTTGTGCTGCTTGTTGTCAACACAGCATTCAGTGGTCTAATGACAACAGCCAGTCTCCACCTTTTTACACACACTATCTGCAATGCAGCCGACTCTCGTAAACTGCTCCCAATAAACATGTGGTCGCCACTTTACGAGGTCTCAATTGATGCTAAAAATGGACTGGAACTGAAACAGTGGAGCTGTTAGTAGGTTGTGATTATGCTTTTTGACAACCAAATGTGTCCTCACACTTAATTTTAACAAACATCTGTGGTAAAAGTTGTCGTATGAAAGGCTCAGCTCACACTTCATCTAACGGAGACTTTTATTGTTTGGTCTGATTTGGACAGATGCTGGAGATCTCACACTACACTATTAAATTCGCCTCGTGTGACTTTCATCCCGCAAAAAAATGCATTCATTCTGTTTTGAAAAACAGTTTTACACTATTTGATCTTAGGACCAGTTTAGGAATGAACCTCAAATGCATCAACGCTTTGATATGGTTGCCATCTATAGCATATTTTTCTCATTCACACCTTCCTTAATCTCACCATTCAATAATCCCTATATGGGAGTGGAGTGCTGAGGGCAGTTTAGACAATTTTGGACTGAGAGCAAAGACTAGCAGGCTGGCATGGGTTATTAGAGAATGGGTTCAAAGAAGTTCTGTTTTAATGCATTGTCTCTTAAGCTGTTTTCACACTTGAGTTGGTTGCTTGGTGTAAACCTGAGTTTCTCCTGGTATTAATGTGCATTTTCAGCAGTCACCAAGGATGCACTGCCACATCCTCCTTGTATTAACATGCTATTTTAGTGGTTGCCTTAGATGCAGTACTGTTTCCTATTGGTGTTTACATGCATTTACAGTGGTCGGCCTAGATGCATTACTTTTTCCACCATGTATTAGTATGCATACTTGGTGGTCAGGAAAGATGTATTACGTTTCCACCTCGCATTAAGGTACATTTTCAGTGTTCAACCTACTGCAGATGCACTACCATTTCCTCCTGGTATTAGCATGGATTTTCAGTGGTTAGCCTAAATGCATTTTTGTTTCTACCTGGTATTAACATTGATTTTTACATGGTCAGCTAACACATATTACCATTTTCTCCTGGTATCAATGTGCATTTTCAGAGTTCAGCTTAAATTCATTACCATTTCCACCTGCTATTAACATTGACTTTTGTGGCTGTTTGAAAGCATGCAACCATATGAGCATTTACACTGTGAAAGCAATCTTATCCAATCGGTTTTGAGTATTGAAAGTGGTGAACAGCTGATAATTTCATGTTACATCCAGTGCATTTGTATGAAACATTGACCACTTTTGATGCGACTGAGAAAAATTCATACCTCCACTACCTGTCACCACTGGTTTGCTTGATTTGGGACTTGTGGAGCTGCGCATCGATGGATTTGCTCTTCAATGTTTGGACTTTCAGCAATGTAA
This sequence comes from Danio kyathit, assembly GCA_903798195.1. Classification (NCBI taxonomy): domain Eukaryota; kingdom Metazoa; phylum Chordata; class Actinopteri; order Cypriniformes; family Danionidae; genus Danio; species Danio kyathit. The sequence continues at coordinate 15,214,939 of LR812541.1, forward strand.
TGTAAACCACACTGAACTGAGCTAAATTGAACTTTAACTCTGTAAACTGGACTGACACAGTTTCAATTTACTAGAACTTCTATGCTAAGCTGCTTTGACACAATCTACATTGTAAAAGCACTATAGAAATATAGATGAATTGAAATTTAATTTAAAATTCCAGCAAAAGGTGTAAAGGGGCTTTGATTATATTCCACTTTACCTTAATGATTGCACATTTAGGTCTGAATAGCATATGTGTTGGTATGCGTAATATTAGATCTCCAGTAACTGCCCAAAATCAACAGTTGAGTCCACTGTGACCACTATCAGCTATCATCTCAAAATGAGAATATGCAAGCTCACAAATAACACTATAACACAATGTTAATTCCAAGTAGCTAAGATCATATCATGTGTAAATTGTATGTTAGAGGTTCACAGCCACAGATTACCACAGACTGCATTAACTTCAACAGCAATAACTCCAGAGTTCACATTAATCAATCCAGACAATAATTAGAAGACCACCAAAGAATAGAAGACCACTTTTACACCTGCCATATGAAGCTAAATCCATAATCAATCAGATTCAAGATTTTCCAGTTGATGCAGACCTTAGCTCCAACTCCAATTTAACATGTCTAAAGCTAATTTTGATTACTACTACTTCCAGGTGGATTTTTGGCAAATTGGAACCAGAGTCTGCATGAAGTAGGCTCTCTGGGACTTTTTTATTTCTGATGAAAAAAATGCTGGATGCCAAGTGCAACCTCATTTCTATTTTGTGTCCTAATGACAAGATTCAAATTTGAAGAGGATTGTTCAGGTCATGTTGATGCAGTCATATTTCTTAGAAGTATATACAACATGTTGACACAAGTGGCTTAGGAAAATTAGTGTTAGAGCCATGTTTGTATGTAACGTGAGGGAATACATAAAGCAAAGAGCTCCAGTGTTTAGATACATGACTGAATTATAACGAGGGATAAAAGTTGACCGCAGAGCTGGCACAAGCTTTCAGCAGAACAGCAAGCTGTGGTACGTGCCTGAAACCTCATCCGACATGCATGTGAAGTGGTCACTGGCCTATTTACACCCGGGTGAACCGCTAAGCTTTGCAGCCTCCAAATCTGACACTTTTATTTTTGCCTTCCCTACCCCTCCACTCCCCTTCTTCATTTCCCTCTGCCGCTTGCCCTATGCAAAACAAATGTTTGTGAAAGAGTGGCAGCACACAGTCTTAGCAGAAATCTGCGGTCTGGCACAACATGAAGTGATAGCCATTAAATACCTCTGAGACTTCATGGCTCAATCGTGAATGATGGATATGATAATGTGTGTGTGTGAGAGACAGAGTGCACACGGGAGTGTGTGAAGATCTGTCAGATTTTGTCATGCACCCAACTCTGGGTTTTGTCCTTCTGTTTCCTGGGCTTGTGTCGCCTGTACACAACACGGCTGTTGCTTTGCCAAAGCTGTCGCACCCATCACATTAGCTACACTGACCTACATGCTAAACATTGGCTGCTCAAACTTCATCTTGTCACACAAAAAGAACCATTTGGTGTGCATGATGAGGCTGAGGCTACTCCAGCAGGATGGAGCGATTTGAGGCAACGCAGTTTGGAGGTATGGGTGGTCCTGTTTAGGCTGTCATGACTCCTTGTGAGGCTTCGACAGACTTTCCTCAAACTCTGCCACCCAGGAAAAAACAGGCACAAATGCTTATTAAGTGATTTGTTTGATAAACAAATTGATTAGTCCGGATGGGTGAGCCTACAGCTGGTTGATATTTGCTCTGAATCTCTCTGGGAACATCTTTCCCATGTCTCAAATCCTCTGAAATTATACAACAATTTTTAAACAGGTCAGCATATGAAATTTCATTGGTAATTTAGAAGATGATTTGTTGATATTTGGCCTCCTCAGCTAAATCTGGAGTTTGGCACCAATAGCCTACATTTGGCACCCAAATACTGCTGTTACTCTGCAGGTGTCATTATGCACTCTGAGTTCATTATATTCCTGATTTGTATAGTATGCTCTAGTGTACACAACACTTATAGTCTCCGTTTCTTCTGCAGACCCCCTTTTCCCATGATATCTCATCTTTAAACATAAAATTACATATATGACATACAGTCAGAATACATGATCATGATCGTTGATGTAGAATACACGGTAACACTTTATTTTGATGGTCCATTTGAGTATTAGTAGACTGTCTACTTAGTTAGTCTACTTAGTTAGTCAGTTGACACTGACATTTAACAGTCCTTCAACAGACATGTAACTGACTCTAAGAAACTTTGCAATTACATGTCAACTTATACTAACCCTAACCCCAACCCCAACCCTAACCCCAACCTAACAGTCTACTTATAATCTGATGATAATTAGTTGCAATGTAACTTAAATTCAACAAACGAACCGTCAAAATAAAGTGTGACCGAATACACAAGACATGTCACTTGTATACTTTTGAATAAGGAAGATAATGAAGCCCCGCCTTCTAGTAAAGGAGCCAATCACACATCACTATAGACTGACAATTCTCAGAGGGAGGGGCTCAGTCCAGACGTGTGTTTCTGCAGATTTTGAGTGATTTGAATGTTTAGAAATGAAACTAAAGAGACAGTTGTTGTTTAATTTTAACGATGATTCCTGATAAGAAATTAAATCGTTAAATCATTTCTCCATTCTGACAGAATGCCCGAGCATACACACAGTATGTCTGATAATATTTTTTCTTCTGGAGAAAGTCTTATTTGTTTTATTTTGGCTAGAATAAAAGCAGTTTTTAATTTTTTATGAACCATTTTAAGGTCAAAATTATTAGCCCCTTTGAGCTATTTTTTTTCCCTGACTGTCTACAGAACAAACCATTGTTATACAATAACTTGCCTAATTACCCTAACCTGCCTAGTTAACGTAATTAACTTAGTTAAGCCTTTAAAAAATCATTTTAAGCTGTATAGAAGTGTCTTGAAAAATATCTAGTAAAATATTATTTACTGCCATCATAGCAAAGATAAAGTAAATCAGTTATTAAAGATGAGTTATTAAAACTATTATGTTTAGAAATGTGTTGAAAAAATCTTCCCACCGTTGAACAGAAATTGGGGGAAAAAATAAACAGGGGGACTAATAATTCAGGGGGGCTAATAATTCTGACTTCAACGGTGTATATATATATATATGCAACGCAGTGGCGCAGTAGGTAGTGCTGTTGCCTCACAGCAAGAACGTCGCTGGGTCGCAGATTCGAACCTCGGCTGGGCTGGGTCAGTTGGCGTTTCTGTGTGGAGTTTGCATGTTCTCCCTGCGTTTGCGTGGGTTTCTCCGGGTGTTCCGGTTTCCCCCACAGTCCAAAGACATGCAGTACAGGTGAATTGGGTAAGCTAAATTGTCCATAGTGTATGAGTGTGAATGTGTGTGTGGAAGTTCCCAGAGATGGGTTGCGGCTGGAAGGGCATCCGCTGCGTAAAAAATCGTGCTGGATAAGTTGGCGGTTCATTCCGCTGTGGCGACCCCGCAAGGGACAAAGCCGACAAGAAAATGAATGAATGAATATTTAGGTATACTTTGATAGAATATAACATATTTGTTGAAATGACTTGATTTATATGTAAATGCTTACATATATATATCTTTTCCAACTAATAAATATCGAGCACAGTGATAGTTCAGTAATGCCACATAGGCAAGAGCTGCCATCAGCTGATGCGATCAGATGCCTATCTGCTCCAACCACTGTCATTCTTTTATTAGACCAGGTACATATATATGTGGCATACAGCTCATGTAAGTTCAATTCATCATTATTTCTACAGTGCTTTTACAATGTAGATTGTGTCAAAGCAGATTAACATAGAAGTTCTAGTAAACTGAAACTGTATAAGTCCAGTTTTCAGAGTTGAAATTCTGTTTAGCTCAGTTCAGTGTGGTTTAATTTTCACTGCTGAAAGTCCAAACACTGAAGAACAAATCCACCAATGCGCAGCTCCACAAGTCCCAAACCAAGCAAGCCAGTGCTAAGAACAAACTTCACCAATTGATGAAAGTGAAAGAAAAAAAATCTCAAAAGAAACCAGGCTCAGTTGGGCCCGACCAAGTACGCTCAAACTGCTTGCAACCCTTTCTTCCTTAATATAAGTTCAAATATACTTGTGCACCTTTTGGTTCAGACTGCCAAGCCCCCAAGTTCTAATGTTACAGACCTCATTGCAGAAGCAAAGACATTCTACACAGCAAGCTACAGCAAAGCCAACCTGTATGCATCACCAATACATTGTAATACACCACAGTTTAATCCTAATCTCGTGTATTTGTCTAGCGTATGGTCCTGGGGGGTTAAAGCAGAAATGTTGTATGTGCTAATAACTATGAAGCAAGAGCCCCCATTAGGAACCATATCTTCAAATATAAGTATGTCAATAAATGCTTGCTAATTTGTCAAAGTGGTCCTGTCTGAATTTCAAATATGTATGAATTTGTATCCATATGTGAACACACATATAAAATTATAACTAATATATACATATAGTGTGTGTCTGTGAGTATGAAAGAAGCAATTTTTGCAATATTTTGATATATACCTATGTTGAATAAAAGACATACATTTTATATGCAAAATCTAAATATAAACTTACTTTTATTGCCATATATCAGATTTCTGTGTGGGAACATGCCATACAGTACATTTCCACTTCAATAACAACTTTATCCATTTTATCTATTGTCATGTATATGAATTTAGTTGTACATATTTGTTGCCACAATAGGCAAAATGAGCTCAGAGTGTTTTTATATCTTGGATCCTCTTTTCAAATCTTTAGAAACCATACAAAAGAGAGATTTCTGTACGTGAGTGGTAAAGGCCAGTGGCAAGTGAGGTCTGAACCCCATTTGTGGTTCCTACAAAGGAGGAGATCTTACACTTTTGTTTTCATTGTGAGCAATTGAACGCACATGCATACGCACACGCACATACTCAACTTTATGAATTCACCAGATTCTCATCTCTCTGTTAAAGTCATCAGTGTGTTGGACTGCAGATGAACCAAAGCACTTCTTTTGTCCATCCACAGAAGACTCTCGGGCAACCACCTGAGACACATCCCTGGCCCCATGCTCCAAGGCCTCTACAACCTCAAAGTCCTGTAAGTAACGAAAGATCAAGAGTGTTTTTGTTTCACCTAATGCATTTGTAGAAAATAGCATTCTTTCTGAAAAAAAATGACTTTTGTAGCAGTGTCATTCGCTGCTTAATTGGAAACAGAACTGATGATAGTTGATGATTCCGGTTTTGCTCTGTGTTGAATGGTCAGTGTGCTGTTCTTTATTCTTGGGTGTTTGTTGATGTTTTATTGACAGATTTCAGTTTTACTGGCTGTTTTAAATGCAGTTAATGATGTGAGACAGGCTAGACAAAGGCCAGGCATGGATCATAGGTTTCAACATTTCCACACAGTGAATTAAGCACCTTTCCATTCTGTCCTAATAACTATAGTACATTTGCCTTGTGATGTCATTTAACAATCCACTATCCCTGATTTTTTTTTTTTTTTATCATTGCGCACACCAAGAAAATTGCAGTTTTACATGAAATGGAGTTAACTTGTTAACAATGTTCGGAAGTGAGACCACGCCTCACTTTGCCTCCTTAACTAATCACCTACTACCTAAAATGTATCTAAAGGCAGACCAGCCCTCTAGCACTGTTCTTCTTGTTTTCTCGAACACACCCTTCCTCCCTCTATCCCCTTGCTGCCCATGAACAATCCTTATAACCTTCTCTTTCCTCCTACTGATATGGCTACTGAGAATGCACGTTTCTGCACGCGCAGTACTGCAATTTGTCACCCGCAGTCACGCGATTTACTGCATCTGTAAAGGCCGCCTTTTCATAAAAAAAAAAAAATAAACATTTCTGTGCTTTACGCAATAGCCATCAGGTGGTGCAAGAAACAACCGCTTTTCCATTGACTTAAAGTAGTTGTCATGGTTGTTCCGGTGCATGGACAGTATTTGCGTACAAGAGCGCTCAATTCAGCTCCCTCGATGCCTCCAGCGGCTGGGTTTCTATTTATGTATTTTGGAGAACAGGCCCGGATTGGCTAATCGGGAGGGCCGAGAGAATTCCCGGTGGACCGATCTGTTTTTTAGCCGCGAGAGCCGGTGCCCCTAGCTGCTTGCACTCTCAGCAGTTGCACTTTTTTCATTTATTTATTTATTTGACCATAGCCTCACTCTTTTTATTCATTATTTTGCCGCAGCTTCGCTCTTTTTATTTATTTATTTTCTCGCAGCCCCATGAGCAGAAATGCAGCCCGCAGGTTAATGATGTCGTAACTATTATTCGACCCCAAACAGCGGCACCTTAGTGAATATAAGAATTCGAATAATTAATATTAATGAATATTACACCTGCTCAATGAAAACCAGATGATTCACTACATTAATAAGTCTGACATAACTCGATCAGAAATCTAAAATGGGGAGAAAAGGATTAAGCCATCAATAGAAAAAAAAAAGCACAACCACTTAGCTCACTTGCTCTGGCTGCTACAGTATATCATTTCAGTATGCTCACTATGTTACATAACTGCCCCCTGCTGGCCATGTATTTCTTGTGTTAGATCATGTTCTGCTTTACCGCGCTTTACTGCGGAGATGTACGAGATTTGTTTAAATCACTCACACATTCTCAGTAGCCATATCTGTAGGTTGAATCGGGGGGTCCAATCAATCTACCAAAATATTACAGAGATGGTAACCCCCCTCTGAGTCTCTGGGCATCATCATAGGATGCCCGATCAGCCTACCTACCTGTTCAGTGTTTATCCTCTTCCCTCCCCCTTCATCCCACTCTTCCCTTACTATCCCTTTCCTCCATGCATCCCTACAATAAAGTCTAGCTCAAAGTGTGGCGTGGTCCATGCTGGTGAAATCTCTTTATCTCCCCATAAAGCAGATTCATGCTTAAACAATCGTCTTTGTGTCCTAATAATGTCGCAAGAATTGATAATTAAAACTGATTGAAAATTATATCTAGATTTGCATTTAGCCGATTATTGAAAACATCAATTTAATTGTTTTGAAAGTAAGAAAATGTCTGCCACTGTGAGATATCTTATTTCTGTGGTCAGTGTAGACAAAAAGCGATTGAACTGGTTGTGACAATAGTAACATCGTTCTGTTGGCTTTCTGTTCTCTTTTTGTACAATCCTATTCAACAACCAGACTTGTCTAAGGCACGAGAACCTGACCTACTGATGTTTGAACTAATGTTCAGTTTTTAACTTAGTAGATAGAATCAAAACATATCAACCAAAAACTTAGAACATGATGAATGTATCATGTCAAAGTCAGTTGTTAATGAATTTATATGACAGTGCCACACAAAACCAGAAATACAGTGGGGATGAGTTCATACTTTCTAGCATTCGAATGGCTAAATTGTTTTGTTTACAACGTCATATCAAGACAGCTGGACATTTAAAGTCTAAGTTCACAATGACTATAGTGGCACCATGATTTCCTTGATAAGGGCATCCTGCCCACAAAGACGTATTTATTCCTACAAACACTGGCAATTCTGTGCTGCGGTCAAATGTCAGGAGTTTCATTTGATTGGACATGATAAAGCTGTCTGCGTTGTAATTAAAGCTCACCGTCTGTGGCCACATGCTCTCACGTTGGAATAATTTGCTTTGTTCAAAGAGCTCAGTGTCATTGTTCAACCACTTCCTGTTTCGTTCGTTTTTTTTATTTGACGAGTCCTGTGAGCATGACCTCAGTGGCCCACCCAGGCAGTTTCCCCCCTTCATTCTGTTTCGTCTTGTTCAGGCTTTCTGCCACTCCCATGTTCTGGTTTTGTCCACTGAAAAGTGCACCACACAGTAATTGAAATCATATCTCTTGACTGATTGATGTTAGTGACAGGTAACTTCATCATCAGTAAACTGAACAACGTTTTATGCCCAGGAGCCATATTGATATTCTCCATTTGAATAGGCTTTTTTTTCTCTTCTTTTTCTGCATTTCAAATTCACCATGCAGTAAATTACACATATGAAACTGACTAGTGGTGATATACTGTATATACTTTCTTAATACAATGAAAAGGCCACCCATTGCTACTGAGATATTACTGTTTTTTTTTTTTTTTCACATGTATTATAATCACATTTTGGGTTAGTATTAACGTTCAGCAGATATAATATTATATTATTGTTATCTTTGCAGGATGTTGCAGAATAACCAGTTAGAGCGATTGCCCAGTGAAGACCCATGGGAATTACCCAATTTGCTGTCTTTGTAAGTATCACACATTTCAAAGTGATCGAAAGCAAACTGTTAGAGGTTTTCATGGAACGATGTTGTATATTAAAGCAACATTGAATTGGTCTCCATGCCATGTGTAGACCGCGTGGTTTTGACCACTGCTTCAAACATAACAGCTGGAATAAAGCAGATTTACTTGACTCAGTGATTGGTCTCATGTGAGATGTTGTTTTGTTTAAAAGATGCTCCTCATCATACAACAAAGTCAAACTCTTCAACTAAGTAATTTACATGATCCAAAAATCATGTTTCAGATATTACCTTATAAGCATAAGCATGAATATTGCTATGAACTATTTAGCCACCTTCTATCGGGTGAAGTCTTTAGCAGTATCATTTGGTCTACACTGCAATCTAGGAATTTTAGGACTCAGTGGTGGCAGTAGTAAAAAAGGTTTTTTCTTTGTTGTGTAAGATTGAGGCACAGAATTTTGATGATATTTTCTATTTTTATTTCAATCACAAGCCATCCAGTGTTATCAAGTTGTTTGCAGAGGAGATCCAACATATGAGAAACAGAGATAGTGTTAACGAAAGGCATTCTAGTACTTGTGTGGTCTGTACAATTCTGTATTTAAAATGAGCTCAATTTGAAAATGAATTCAGTGGATTCAAGTGCCATTAGTTAATGCTAACATACAACAGAGACAAATATGATACTGCAGAGTTCAATCTCCTTCAGGAAGAAACGTGACTATGTCACATTTAATATCAGAATGATGAAAAAGCGAAAACTTTACAGTGCTTTTGCCGCATCTGGAACCCATGAGGAAACCGCCAGACACTGTGCACTGGCTCCTGAGCGAGCGCTGGGAGATTCAATGAGCTGTGAAGAGCCCAATTTTCCATCAGTTACTCTTCCTTCTTCCTTAAAGCCCAGAGTTCCCCTCCTAATCGGAATCATGCCCCCTTCTTAAATGGTTCCCCATGAAAAGGTCAGAATCTAAATATTGTCTGGGATTTTGTCTGGCCTTGTCCATCTGCTCCGCTCGCATCCACCCATTGACTCCTTTCAATTATTCCAGTTTGCTGATGCCAGTCAGCATCCTGGAGGGGAGCCACACACCCACATTTTCCAAATGAATAATTCCATGTAAATATCCATGTGCTCATTTCCTTCTACCTTTGCGAAGGATGTTTTCATTAAAGGCATGGCATACAAATTTAATTCCTTTGCCACCAACAGAGTATTTTTTTTTTTTTTTTCGTATGGAAGACCTGCCTGGTTCCAGAAGAGGCTCCAGACGTGCAAAGACTGTGCCCAGGCCCTCCCTGTAGTGAGGCAGAACTTTGGCATTCATCCAACCAACTTACGCTCACTTTCAATCCCCCATAACAAAGAAAATGCCTTGAATCAGTAAGGTGCTCTAGCCTGAGTTCCCACAAGAATAGAAAGGCATTTAGTTCTCAACAAACATGTAATTTAGGGTAATGATAAGATGAGGATTGGTTAACCACTGGGGGGCCTTGAAGGTTTGAAGTCCACTGGCGCCCGATGTAGACAGAGGGAAGATGAGTTGGGGCAGGACAGACGATTGGTGATGAAACGCATCCTTTTTTCTTTACTAGAGTTTAGGACTGTAGGCTATGCTTGCTACACTCATTACAGAGCATCCTTTGATGTCAAGTTCATCCTTTTAGGATTTATTCTATGAAAGAAAGTTTTGATAAAGATCTAGTCAAAGATCTACTCAGCAACAAAACTCACCTTTCTTAAATCATATGCAGCCTACTAATAAGATTCTGCACAAAACAGACCACAAAAATCAGAGCAGACAACAGATCATTTAAGTTTGTGTTAAGCCTCTTTAGCTACATGATTAAGATATTGGTGTTTATTTTATATCACTTATTTATGCACAGCATGGCCAGCATTCATCAAGTCAAATGGCATTGCATGCCATTGGTTGAAGGTTGATGCTCATCATGCATCACCCTGAGCTGAAGGACTTTTAAAGGTTGAGAAGGCCAGAGGGGAGGTGATGAGAGGCCAGTGCAAAATGAATGTGTGTGAAGGGTCATAGGGGAAAAATGCAGAGGAAGTGCTTGCGGCTAACTTCACGTGCTCTTCTGCAATCATACATCACGACTTGCTGATCGCTGAGGTTCAGCACACCCCCCATTCACAAAATCCACAGGGCAACATTCATTAGATCAAAGACTTAACTTGTTGACATAGGGAGGACATTCATCTTGGTTGTGGAGATGTCAAGGTCTGTGCACAACAGCCTTGCAAAGAATTGGAGGGGGGCTTCACTCAATTCTTCGAATTGTGAAAAAATCCAAACGTCTGCACTTTCAATTATTTCCAGCAACCTTTGATTTTTTTTCACAACATTTATCTTTAAAGCTCAGTTTCTTTGTTTAATTTCCAAGAATCAGAGAAAACAACTGTTGGTTCAATAGCGTCATAAAGCCTTCTAGTCAGCATGGAGCAACAATTGTGTGGTGGCTTTAACCAAAACAACTCGCAATGCTGCAAAGGCTTGAAATTATCAATTGGTGCTTTATTACACCATGTGAGCACGAGCAAAATGAAAGAGGAATGAGCGATTTTCAAAAGGCCTTCATGTGGTTGGATCGAAAGTGGAACATTTGCCTCAGCAATGTGCCTGGCTTGTTATTGCACAACTTTTCTTTGTATCCTCCAAAACCCACTTGTTGTTATTTAGCACCCCTTCTTTCTCCATATGTGAAAATCAGAGCTCTCCACCTGTGGGCTCCAGAAGCTTCTTTCTCAAGTGTTCAGATGTGCTTCTTTCTCAAGTGTTCAACTGTGCCAAAACTCTCATTAAACAAGTCCCTGCTGGAGCAACTAAAGATAGCTTCATAAAACACTTGCATATAAATCACTTGGGGGAAAACTAAAGCACTCAGGTAGTGGTGCCAATCCTTACACCAGAAGAACAAAAGATAGAAACAAAAAGGCAAGAAAATCACCCTTTAATTATGATATCGTCAAAGCAGAAATGTTGTGAGCGCATACCTCGGCACTTTCTACTTCACCACAATTGGTGGCTCCTTTGTTCATCTGTTTTAATGTACCTTTGTAAGGTGTGGTAGTTTGATGAATGAAATGAAAGAGGTAGATTTCGTGACAGGACACTACATGGACAAGGAGTGTTGCTGCCGACTGGGTCACAAGTACAATGAGGCTAAAGTCATGACGGGTCATGCCTCAACTTAAAAAAAAAAGCTAGTGGAGGTAATTAAGTCTATTTAATAGAGGGCGAGTAGTGTATAGCATCTTGCTGATACATGTTCGGAAGCTTCCTATAGTGATTCATCTAGTGGGAAAGGCATCAGTCCTAATTCGTAATTCCTGCCCTTTGTAATTGCTCATTTTCACTAATGTCTCCTGCTGATTTGACAGTAAATAAATGGTCATATTTGAGGTGAAAGTTTTCACCACATGGTTACTCTTAAAAATGAAAGACTGCCCATAAACTGTGTACAGGAATTAACAGCTGTTTCTCTTCATTCAAATAAAAACAGGCGTCTGGATGCCAACCTGATTATGGAGGTGCCAGCAAGGACCCTCTCGGGTATGCGGTCCCTGCGGCACTTGTGGCTTGATGATAATGCCCTGACAGAGATCCCAGTGAGCGCCCTGAATGACCTCTCCTCGCTCCAAGCTATGACCCTTGCCCTAAACCGCATCACCCACATCCCAGACTATGCCTTCAGGAACCTCTCTAATCTAGTTGTCCTGTACGTATCTACTTCCACACATCATATAACCAAGTGGGACATATTTTGGAATTAAAATGATAGTAGCTTACTCATACACTCATCTACAAGTCTTTATTCAAAAGGGATGTTCTTGAAACCCACTTAACCCTTAACCTTAACCCTTGTTCAAAAAAACATGGCCTATTTGTATAAATCACACACACCATTGTGCATGTGTCAGGAAGGGAAACCAGTAAATAAGTTGGAACACATGCCTTGGTTTGATAGGACACCACAAGAATCTTAAACTTTTTTTCAATTACAAAGCAGTGAAATGATGGATTGATGATGCGAAATGAAGTGTGGATTAATTTGAGATCTCATCCTACCGGTTTGCGTTTATTTGAAGCAACATGCACAACCTAACAGATGTCATTCCTGAGGTTTGTTTTGATGTTTACTATAATCCTATTGAATGTTTTCATGTTTAGGCATCTTCATAACAACATGATCCGGACCCTTGGACAGAACTCCTTTGAGGGACTGCACAGCCTCGAGACTCTGTAAGTACGACCGGCCCTACATTAAAGATGAAAACATGAAAGCATTTCCTGTTTTTAATGTAAACAAACCTTGCTCTGTTATTTGATTTTGGCCTTCACATTGAATCATTATGGAAGCGCCAGCATCGTTAACTATAAATCAAAATGACTAGCAATCTAGCCTGATTCTACTTATGTTCAGTGGTTCAGCTTTGCATAAACTATAAACAAATTATTCTTTACACAATACTAATGCTGTTGAGATACGCTCACATTAATTGCAGTACTTTGTTTTTGAAAAACATTCTTATCTCTTATTAAAATCAAAGAACATAGACAGACTTTCATTTTCTGTGGTTGAAGCAAAAATAATGCCCTGACAATGACTTCAGTGTTGGGCGATGTCTGTAGTTCTTTGTACCAAAATACTTTGTACATTGTATGATACATTGTATAAACAGTGTGCAGAAGATTCAATGACTTTTAGGGGGCATGATACAACAGCAAAGTTCCTTGATTGTTATGCTGAAATAAGAGTATAGTTCCTGGTCATATCAGCTTAGATAATAGCAACTTTTTATTTTTAATAGGTCTTAGTACACTATGTAACTACCGAAGGATCAGAAGTCAGATGCTAATAGTCTAATATAGGGATGGGCAAACTTGATCCTGGAGAGCCGGTGTCCCCTTTTGCTCCAACCCTAATCAAACACACCTGCCTGCAGCTTTCCAGTGATCTTGAAGACACTGATTAGTGTGTTCAGGTGTGTTTGACTAGTGTTGGAGCAAAAGTCTGCAGGGACACCAGCCCTCCAGGATCAAGTTTGCCCATCCCTGATCTAATACGATTCAATGACCTACGCTAAGCTAACCTAAGCCAAACGTTTTTCCTGCCAGACCAGGAAATTGGATGAAAGGATTTTTTATATTAGTAAATACTAGTAAAACTCAACTAGGGCAGCACTGTGGCTCAGTGGTTAGCACTGTCACCTCACAGCAAGAAGGTTGCTGGGTCGAGTCCTGACTGCATCGCTTGGCATTTCTGTGTGGAGTTTGCATGTTTTCCCCGTGTTCGTGCGGGTTTCCTCTGAGTGCTCCAGTTTCCCCCGCAGTTCAAATGTAACACCACCCAACCCACTCCGAGCTGGGATTGAACCAGTAACTTTCCGCATGGGAGTCGGTTGTTCTACCAAGGAGGCTAAAGGCCATGGCCTCTTGCGTCTGTCACTAGCAAACCTCTGTGAGGTTTACCTGCACAGAACTTCACTAGATGGCCTCTGCTACACTCACCACCCTAAACCTCACTCTCCTGTCCGGGTCACGGCACCAATGTAACCCCACCGGTCCTACACCACCCAACCTGCTTCGAGCTGGGGTCAAACCGGCAACTTTCCGCATAGGAGTCGGCTGCTCTACAAAGGAGGCTAAAGACCATAGCCTCTAGCATCTGTGCCTAGAGCTACGCAAAGACATGCAGTATAGGTGAACTGAATAAACTAAATTGGCCATAGTGTATGGTGTGAATGTGAGAGTGGATTGGTGTATCCCAGTACTGGGTTGCAGCTGGAAGGGCATCCACTGTGTAAAACATATGCTGGATAAGTTGGTGGTTCATTACGCTGTGGCAACCCTTGATGAATAAAGGGACTAAGCCAAAGCAAAATGAATGAATGAAACTCAACTATTTAGATCTAGGTGAGCCTAGGTGAGTGTTTCTTTAATAATGTCTCCAAATTGGGAGGAAAATGCATTGGATATAATTCTGTTAACATTTTAGAATTAGATTACAAGAAAATATTTATTTTCTGATGGCTTCTGTGCATTTACTGTATGTGTTCTAATGCTACAGTCGTGGAGGAAGCATCAAGCGCGAGTGATATACATGTAAAGTCAATGCAAAGATGCGAATAGACATCCTGCGGTGAGATAAAAAATCTTCCTGCCGACATTGACAACAGTTCATCAAACTGGGCTCGGCTGATTCAGAAGCACCGCTAAAAGCTTCCATCATCCAGGTTAAGTTTCTGTAGGAGTTTCTGAGCTCACAGAGCTGGGTGCACCTCTGAAAGAATCTAGTGGACTCAAACATGGCTCCAAACAAATCAGTGCTGTTTTTCAGCGTTCATAAAGCACATAAAACACAGCTATTCTGTCAATAAAATCCATGTTAGCCATTCAGCAACGAAGCTAGAGTCACCGGGCAGACAGAAGCCCTGCCCATGATGTGAATTCGCGTCTGTTGTGAAGTGAATTTGATGCGCGAATGAAGTGTATTTAACAAACGAATGAAGCGAGTAAACTCTAAATGTTCACGTGTCTATTTATGCGTGAATATCGCGCTTTATCCACGTTTGCTGCTTCTGGTGTGAACACAGCATAACACTATGCTGAGTTGTTTATATTAGACTGTAATTTCAATATCTTGACTCATGTTAGAGATGATTGAAAAGTGCAATATATTTGGCTTGGATTATATTATTTTTTTATTAATTGTAGGATTTTATTTAAAGGCCTGATTGTAAAAACATCCTTATTATTTGGGAGTAGGAATGACTTTTTATCATATACAATGCAAATAGATAAAAGCACGACAATCACAGCTAGACAAAAGCACACATCCTTTGCCAGATTAGACTGTACAACTTGAATACAAAACATTCATTTATTAATTTTCCTTCGGCTTCTTCCCTTATTTATCAGGGGTCGCCACAGTGGAATGAACCACCAACTATTCCGGCATATGTTTTACGCAGCGGATGCCCTTTCAACAGCAACCCAGTACTGGGAAACATCCATACACTCTCACATTTACACACACACTCATACAATTTAGTTAATTCAATTCACCTACATGTGTTTCGACTGTGGGAAAAACAAGAGCAATCGGAGGAAACTCACGCGAACATGGGAAGAACATGCAAACTTCACACAGAAATGCCAACTGGCATTCGAACCAGAGACCTTCTTGCTGTGAGGAAACAGTGCTAACCACTGAGCCACTATACCACCCAATGCCAAAGATGGTAAATTGAAATCAAATGTTAAATAGGCCCAATAAATATATGTGAAATGCTTTTAAAAATTAATGAGAAATTTTGAAAGGGGCCTATGAACCCCAGCCAGCGCATATTTGTAATGTAATGTATGAAAGACTTTACATAGAGCATGCTATGAAAGTTTGGCTTTAAAGGAATACGCATATGCTGAAGTCATGGTGGTCTCCAGGATACCAAGAGGTTCACACCTGCTTTTTAACAGCCTGCTGAAGTGCTGAAAATGACGTTTTCCTCTTTACGAGAAGGAGTTCAGCCTTGAGAATTGCACACACTGAACTGAACACTTCATTTGAGAGCAATCACAGAGGAACCATTGCTGAATCTCTCTCGTGGAAATCCTGTGGTTTGATAAATGTGGCTTTTGGACAGAGATTCGTTTCAAGGAGAAAATATGTATCCCTCTAGATGTTCAGTGTTCATTATTAAAGAAGAATCAGTATTGATAGTGTAGCAGTGATTCTTAATCATAATGTTTATATTTAGAACAAGAATATTTGGATGACACAATAAAAGACTACTTACTGTAAGGATCACATTGCAGCCCCAAAATGTTCATTAATAGTACTTTTGGACAAGCTTGGACAATATTTGGCTGAGAAACAACTAAATACTCTAAATACTGAGAAAATTCCTTTTAAAGTTGTTTAAGTACTTACAAATAAACATTATTGTAGGGAAAATGGTGACCACTGCTATATGTAACAGATTAGATTTAGATAATTTTTACTTAAATGTAGCTGTACACTTAATGATAATGGAACAATTTTTACTGATTTTCACCTTACATAAAAGTTATTCGAAACATTCAATTATATGCTATTCTTATGATTTGCTATACATTAATGAGATATTTCAATTTCTTGATTTTTTGATGCAGCCATCAAAAATATGACATAAAAAGTGTAGTTAGTAACATAATCTAAATTACATGGACAACTTTTTTTTCTAATCTAAGCTACTAATTGGACTACATTTTATTTGCTGTTAGATTTCTTTTGACCTAACTTGCTTATGATATAGATTTGATTATTTTTAAACATATTCTATTCCTTGTTTATATCAACATGAAGTAGATGATCACATTACATCAATGCAAGGCTTTTGTGAAGAAACTGCTGAACGTTTTGTAGTTGATGAAATCATAAACCATTCTGCCTTAACAATGTACATTATAAATAATTAATTTAGTTAAGGGATGGCTTGGTGGCTTAGTGGTTAGCACTGTCGCCTCACAGCAAAATGTCGCTGGTTCAAGTCATGGCTGGGCCAGTTGGCAATTCTGTGAGGGACTGTGTAAGCCCCCACAGTCCAAAAGACATGCGATATAGGTGAATTGAATAAACAATATTGGCCGTATAGTGTATAGCGCTACTCACCGCGCTGCCACCCCTGAAATATAAGGGACTGAATCGAAGGAAAATGAATGAATAAATTAATAATTTATTGAATTAAAATCAAAATAACTCATTGAACATGAATATATATATATATATATATATATATATATATATATATATATATATATATATATATATATATATATATATATATATATATATATATTATTCTCCTACAAGAGTGATTATACCGCCTTCCAATGGTGGATGCGTTTATACTCATGGCAGGTATTAGTTGGTAGTTTGGTCATTTATTTCACAAATTTGGCAAACGACAAATGTCATCTGGGAAACGTTTAAATTTCTGCTTAGTAAAAAAACATTAGTATTCCATTTGGGATGACACTACATTCATACTGTATTATGCTGTTAAGTGTGTAAGTGCACATAGTGCAGAAGTGTATATTGTGTCATTTGGTAAGCAGCTTATGTCTTTGACAGTGCTGATATTTCCAACAGTACAGGCAGTACCACTCCCCACCACACGAAATACTGATCCAGTGCGATCAATTTTTGCCAACAAGCAGTCTAATCCACCTTTTGTCCAGTTTTTAATTGGAAATTCATGAAGAAAATGTGAAGCACTGTAGTCTTTCAGTTCTCGAAAACCTTTGATCAAACTGTTATCTTCATTCAAAAACACCATTTTTATTTAAGCCTAACACAGCTAAAAATAAATACGTCATCATTATGTCATCGCCAAGGAAAGTACAAAAAAAGGATTATTCTAATGCACAGATAGTGCAGTTATTGTATGAAATTTCATCATTCATTCATTTTCTTTTTGGCTTAGTCCTTTATTAATCAGGGGTCGCCACAGTGGAACGAACCGCCAATTATCCAGCATATGTTTTACGCAGCGGATGTCCTTCCAGCTGCAACCCATCACTGGGATGTATGAAATTTAGTCATTCTTATTCTTGTAGTATGCTAAGCAGTCTTACTTTTGTATGATATATTATTGCTTGGTTTTTTTGAGACACAGAGTATATATATATATACAGTTGAAGTCAGAATTATTAGCCCCCCTGCATTATTAGCCCCCTTGTTTATTTATTACCCAATTTCTGTTTAATGGAGATCATTTTTTCAACACATTTCTAAACATAATAGTTTTAATAACTCATTTCTAATAACTGATTTATTTTATCTTTGGCATGATGACAGTAAATAATATTTTACTAGATATTTTTCAAGACACTTCTATACAGCTTAAAGTGACATTTAAAGGCTTAACTAGGTTAATTAGGTTAACTAGGCAGGTTGGGGTAATTAGGCAAGTTATTGTATGACGATGGTTTGTTCTGTAGACTATCAGAAAAAAATATAGCTTAAAGGGGCTAATAATTTTGACCTTAAAAAAAAAAAAAAAAAAAAATATATATATATATATATATATATATATATATATATATATATATATATATATATATATATATATATATATATATATATATATATATATAATTAAAAACTGCTTTTATTCTAGCCGAAATAAAACAAATACTTCTGGAGACTTTCTCCAGAAAAAAAAATATTATCAGACATACTGTGAAAATTTCCTTGCTCTGTTAAACATAATTTGGGAAATATTAAAAAAAAAAAAAAATTCAAATGGGGCTAATAATTCTGACTTCAACTTTTAATTTATATATATATATATATATATATATATATATATATATATATATATATATAGCTAAAAAATATGACATATGTTCATCATACACCAATGAATGTTTTAATTGTTAATTGTTTTAAATAACAATTAAAAATGACAAAGTAATAAAAAAAGGTCTTAACCTTAATAAACCTTTAATATGTAGTCATGTTGCATATCGAATGACATTTTAATTACCACTGTAACGATGGCTAAGCAAGAAACTAATCTGGCAAGTATTCCAGCATGTAACATGACACACTGGAAGAAATCATGCCAGCTGTCTCAGTTCAGTTGTACATGTGTGTTGGTGTATAGCTTACCGAAACAACGGACAGAAACATATTTCCCAGCATAATTTTTTGCACCTTTTTTATTGATTCCGCTATAATCCCCATCTCTAAAGACACATTCATAACCATCAGACATAGTGGCCACCACAGTGTTGTTTTGTTATGATGCCTGATGATTTAGCTTTCAAACAGATGTCTGCGTGGTTTGACGAATTGTAAATCAAGATAACTGACAGCTCCCGTTCTAAACAATGAGGTCTTCCCAGGAAATGAAAGGCATTTCTCTTCTCCGCCATATCAAAGTAATGTCTCCAAACAAGACTGATGGATTCTCTAAACAAAACCAGGATGTAGACATGGCAGAACCACGCGGCACGGCTCACCCACAGCTGTCTCTTCCCAGTCCCTCCATATGCACTTGATTTATGGGCTGCGAGAGCGAGTGGATTTTCATGCAGCGTTAGAAGAAAATCACTTACATGACTGGAAGCTGGCTGCATAATTTATAAAAAGATGTTAATTGACATTCATATAACTTAAATTGCTCATAAACTGGTTATGCAGACCATATGAGGCTTTTTGTTTAGGTATATTTGATTTTTAAAGGTGCCAAACAGTATAGTGCATTGGTTCAATAAGCTAAATTGTTCTCTGCTATTGTTATAATGGCTTCAAAAAATCTTCAGAAATGTTTTTTTATGCTCATTTATTACTCCACATAAATACCCCTAGAAGGTCCATATTGACCATATTTGGAGCAGTCATGAATATTAATGAGAGCCAATCTAACATGCAGCTCTCACAAACAGATTTGTCCAAAACTATTTTAACAACCAAAGTAGATGCCTATATCTTTTTAAGTTAAGTTTTAACATTTATTTTACCTACATGGAGAGTGAGCTCTCTAATATAAACCCATCAGAGTAACATTAACCTGTTTTGCTCGTGAGATATGCTGTGGATAAAGGCTAAATTATAGTTAAACTTGACAAAAGAGATCAATAGAGATGTTTTGTGTTGTATTTGTAAGCTATAACGTCAAAGAAAACACAGCCAGGAGTTAATAGCAGCCTCTGCAAATGACAGTAAGAGCTGAGTTACACAACACGAATCTGTTGTCTACATGTGTTTGTTGAAACTCACGCATCACATTTCACAACAAACACAATAAATTAACAAAAGATACAATTAAACATATCTTATGCCTCTTCAGGCTGGATCAGAATAAATGTAAATCCGGCATTTTGCATCCTGACGCAAGTTTGAACAGACGTCCCATGCGGTCATTGCTCAGTAACACATAGTAAACGATCTGCATTTCCTGTTTTCAAAATAAAAGTCCCACATACATAGTGTTAAATATAAACTCAAAAATAACTAAGGGAGTAAGGTAAGGACATTCTCACAACATGTGCATATATAGAAACGTGTTGCAAATAGCACAGACCACAATAGAAATCAATTTATCAAATTATTAGGGCTAAAAATATACAAACATCATGGAACTGTGTGACCAGGATTTTAATAAACAAAAAACTCCACAACATAGCAACATAGAGTCTAAATAGGAAGCAGCCGCTTAGTCACTTTTTGTGGTCCCGCTACATTTTTTCATTGTTGTCTGTGCTATTTGCAGTGCACTTATGTATCTGCATGCACAAGTCTTGTCAAATGACTTGTTTTCTCAGATGAAGATGTTTTGTTTGTTTGATTTTCCATTTGCATGTTTTTTTCTTGAATTGCGTTGCATTTGAGCTCTCTTGGGCACCGCAGTAATACCCTAGAAAAGCATCGACACCACATATCCCGACCAGACTATCAGCATTAGTTCAACCTATGGCATGAGTCCAGATGGGACATTTATTCATTAAAGTTCCTTCGGTTTAGTCCCTCATTTATCAGGGGTCGCCACAGTGGAATGAACTGTCAACTTATCCAGCATGTGTTTTATGCAGCGGATGCCCTTCCAGCCGCAACCCAGTACTGGGAAACACCCATACATTCTCACATTCACACACACTCATACTCTATGGTCAATTTAGTTCATCCAATTCACCTATACCACGTCTTTGGACTGTGAGGGAAACTGAAGCACCTGGAGGAAACGCACGCAAATATAGGCAGAACATGCAAACTCCACACAGAAATGTCAACTGGCCCATGCGGGACTGTGAGGCGACAGTGCTAACCGCTGAGCCACCCGATGGGATATGTAAAAATAAATCAATTAATTAATTAATTGCCGCAGTCAGCTGTGTATTATGGGATGAGGGCAAGTATTTGTTTACAGTGCTTTAGCAAAGGCTCCAAGTTAGCTCACGATGCACCTTCGCCAACTGCTCCGGTTTCCCCCACAGTCCAAAGACATGCACTATAGGTGAACTGAATAATCCAAACTGGCCGAAGTGTATGTGTGTGAATGTGAGAGTGTATGGGTGTTTCCCAGTACTGGGTTGCAGCTGGAAGGGCATGCGCTATTTAAAACATACAGTATGCTGGATAAGTTGGCAGTTCATTCTGCTGTGGCGACCCCTGATGAACCCCTGCTGGTAAACCATTTATGAGAAAATGTTATACTTAGATTGTTTACTTCAAAGATTTCTTGTTGTTTCTTCATAAATGTTCAATTTCTGAGTGAAGATTTTTCAGCGTAGGCCAAGTTGAGTTATTTAATACACACACACATACACACACACACACACCCATGCACATATAGACATACACATGTACACCCACACACTGGGATTAAGCAAGTGCTTCACCGGTTCTGGATGATGGCCAGCGCAGGTCCACCCCTATTCACTAAGCTTACTTCAAATGCATTGGCTATGAGCCAGAAACGATTTTCCCCATAAAAAAAGAGAAATATATAAACATTTGGACTGATCTGAAAGCGTACATCTAACACTAAAGGTTAAGACATATAGTTATGGGTATGAAGAGACACATTCAGCATTAAGTATTGTACTGGAAGCAGATGATATGAGTAAGACATGGGACTTCACGAGAGGAGACAGGGCCAAAGGCACTTAAAGATTTTGTTGGAGAAAAAAAAAAACTGTTCAGTTATAGAATTTTCCAAATAATTATTCTCTGAAAAACTCAAAAAGACTCAGAGATGAAAAGGAACACTGAGATCCAACTAAAACAACATGCAAACTACGGCCTAAACACATTGTTCTTGCACCTGCGTGTAAGGCCACTCGCCCTTAGCAACCACTCTTGTTTTGGTTCAAGTGCAGTTTTTGGACGCAGGTTTCCAAGAAGGATAATCAAATGCATACAACAAAAATAATGTATGCAGAGGAGAGGTCACGTCATGTCATATTAGCTTAGAACAGCTGTCTTGGTCTCCGAGGACGACCAACACGGAAAACCCGCAAGGTCATGGGGAAGGATTTTGACTGATTGGAACCACAGTTCTTAAGTGTTTGCTTATGTTACAGACACGTACAATGAAAGATCAAATAAAAACGTCAAAACAGTTGGGCTAATATGTGACGAAATAGATAATTGTTGTTCGAAAGGTGGTCTTTTGCAAGATATAACTTATAATGGAGACATAGCTATGCTTATAAACTTTTTTTTTTCACGCGTACTGTTTAAGCATATAAAAGTTAAAAGTCATTCCAATGGGAGTCCCATAAATAAATTTGAAATATAAAAGTATATGCAAATTGCATATTCACTATACAAGTTCATGTTTGTGTTTCACAGATATCAAGATATATGTGTAATATTTACATATGTGCAACATAATTTTTTTTTACATATTTCCAAAATGATCATTTACATATAACATTTTCATGTATTAGAATTACAAATATGTACTGTAGAGTAGGTTTGCAGTGCACCATTCTGGCTAAAATGAGAATCACATTATTTATTTAATTATTTTTTTGTTTAAAATCAAGATCTCGATGTTCTCACAATTCTGTAGATCTAAAATAAAGGTTAATATGAGTGGGCTATTATTATTGTTATTTCTCAAACATATTGTAAAACAATAATAATAATAATATAGGGCTACGTGTAGGTCTACTGTTGGTTAAAATTCTAAAAGTTGTATAGACTTGGAGCAGTAGACTTGAACAGACTTTAAATATGTCCTGGTTGTTAATTCACAGTAAAGTGATGACATCAAATATGTTTGAGACATATGCTTGCTATTTGTCATTGACAACATTATTAGACCATTTTCTTCACTGGTAAAATGAGACATTTGTCATTATCAGATTCCCTCTTGCATTGTGTTCAACATTATATAGGCTAGAGTAGTCCAGGGGTGTCCAAACTCGGTCCTGGAGGGCCAGTGTCCTGCTTGGTTTAGCTCCAACTTGCTCTAACACACCAGCCAGGAAGTTTCTAGTATATCTACTGAGAGCTTGGTTAGCTGGTTCAGGTGTGTTTGATTAGGGTTGAAACTAAACTCTCCAGGACACCGGCCCTCCAGGACCGAATTTGGACACCCCTAAGTTATACTGACCCAGTAAACATTTAGTTTCATACACAACACTTTGTGTTTGCTATGAAAGAAAAAAACATCAAATGCTTGTCATATTCATAGCTTTGAAATGTGATCTTTCAAATGATGTGTGCGCTTTTGGTTTCACTTTCACTGCCGAGTGCGCTCATGTCATGGCTGCTGTCACTACTTACTGCTGTGAGAAATTAAAACATGCATGCAAATCATATTTCCTGCACGGCTCCCAAGCGATTGCTCTGTGCAACAAACTGAACGTTATTAACAATTTTATAATCTGTTATTCACAGCCTATGCAAGTTCTGTTCATTAAAGTAAACTTTATTGGCGGGCATGCACGTGTCCTCTCAGTATTAAACAAACAATGCATCAGCTCATGTGTGACTTCGCGGGCGTGAAGACGTCATTACATTAAGACAGAAACAACATTTTCGGGTGAATTATACCTTAAAAATACAGTATTTGACACTTTTAACACCATTTGTAGGTTTCCAGCAATGTATGTAAAACAATGTGAAGACTTGTGTGACTGCCTTTACACTTCTCTCCTGACCTTGAAAATATAATTGGTTGAATCGTAGAAAAGCAGAATTAAGATCGTGTGTAGGGTCGAATCGAAATAGCGATCTTTTTTTCCAATTAATTGTGCAGCCATACTGTACAGTTTGTAATATTTATTTCACAGGATTATTTCTAATAACCTAGTTAAGCCTTTAAATCGTACCTGCCAATATTTGTCTCTGAAAAAATGCGGGAGAATGGGGAGGTGTGGTAATTGTATATGGACCGGGTTTTGGGCAGCCGCTCCGATCAGATACTAAACCAAAGTCGGCGATCCGGGGGTGTTATAGACTGTACCAAAAAGCTGAGGACCCTGGGGGGTGGGGGGGGGGGGTGTCTGGGGTTGAAATTATGTGAGTTTTCCAGGAGAAATAACAAAATAAAAGGGTGGTGGGAGATGGGTCTAAAATACGGGAGACTTCCAAAAACGGGAGTGTTGGCAGGTATGCTTTAAATCGTACTTTAAGTTGAATAGTATCTTGAAAAATAGCTAGTAAAAATATGATGTACTATCATCATGGCAAAGACAAAATAAAAAACTTATTACATAAATAAATTTCATATATACTTCAGAACTCCCTCAAACACATTGGTTATAGTCCTGCGTTTTGCACCGGAAACATACACTTCACAATATCCTTAATTTACATATATATATACAGTTGAAGTCAGAATTATTAGTCCCCTGACTTATTAGCACCCCTGTTTATTTTTTTCCCCAATTTCTGTTTAGCAGAGAGAAGATTTTCTCAACACATTTCTAAACATAATAGTTTAATAACTCATTTCTAATAACTGATTTATTTTATCTTTGCCATGATGACAGTAAATAATATTTTACTAGATATTTTTCAAGACACTTCTATACAGCTTAAAGTGACATTTAAAGGCTTAACTAGGTTAATTGGGGTAACTAGGCAGGTAAGGGTAATTAGGCAAGTTATTATAAAATGATGGTTTCTTCAGTAAAGGTTTCTTCTTTTAAAAAATTAAAAACTGCTTCTATTCTAGCCGAAATAAAACAAATAAGAATTTCTTCAGAATAAAAAACATTATCAGAAATACTGTGAACATTTCCTTGCTCTGTTAAATATAATTTGGCAAATATTTAAAAAAAGACTAAAAATTCAAAAGGGGGCTTATAATTCTGACTTCAACTGTGTGTATATATATATTTTTTTATTATTATATATATTATTGTATGTATATATATATATATATATGTATATATAAATATATACATATATTTATATATATATATATATATATATATATATATATATATATATATATATATATATATATATATATATATATATATATACATATATATATATATATAGTATTGGTGGGCCGTTATCGGCGTTAACCTGCTGCGTTGACGTGAGATTCTTATCAGGCGATAAAAAAATATCGCCGTTAATCTATTCTCAAAGTTGGCTTGGGAGCTTGTTCTATTCTACACAAGCTATGATGACTTTCACCTTGATATTTTAGCTCGGATGTATACCTGGCCGAGTTGCACTGTAGGGGGTGAGAACAAGTCTTTGAACCTGTGTGTATTCTTACTGTGAAATTACCACATCAAACGTGACGTGCTAACATGGATGCAGTTTACTAGATTGAATCTGAATAATGTTAGCTCCACATCTAACTATAAGGCACCTGTAGAGTTTATGCGTTCGAGTAAAACATACAAAAATAAAATGGAATGGGTGCTTTTTAAAATGATTGACGGTGAATAAAAGTCAAACCGGTGAGCCATCTGACAAAAAAGTGCCCTTCTGAATCAAATCAGCAGGATGCCCTTCTGGATCTTTCACTTACTTTGAAGACACTACTGACTACGTTTACATGGACATCTGTAATTTAGTTATTTGTCTTAATAGACAATAATATAATTAAGGTGTTTACGTGAAGTGCTTTCATGTAAGAGTTTGCTGTAATTTTGGGAAACTTTAACTGCAGTTTGGCAGTTTCACTTTCACTCATGGACATTTAATTCATGTCCCTGTGACAAACTGGGGTATAAGACGCAAATAAGGAGTAAGGACTGGTGAGAGTGTTATGAAATACAATAACGCATGCCAAATGGAAAGAAAAAACTTCAGAAGATGAGCCCCTGGTCTAATGCGCCACCTGGCTTGAGAAACCCATTCTCAAAGACTTACTTTTAGTCATTATTAGCACACATATTCTGAATGCCTTTGGGGTTAGGAAAAACAGCTAATTTGCAATTAATGTGATTTTCTTTCATCCAAAAATGGGATATTTACAGTATGATATAATAAATATTTTTTTTTTGTAATGAAACTTTACAGACACATTCTGACATCAACTAAGACGTATATTACATCTCGTTAAAAAAAAATAATAATATGACTGCTTTAAATCATAAACACTATGCAAATCATTTATACATTTATAACTTCTCTTAACATGTGTTCTGTGTCTTTAGCACTAACACTTGGTCTTCCTTCTCTAGGGAACTGAACTTTAATGACCTTCAAGAGTTCCCCGTGGCCATTCGCACACTGGCCAAGCTTCAGGAACTGTAAGTAACCGAGACTAACACAGCCAGCATACATGTGTCAGTGTGCTTCCTTTAAAGTGGACCGCTTGGCCTGGCCTCATGCTCCTTGTAAATCCTGCTTAGTCCTGAGAATGTGGTTCTCAAGCACAAGTCTCCAGCAAAAAAGCAGATGCTTAGAGATGAATGCTTAAGTCCTTCCTTCTCAAGTATCGTAAAGTGTTTTTCGCCCGCGGGACGGCCTCCTGACAGGTATTTCTGTAAGATACAAAGGGTGTTTACATGAGCAGATCTGAATCGAAGCAACCAAATGGCTCACACGTGTGCTTATGGGAGAGCTTTCCTTAAGATAAAATACAATTGTCCAATGTGATGAATTCGTTTTTGGCATCCCCCAAAAAAAGACTTTTAAACTTGTTTATTTAACATGCGTAATTATTTTAGATTGTTTAGGATCTCCGGATTAGAATTTGCCATGCCATAAATTACCTTTGGTGTGTTATATTCTTAGTGACGGCAAATGATGATAAATTATAAGCTGTTGCGGTGCTTGAATGTGTGGCCGCTCTGAAAAGCATGTCAGCTCTGCGATTTATAGCCTATACAGAAGAGATGCAGTTAGCAAAAGCGCACGAGGAAGCTGGTCTTGATTGCAGGATTCCTCATCATATGGTGGATTGTGTTCAAGTATGTTGGTTATTTTCTCTGTATTCTTTGTGCATCCTACAGGGGATTCCACAACAACAACATTAAGGCCATTCCTGAGAGAGCGTTTGTGGGGAACCCACTTCTGCAGACCATGTGAGTATTTTGCCTCAGCCATGACAGTGAAGACTTTCTTTGTTGACTAAATGTGCCTCACTGTGTGATAGACAGACATGTTGTAAACGTTTGTTTATCTCAGCCAGTGGAGTTAATGTGTGACAAATGGGTGATTTTATAAAACAGATGCCTTCTGTGTCCCATTTTAACATGGGAAATGTACACTAACCTGGCACTTTATTAGGTACACCTTACTACTATTGGGTTGGACCCCCTTTTGCCTTCAGAACTGCCTTAATCCTTCGTGGCACAGATTCAACAAGGTACTGGAAATATTCCTCAGAGATTTTGGTCCATATTGACATGATAGCATCACGCAGTTGCTGTAGATTTGTCGGCTGCACATCCATGATGCGAATCTCCCGTTCCACCACATCCCAAAGGTGCTCTATTGAATTGAGTGTGGTGACTGTGGAGGCCATTTGAGTACAGTGAACTCATTGTCATGTTCAAGAAACCAAGAGATGATTCGTGCATAATGACATGGCGCGTTATCCTGCTGTAAGTAGCCATCAGAAGATGGGTACACCGTGGTCATAAAGGGATGGACATGGTCAGCAACAATACTCAGGTAGACTGTAGCATTGACACAATGCTCAATTGGTACTAATGGGCCCAAAGTGTGCAAAGAAAATATCCCTCACAACATTACACCATTACCATCAGCCTGAACTGTTGATACAAAGCAGGATGGATTCATGCTTTCTTGTTGTTGATGCCAAATTCTGACCCTACCATCCGAATGTCGCAGCAGAAATTGAGACTCGTCAGACCAGGCAATATTTTTACAATCTTCTACTGTCTAATTTTTGTGAGCCTGTGCAAATTCTAGCCCCAACTTTTTATTCTTAGCTGAAAGAAGTGGCACCCAGTGTGGTGTAGCCCATCCACCACAAGGTTCGATGTGTTGTGCCTTCAAAGATGCTCTTCTGCATACCTTGGTTGTAACGAGTGATTATTTGAGTTACTGTTGCCTTTCTATCATCTCGAACCAGTCTGACCATTCTCCTCTGACCTCTGGCATCAACAAGGCATTTGTGCCCACAGAACTGCCGCTCACTGAATATTTTCTCTTTTTCAGACCATTCTCTGTAAACCCTACAGATGATTGTGTGTGAAAATCCCAGTAGATCAGCAGTTTCTGAAATACTCAGAACAACCATGCCATGTTCACTTAAGTCACTTAAATCACCTTTCTTCCCCATTCTGATGCTCGATTTGAACTGCAGCAGATTGTCTTGACCATGTCTACATGCCTAAATGCATTGAGCAGCTGCCAAGTGATTGGCTGATTAAAAAATTTGCGTTAACATGCAGTTGGACTGGTGTACCTAATAAAGTGGCCAGTGAGTGTAAATGGTTTCTACAAAAATGTAGATTAAAAGATTTTCAGTGAAGGAAAAAAATAGTTATGACGGTAACAGGGTTGGCATGAAACACAAGTTGATAAAGATTCAGATTTTACATGACAATGTGTTTAATTTAAAAGTTCAAAACAATCTTTGATAATGGTTTTAAAAAAATGTGATCCCTGTTAGTATCAACTACTATTATTAAAATATCATTATTAATAGCAAAATACTCTTCGATAGATGGATGTAATTATAATGCCACTTTATCCCTTTCCACATTACTAACGTGAACTGTAATAGTTTGGTTACTGAGCATTTTTGTGCCCTAATCTTGAATCTATGGGACTCCTTTTTTTGGCACAACAATTGGACTCAGAATATGTTATGTTAAATTCAAATTCAGCAGGATATGGAACTGTCTACTTCATTGCTTATAAAAGAACATACAATTGATTATTTGTCTGCTCAGAAAGCATGAATTCAATCTAATACATTGGATTTATTTTGAATGTCTTTTTCTTCTCTCCTTAGTCATTTCTATGAGAATCCCATTCAGTTTGTTGGCAGATCAGCATTTCAGTTCTTGCCAAAGCTGCACACACTGTAAGTACATGTCTAAGTGTGAAATAATAACATACACATGATTAAACACAACAGCTTGGCTTCCGATAAGGCATCTCTAAATTACCAGTTGGCAAATGTGTATAATTTCCATTTCATCATCGCTTTCATTATGATGAATACTGTAATCTCGCGCACCTCTTGCCATCGCCTCTCTCATAAGAAAACATTAAACTAGTAATTTGTCTCCGAAAAACAGCACGTTTTAATTATAAGCTCATAAATGCCAAGATATGACATTTAACTTTTCATAAAACCAGCAGAAAGTCATTTATTTCTCTCTAGCTACTCAGATAATGCGTAAGAACGCCGTTCATTATTATAACGCAGTCTACCATCTCCCTTTGTTGATTTTGGGTAGCGCTGCAATCGTATAATCAAAATGCTGGAATGAAGAGGAATAATATTCACTCTAGATGACAGAGCGCTAAGTGTGTGCTGTAACACTAGACATCCCTGTGGTTTTGCTGAACGACATCTTCATTAGCAGAGCGATCCTCACTAATGAGTTATCTAATCTCATTTTAGCTCTTTGAACGGGGCCACTGAGATCCGAGAGTTTCCAGATCTGAAAGGAACCACCAGTCTGCAAGTTCTGTGAGTCTGAGATCAAATGTCCCCATTTCACGCAGGATCGGTTTCACTTAAGAGACTTCCAGAAGTTCTTCCCACCGCCGAGGACAATGGAATAACCGTTGACAAAATAGAGATGCTTTTACTGATCTCTCAGCATGTCAGAGAGTTAAAAATAAAGCTCGGCCTGAAGCAAGCTCTTATTTGTTCATGTTTAGGGATGAACAAAAGAACATGAGTAAAGTTTTATTTTGTCTGTACTGAGTATAGTTTTACATGAGTATAGTTTTATCATCTGTACTGATGACATTTTGAATATAATTAATGAACATATTTTATAATAATAATAATAATTTATATAATAACTTATTTTCATGTTTAGACAACACAATGTTAGTGTTTTAAGATAAGAATTAAGAAATCAATATTTGGTGGAGGAGTTGGGGCAGGTTCTAAATATTTAGGTATTATTTAACATTTAGTTAGGAGACCCTGTTTTTTCCCATACAGTAGCTAGTGGTTGTACATGTAATGGATTTCTTTTCTAAAAGATTATGTCTTTGAAAAGTAATTTCAACTTATATTAAACTAACTAAATATTCAAACAATTTTAGAAATTGTTAAGGGAAAAAATATTTTTATTATTATTATGTAAAATGTAGAATAATTTTGTATGATGATATTTTTCCATAGCTGTAAATGATCGAGTAATATTAACAATAATGATAAACGTGGTGGCTCAGTGGTTAGCACTGTCACCTCACAGCAAGAAGGTCCCCACTGGGCCAGGACAACGCAATCTCAAGGCAATTCATAACTTTTTGATTTTGTGGCTAATTCGTATGAATTAGTATGATCTAATTCGTACAATTTAGTACGATTGGCTCATCCCCCAATGACGGTTGGGGTTAGAGGTGGGGTTGAGTGTCACGCCTCCTTTTTAAAATCGTACATTTTCATACGACTGAACTTGTACGAATTCGTACAAATTAGCCACTAAACTGACAAAACATAAAATACTTTGATTTCCTCGTGAGATCAGGCTGGCCAGGAAGCATTTCTGTGTGGAGTTTGTATGTTCTCCCCATGTTCGTGAGGCTTTCCTCCACAGTACAAATACATACGGTATAGGTCAATTGAGTAAACTAAATTGTCCATAGTCCCATTGGTGGGTTGAAGGAAGGGCATCCGCCTCATAAAACATTTGCCAGAGTAATTGGCGGTTCATTCTGCTGTGAAAAACTCTGATAAATTAGGGACCCAGCCGAAGGATAGTGAGTGAATTATGATAAACACTTAAAAATGTATTTTAACACTAAAACATGGTTATTGTCTTATTTACAGTTTTTCTCAGTCACTTTGCTGCATTTATTACAACACTATTTACATTTGCACATCAGTTAATGCATTTCTCAAAACAATTAGTCATTTGTGCACATCGTAGTAGCAGTTTCTCATTCCTTCCAACAAATTGTGAATGCTTTTTTCATGCATCAATCGCTTTCATACAACTCTCTGCTGTTTTATAACATTCTCATTTGCTTAGGTCATGTCAGTCAAAATGAACTAAACTTGTGAATGCTGAATAGTCATTCCATATAAAACTAATGTTAAGTTATTGTTAACTAAGTCCTCATTTAATTATTTGAGTCATTACATACAAAAATGTTGAACTAGTTTTCAAAATCTGCCAAGCAAATTTTATAAAAAAAAATTAATCCTTTATTTCCTGAAAATGTCTGCTAAATTGAACAATTTGATGAATGATTTACAGGCCTGTGTTTGTTGTAGGTTCAGTTCCAATATGTACTGCAATATTGTTTACAGTTGTGCACAGCTCTACCCAAAGGATAGATACAAAATCATGTTTGTTGTAAATAAGGGTGTATTTACTCTTTTGCACAATGCTGTGAACAAATTAGAATTGCAAAGAGCAAATGCAGTAAAAATGTGAAACACATATTCAGTGTCTTGTACTCAGATACCTCACTAAATGCAGTGATGTCTAACTTTACTGTAGTTTTCAAATGGCTTTGTAAATAGTATATAGTGCTGTCTTGAGCATGTTCAGACTTTTTTGCATTGGAAAAAATGTAGAGTAAACTGTCATAATGAAAACATGAGAAAGACATTTGACTATCTTGTTCATGAACAATGGTGTCAGGACTTTACATCTTGATGACACTGACACTTTCATTGACATCAATACTTGCTTTTGAGGAATGAGCTATTCATTTTGAACAAGTGACACGCTTTTGCAGGTTATCATCTAGGTTTTGCAGTTTGTACTAATTGTTTTGAGAAATGCATTAACTGTTGTGCAAATGTAAATAGTGTTGTGAGAAATGCACCAAAATGACTGAGAAAAACTGTAACATAATTCAGGTTGTTTCGGCATATTTTAAACTCTAAATATATATATATATATTCATTCATTTTCTTTGCTGCTTAGTCCCTTTATTAATCTGCGGTGGCCACAACGGAATGAACCTCCAACTTATCCAGCATATGTTTTACGCAGCGAATGCCCTTCCAGCTGCAACCCATCACTGGGAAACAACCATACACACTCATTCACACATATACACTACGGACAATTCAGCTTACCCAATTCACCTGTACCGCATGTCTTTGGACTTGTGGGGGAAACCGGAGCACCCGGAGGAAACCCACGCGAATGTGGAGAGAACATGCAAACTTCACACAGAAATGCCAACTGACCCAGCTGAGGCTCGAACCAGCGACCTTCTTGCTGTGAGGCGACAGCACGACCTACTGCACCACAGCATCGCCCTAAATATATATATATGATATAATGTTTTAGTGTTGAGTATTAGAAGAAACTGTTATGTTTATTCAGTGTTATTCTCTCTGCTGTTTGACACACACACACACACACACACAGACACACAATCGTTGAGTGTAAACTGTGCTCTTTGATTTTTTTTCTCAGTACACTGACCCGCGCTGGACTGACCGGCCTGCCATATGATCTCTGCCACCTGCTGCCGAAATTAAAAGTGCTGTGAGTTCCCCAACATAAATATGCACCTGCAACACACAAATACATTGGAAAGCTCATCTCTGAAAGATTCCTCAAGATCCAAGCTAGAGGAGTGAGTTCAAATTTACCCTGTGGGATTTGATCTATCCAAACTCTAGGAGTTCCTGAAAGCCTTTTTTACGTGAACTTGAAAACATCAGACACAGTATTGCACAAACTTTACTCACTGTTTATTTCAGAGCATGTGCACCAAGCTAGTGCAAGTAATCTGAAAGTTTAGAATGCATTTGATTAATTTTCTGAACTCAAGCAAGTGTAATATTTTTTTGTAGTCATCTTGACTCTGATTAGGATTTGTATGAGCAACCATTTTCAGGTGTTCGAGCTGAGTTTGAGAAAAGCCTGTGGGAAGACAGAGATTTTATGTAACTGTTCAGATGAAGAATTAGACCTCTGGGGAAAGAAGCTGCTTAACATGCCATTCCCTCTTCATATTCGCTTATTCTCGCTCCAAGATTTCTTCTTGCAGAAACATTTTTTTTATAAACCAATTGCATAAAAAATGAAACAGCACTAAAATAAATTGTTTAAAATCTACACACACTAATAATAGGTCTTAATTAATAATTGTCTGTAGCTCATGATTTTATGCTCAAGAGCATTTTCAGGAAGTGTCACCAAATCTGACTTTTTTGCATTGGAAAAAATGTACAGAGTAAACTGTCATAATGAAAACATGACAAAGCCATTTGACTATCTTGTTCATCAACAATGGTGTCAGGATTTTTCATCTTGATGACACCGACACTTTCATTGAGATCAATACTCAATGAAATTATTAATTGATATTATTCATTTTAAATAACATGCAAATGTGCGCGTCCAGTGAACGTTACTTCCAACTGTCATATTCGCACAGCATGGCACTGAGCACCGCATCCGGTGAGCGACCAGCTTTAGAAGACTGGAACCTAGGTTTAAGACACCACTCATGTCTCAACACAAAGGAGCAAACAAAACTGACATTTATCCTACAATCCTTGCACAACCTACAGATTTGTCTGTTGTCTCTACTTTTTTTATCTTTACGACTTTTAACATTAAAACCATTCAGTTCAACAAAATTAGTTACAGTATTGTGTGTGTGTGTCCAATATTTATTCTATTTCAAATATTAAAATGATTATGAAAGGATTAAGGAAATTATTACAGTATTTGCTATAATATTTTTTCTTCTAGAGGAAGCAGTTTTTGTATAACCATTTTGAGGTTAAAATTATTAACCCCCTTAAGAATTTTTATTTTAATTTTTTAAAATAACATGCAAATGTGTGTGTCCAGCAAATCATACGTCCAGCTGCTAAGCAGCAAATGCGATGAGCGACCAGCTTCAGAAGGCTGGAACCTCAGGTTTAAGGCAGCACTAATGTCTCAACGCAAAGTGGCAAATGTAACTGACATTTAGCCTACAGTCCTTGCAAAACCTACAGTTTTGTCTGTTATCTCTCTCTTTTAGTAGTACCCAATTTAAACGTGATATTTTAGAAACCAGATCTAAATTTAGCAGGAATGGTCAGGGGTGCGTTTCCCAAAACCATCGTTAGCCAACTAAGGTCGCAAGTTCTGTCGTTACAAACATAGTTCATTGATTTGCTGTTTCCCGAATCCATCGTTCCAACGAACATTCGCAAACTGCGTCGCAAACTTGAGCACTTGAAACGACACCTCTGGATCTAGTTAGAAGCATAGTTTCTGGCTGTGTTCTATTCCCACTTATCCCCCCTATGCCCTATTAATCTAGAGCATTCTAACATTCAAAGTTGGAATTATTAAAAATAAAAAAGCATTAAAGTCATCTCTCTTAGGTGTAATTTGCTTTCAAAGTATTTTTACAGTTCAGTTTTAGCGATCTTCATGTTTACAATTGTGCTCCCTTTGCAGTGCACTTTGAAAACATTGATGTAATTTTGAACACAGCCTCATGGCGAAAGCTATAGGTATATTTAAAAACGGAAATTATGTTGCGTCTCCAAAGCTTGCGAAAATAAAAAACATAACATACATTAATTATTTTATTTTATAGTGGGTTATTTATTAAGTTTCTCTGCTGTATATGACATGGGTCTGTTGGTTTGAACTTTCTGCTGTGGTTTGCATGTGTCAAATTGTATTTTTTTTTTAATAAATAAACAATATCCTAAATAATAATAATCATCATCATCATCAATAATGTGCCATTTACATATATTTCAATGAATATAGAAAATGAGTGCATGTTTTTACCAAAACTAATATTGGATTTTATTTTAAATGCGTGTTTGTGGAAAACAATATAATTTGCACAAAGAAATGATGGGGTTGTTCTCTAAAGAAGTTACTCCACCCCGTTTAGAGCAGCATTATGGGCGTTTTACGTTATAACTAACGTGGTTCAAGCGATGGATCTGCGACAGAGAAACTATGGGTTTTGGGAAACACTCATCGCTACATCGATGCATCATACTATGATAGTTCAGCCGCGAGTTACGTCGTTGTTTGGGAAACGCACCCCAGGTCGGGTAGAAAATTATTCTAAGAGGTCAGTGGGTGAACAAAAACTGAATACAGCAGGAGCGGTTGAGTGCGGAATAAAACCAGGCAGGAGCGGGACTAAAAAAATCAGTCCTACGCAGACCTCTAGATCAAGGTATGCAGACCCCAGATTAATAAAGGGACTAAGCCGAAAAGAAAATGAATAAATGAATGAATTATTCATTCATTAATTTTCCTTTGACTTAGTTTCTATTTCAGAGGTCGCCACAGCGGAATGAACCACCAAATATTTCGGCATATGTTTTACGCAATGGATGCTCTTCCAGCCACAACCCAGAACTGGGAAACACCCATACGCACTCATTCATACTCACACTCATACACTACGGCTAATTTAGTTTATTTAATTCACCTATACCGCAGGTGTAGGACTGTGGGGGAAACCGCAGCACCCGGAGAAAATTGGAGCACTTATTACAATATTATAAATAATATTAACAAACATATGTGAATATGTTTCACAAAGCCAGGCCAGAATCAGTTTATGGTAACAAAGTCATGCTCATTTTGTTATTGATATAACCAGGGACTATATAATAGAAATAATTGTAATTAACAATAAATTAGACAATAAAACTTTTATGTGTACTAAATTAAATTTTGCCAAAAATGAGAAATTATTGCAATACCAACATTCTCAGTCTTTTGGCAAAATGTCATTTAGTGTAAGAAACCAACGCTCTAATCTTGTATGTGATTTGATCTTGATGTTTTATTGACTGTACTGGCCAGATATGGGAATCTTCCAGATGTTTCTAATCTCTGTTTGTTTGATTTCAGGGAATTGTCTCACAATGTTATCGAAGAGCTGCCAAGTTTTTACCACTGCACTTCTCTTCAAGAGATGTAAGTTCAGGCGTCTCTCTTTAGTGTAACACAGTAACACGGCTCATATACTGCATCTAAGATAACTGAATGGGCCCTAAATAACCCACACTGAACTTGACAAATGACAGTCATTACTGCATTAATCAATCAGTGTCCATATTTTTGGAAGCTTTTACAAGGTTTCTTGGTCAATGTCTGCCATAGTATGTGGATGTGTGTGTGATGCTGTAACACCAGCTTTTTGTTTTGACTCGACAGAGGCCTGCAGCACAATCTGATCAAACAGATTGAGATGAACACATTCCAGCAGCTCGGCTCTCTGCGCTCTCTGTGAGTCCTACACACACACACACACTCACACTCAGTGCATCTAAAAGCCATACTGTTTTTTTAAATCATTAGCAGAACAACTTTATACATTAGCAGAACAACTTTTTACTTTAATAACACTTTATACACTGAAAAAATTATTCTGCCAATTTTTTTCAAACAATGTAAATGTAAAAAAATAATAATTTTGTTTAAATTTAGCCCAAATAAATTGTTTACAACCACTTAGCATAAAAAAAGTAAATGCAATGTACCATCTTTGAATATTTTTTTCAGTGTATAAGGTGTCATCAAATACTGGGATTTTACTTACTTTTAAAAAGAAATACCGGCATGTAATTACAGCTGTAATTTGTTCCTCAAAATACATTTTTAATGATATACCTACATACTCATTTACTAATCATTAAACTACCCATACAATTAACCTCAAATCTTAGCTAACATTTAAACTAACCCATCCATACAATTTAACCGGTCTCAAATCTGAGCTAACATTTAAACCAACCTATCCATATCTTAAATTGTCTCAGATGTTAACCAAGATTAAAAACCAAGTCATCCTTATTACTTAATCTGTCTCAAATCTTAGCTAACATTTAAAGATGCAGTATGTATGTTTGACACCCAGTGTTTGGATTGCACTCCCCATTCAAAACACATGCAATCGCATGGTTGACAGATAGACAACATTACAGTTTTTTCTAAATGCTTAAACCCTAACCGAGATTCTTATAGCACAATTTATAAAACGATTAATTATTATAGCAAAACCACTCACTGAGTTTGCAAAATTAAAAGCACAAACACTGCTTTGCACTAAGTTTGCAATTTTGTAACACACACTTTTCAAAACTGTAGGTACAATAAACTGCACAGCACTCTTTTTGTGGAACTGTAAACACAACTCACTGCTTTACACTGAATTTCCAAACGGTCAACACACTCATAACAAAGCTATACACATGTATTATTTACACTATTTTTGCCAACTGTCTGGCACACTGTCACATGTAAAAACTGTTTTAGATAATTAGTTCACTACTAACAGATACTTTCCCCGATGCCTTGGACTAGAGGACATTGCATGTGATGTAGATAAAATTTTGTGGCCGGACCAAGAGAGACGACACGATGTAGTCTGATTTTTTCATCTCAGTGAAATTACTATTTTGTGTTTTGATTTAAAAAAAACACTTGTGCTTGTTTTGATGTGTGTAAATAAACACCAGTACTTGAAGTTTGCATCCCTGTATGTTTACAGAACTATGAGAAAGGTATAACCTCAAACTGACATAGCCTAGCTTGTGCTTAGAGAAGGCAAAAGCCAGATTATTATTTTTTAATTTTTTTATTTTATTTGCCTTTCAAAAACAACAATTTAGGCCAAACTCAATCCAAACATAACCTTGCACACACTGACTGAGACATGTCAGATATACAGCGAATCAAATATAAAGCCATAAAATTACACACACAAAAAACAAACAAACATACAAATAAACCAACAAACAACAAAAATATATATAAAATAACTTACAGTAACAAAAAAAAATTTACGTTTGTAAAAAAAAAATATATATATTTATTGTATTTGCTAATTACAGTTTTTTCTGATGGCTTAAGCACATTTTTTGTAACTATTGACTATTTTTGCAAAACTCTACACACAAATAAAAAAACCCTTCACCAAATCTGCAAAACATTTTAGCTCTCTTGCAAAAGCTAATAAACCTTGCTAAACTCTTCAAACCTTCGTAAAAAATAGTATTTTGGTATCAAACATTTAACACAAGCCATCACATTATTAAGCACACAATGCTCCGACTACACACTGATGGAATGAATAAAAACTACATCTGGCTTTTGCTTTGAAAACAGCTTCTCAACTGATCATCTTTAAAAAGGAGTTTGCCACCTATGTAGAAGCTTTAAAAATAATGAAGAGTGAGAAGACTAAACAATTGTATGATTTGTTCCAAGAATATGGTTTTATTTAACCCCTTACAGAGTTTCTATTTGATGTCTGCATGGTATGTTGTTTGTTTGTTGGTTTATTTGTATGTTTGTTTGTTTTGTTTTTTGTGTAATTTTATGGCTTTATATTTGATTCGCTGTATATCTAACATGTCTCAGTCAGTGTGTGCAAGATTATGTTTGGATTGAGTTTGGCCTAAATTGTTGTTTTTGAAAGGCAAATAAAAAAAATTACAGTTTTTCCCAATTGTTTACATACATTTTCTGAAAGCATGTTTCATATTGTCAGAACTCTACACACAAATCACAAAACACACACACATTGGGCAAAACCCTTCAATTCTCTTGCAAAATGAAACTTTACATTCAAAACAATGTAATTTCTTCTAAAAATGGTTTTGTTTTCAAATGACACACACGAATCATCACATGAATAGACATTTATAAGAACCAGTTGATCACTGATATGCTTAATGTAAAACACTATGACCACTTCTTCTCCATTCATCATAATGACTTTTTTTGTTCAGTGTTACACTTACTGCAGACAGTACACAGGCCTACATAAGTGCATTGTACAATATTTCAGAATATTGTTTTTATACAAAACATACAAATACACGGTACCAAATATGTTTTACTGTATCTTTCCCACAAAAATAGTGTACACAGTGTTCATCCCAACCAACACAAAGTTGCACATAACGTGGTCTACATATGCCATCAACAGAAGGATTTACAGAATAGTTACATTACATGTAAAAAAAAAAAAAAAAGTGTGGATTTCGGTCATACACTTTCCATCCCCAGGCAGAAAAAAATTCCTCAATAGGATTGAGAAATGGAGAATATGAGATGAGCTCTGATTTCTAAATTGCAATTATGTGTGACCGGTGTTTACCTATGTGATGAGTTAGTATGCAAAGTAGGAAAACTGACTTTACAATTCTGAATGACAGTGTGTTCCTTGTCAAAACAAGAGATTTTCTGCATGAAAATTGTGCCAAATGCATAGAATTGTGTGTAGTGTTTTGACAAAAGTGTGTTTTAAATCTGCAATTTGAGTGTTAAGGAATTGTGCTTGTAGTTTAGCAGAAATGGTTCAGGGGGTTGGTGCATCAGTGACATTTTATAGGCATTGTGTCTGAAGTACAAGTAATTGTGTGTAAACAATTAGGAAAAACTGTAATAAAAAAAATTAAAAAACATCTGGCTTTTGCCTTCTCTGAGCACAAGCTAGGCTATGTCGGTTTGAGGTTATACCTTTCTCATAGTTCTGTAAACATACAAGGATGCAAACTTCAAGTACTGGTGTTTATTTACACACATCAAAACAAGCACAAGTGTTTTTTCAAATCAAAACACAAAATAGTAGTTTCACTGAGAAAAAAAAAAAATCTGACTACATCGTGTCGTTAGGCATCGGGTAAAGTATCTGATTGCAAAGTGAACCAAATATCTAAAACAGTTTTCACATGTGCCAGTGTGCCAGACAGTTGGCAAAATAGTGTAAATAATAGCCAGACATGTGTATAGCTTTTCTAGAAGTGAGTTGATCATTTGCAAATTCAGTGTAAAGCAGTGAGTTGTGTTTACAGTTCCGCAAAAAGAGTGCTGTACAGTGGATTATACCTACAATTTTTCAAAGAGTGTGTTACAAAACTGCAAACTCATTGCAAATGTTAAAAAAAATTAATCGTTTTATAAATTGTGCTATAAGAATCTCGGTTAGGGTTTAAGCATTCAGAAAAAACTGTAATAACCACCTCATGTGGAACTCTGAATCTTCGTCTCATTTCAAAGTCTGCTACTGTCCACCGGAAGTCGCATTTCGGTTGCAGGCACATACTTTGAGAGCCTTCCTGACTAAATGAAACATGCAGTTTTCCACCTAGGCAACCCGGGGTCCTGAAATATAATTGACTAAACTTCCATTGGGCAGGTTAAATGACCAAAACAAAGACGGACATTTTCAAAGCAGAATATCTGACTTTAGCATAGTTTTTTTTTTTTAGATAAACAAAAATGTTCACTTAGCATGTTTCCTAAATATCTACAAACATATTATGGTATTTTTATGCTTTAGAAGAGTCAAAAACTTACATACAGCACCTTTAAACTAACCTATCCAAACAATTTAACTGGTCTAAAATCTTAACATTTAAACCAACCCATCCATACAAATTAAATTGTCTCAGATTTTAACCAAGTCATCCTTTTCACTTATTCTGTCCCAAATCTTAGCTAACATTTAAACCTACCCAAACCACTGAAGCTGTCTCTAACTTTAACCCAAACCAAACCATAAGCCTTTGCTGTAAAAAAAAATTCTGGGTTCCACACAATTCCTTCATGTTGTCCTAACACAATTTGATTAACTTAAATTAATCATTTTTTACAAATTTAAGTAGATTGAACAATTAAGTTATCCGCAATAAAACGTAAGAATTGTGTTGTTTCAACTCATTTTAAATAAGAAGAGTTCAGATGCAAAAACCTATTTAGTTATTTCATGTTTAGCCCAATGAAAATAACATATTCTTTGCCATAAAAGCGAAATTACTGAACCTATACATGAGCCTGACAGAAATGCACATTTTAGAAGATATTCAGATGGCACTTAGAAGTTGTTTTGCATCTGAATTCTTCATAAGTAGTTTAAACAAACATCAAAAGTCATTTTTTGAGTGTACCCATACCATATGTATGTCACTCATCTTAACGAACCAAAAACAATACTCATATCAGTGAACATATCCCAAAAACTAACCATAACACACCCTTAAACATACTGTATCCATACCAGCATCCCTAGCCATAACAAACACTTAAAGGTTCCTATTTATACGTCAGTCAACCCATACACTTAACTGTGCAATTACAACCAATGCTGATCAACCAATTAACACTATAAGCACAATATACCTAATTTATGGTGCTATAGTTATTAATGGGCCAAAAATTATCCAGAATTGTATTAATTTCCTCTAGAGCTGAACAATATATTGTTTGAGCATCAATATCGCAATGTGTGTATCTGTAATAGTCACATCGCAAGATGAAATTGTTTAATAAATATGAAGATATTATTTTTATATTATTGTTTAACATTATTTATGCTGTCATATTTATATATGATTGTAATTTATTATATTTTATGAAGATGCATAGAAAAAGACTTGATCAGCCCAGTCGATCCAAATTATTGAAATCCTTCCAAACAGAGCTATTCAAATCATCTGGTGAAATTATATTGATATCGCAGCAAAACAAAATATTGCAATGTCAGATTTTTCCAATATCGTGCAGCCCTAATTTCTTCACTTAAAATGTGATAGTTTATATGGAATTTAATATATCTAAAATAGCCGCTGTAAACATTAGTATGCAATTTAAAAAAATAAAAATCAAGTCTATATTTAATTGGTAAATTATTGCCCCTAGAGACCAAGTCATTACTTACATAAAATATAAAAACAGGCAGAATTTTCACTAAGAAATTACTAGAAAATGTCTCAAATAACAACAAAAAAGGTAAGTC
Organism: Danio kyathit; assembly: GCA_903798195.1. Classification (NCBI taxonomy): domain Eukaryota; kingdom Metazoa; phylum Chordata; class Actinopteri; order Cypriniformes; family Danionidae; genus Danio; species Danio kyathit. The sequence goes on from LR812541.1 coordinate 15,257,104, forward strand.
ATGAATTTAGAATCGATATTTTTGTTTGTAAATGTCTATGTAACACTGTTGTTTTTAATCATTAAAACATTAAAAATCGAATAGTTTAATTAACTAATAGTTAATGTAGTAGCACCCCCTTATTATTTTACAAATTTTAATTAGTATGAGAATAAAATTATTAAATTTTTACATAAATATGTGTTTCACTGAATGAAAATGGAATAATATTTCACAATGTTTTACATTTAATTTTCAAAGAAACATTAAGTAGCCACATGTATTGCATATATTTTTATGCATATTAGAAATTTTTATAAATATCATTTGGCATGGACTCCAAATAGTAACTTCTTGTTTTTAACCCATAAATAAGTAAATGTTATCTGATTACAGGGATCTAAGCTGGAACAGAATCAACTCCATTCACCCTGATGCCTTTTTCTCTCTTCAGTCTCTCATTAAACTGTGAGTATTTTGTTATTCCCAGATTAGTGCCAACACATATCACTCATTCCAGAATTGTGGGTACATTTCAAGTAGTGCTGCACAATATATTGTTTCAGCATTGATATCACAATGTGCACATGCGCAATAGTCACATCGCTATGCAATGTTGAATTTGAATTAATGTTGACCAGAAGAACAGAATTGTATTTAAATAATCTATTTGTAAGGAATTTATGAAATTTATGCAAAAAAAAAAGTGCTTTTCTTACTTAGAGTTTTTGTCTTATTTATAGTCCAAATATTTCCAATTGAAAACAATATTTTTTTACTTACCCCTCTGGCAGATATTTTTTACTTGTTTTAAGGAAAAACTCTTCATTTTGACATGTCTTCTGATGTTGAAAACAAAAAATATATATTTACTTCATGTAAAATAACGAGAGACGAGACAAAGCAAAGTAAGACAAGCATTTTTTTGCATTGCTATTGTTCACTTTCTGTACCTGAATACTGTTAGGCTTTCCAGAAAACTGTCAAATAGTGCCATTCAAACCTCCTTGTAAAACATTTATCACAGAATAATACATTTTCGCAAAATCAGATTTTTTCAATATCGTGCAGCCCTAATTTCAAGCATGTTCCAATATTGTTTAGAGTATATAATGCTAAATGTATTAGATGTGATACAGAACATTTGATTCTGTTACTAAGGCCCAATCCCAATTCTACCCCTTAGCCCTTCTCCTTACCCCTACCCCTCGTTTTGCGCGTTCATGTGAAGGGGTAGTGGTGTCCCAATTCTCTTTAGCTTGAAGCCTTAGGGCTAAGGGGAAGGGGTATACACCCCTTCAAATGAAGATTTTTCAGGACCACTCTCGAAACCAAGGGGTAAGAAAATTTTCCAGAATGCACCAGCAACAGCGTCAGTTTCGCTACACCCGGAAGTAAGGAGAGCCACAAATTAGTATTTTTTGTCATTATTATGAATTTTTACAACAAACAAACACATTTTAATATATTCATAACCGCGTTCATGTTTTACTGTCATGCTTTTATAAAAAAATACGCTAAAATAAAAAACGCTAAACTTTGCGATCTATAATCCCTAATAATAACTCCTGTACAGCAGTCCCACAACATTCTGACACTCGATGACACTCAAATACCCTGTCAGAAAAGTCTAGTGGCTGAGAATGAGCATTTTACAGTGTCTGCTATAATGTTAATGTTGTTTTTGGTGTGTTTACATAGATGCATATGGCCGCGGTGTAAATGCGCAGTATAGTTACGATCTTATTGCCACATTAGATCGTTATGATAAAATAATATATGCCTTCAGTAATTTCCTGAAGATAAATACTAAAAAACAACACAACTGGAATAACTACAGCAGTCGCGATGGTCTAATCTCATATGAAGCAAGAGATCGCGATGACATATGATGACGTGTGCAGGTGCTGTAGTGCTGTCCCAATTCTTAGGGGTAAATTTTGAAACCCTTCTCCTTCACCCTCGTTTTTTAGGGCCAAGGGGAAGGGGTAGGGGTACAAAAATAGAATTGGGATTGGGCCTAATTGTTGTTTAACTTATTGTTAAACATTTAAAACTACTAAAAGAGTTGACAATAACTGAGTTGATATTTTCCACCATTTTATGATTTAGCTCAAGATGCTAACCTCAAACCAGAATCTACATGACATGTCTAAAACTTGAATTTTATGCATTTTTTTCCATCTTATTTTTGTTTTCAAAGAGTGAATGAGAAATTCACAGAAATCTCACAATAACAAAAATTGGTGTATCCTAAAAAATTAGTAAAAATGAATGCGAGAAGAACAAATTACATGCCTCAATGGCTTTCAGAGTTACCCACCAGATGGCATCACTTGGAGCAAGTCGCATGCTTATTCTATCAGTGTTTTAAAAACAGTTATGCCTTTTATGTAACAGAGTTGACCAGAATGCAGGGACCGACACAAAAGTATTTATTAAATGGTTGAAATTACAAATAATACAGGAATTAGATGTTTAATGCAAATGTGAACTGCTGCCAGTAAATTACTGTATAGTGGGAGTATAAACAAAGTCAATCTTTTCAAGAATTGTATGTCCCTAAATATACATTACCTGACAAAAGTCGACGATCCCAGTTGTTAGAGCAACAAATAATAATTTGACTTCTATTGATCATTTAGAAAAGTGGCAGAATCAATCATCTGTTGAATTGTATTCCAGTCATCACAAGTACTGCAGAAGACCTATTGAAACTCGCATGGACCCAATATTCTCACAGAAATCAGTCAAGATTTGTGAAAGAAAAATCATGATTTGGGGTAACAATATTATTAGTAACAATAGTATTTGGGCGAGCGAGAAAGGGATCTGCAGAGTGCATGGCAACATCAACAGCCTGAGGTATCAAGACATTTGTGCTGCCCATTACATTACAAACCACAGAAGAGAGCAAGTTCTTCAGCAGGATAGCACTCCGTTCAGTCTCTACATCAAAGTTTCTTAAAGCAAAGAAGGTCAAGGTGCTCCAGGATCACCAGACATGAACATTATTGAGCATGTCTGTGGTAAGATGAAGGAGGAGGCATTGAAGATGAATCCAAAGAATCTTGATGAACTCTGGGAGTCCTGCAAGAACGCAGTTATTTGAGTCATTGCAGAGATGTATGGATGCAGTCCAAGCTCGTGGGAGTCATTCACAACAATACTTATTTTTTCACTGCACTATGACTTTATATTATATACTGTAAATTATTTCTGTTAAGTGACAAGACTTTTGTCTAAGCAAACTCAGACCTTACTGTTCTAATTAAATAATTAAAAATCAAGGCATGATCATATTTTTTTTTGGTAAAAAAAAAGCATAATCTAAAGGCCTTTGCCTTTCACATGATCAACTAGAAGTCCAGTTATTATTTGATGTTCCTAAAACTTGGATAGGCAACAAGACTTTTGTCAGGTAGTGTACATCCAAACATTATTATTTTAGAGTGGACCTAATATAATGTTATTTGTGGCATAGTTCTAAACTGTTTCGTTCCAGTTTTTGTTTTAGAAAAACAATAGAAAGTTTATCTTGGAGACAAAAAAATACCCGCAATTCTTAAATTACCCCTGTATAGTAAATACATAATAATAGTTGCTATTAAACTGAGACTTGGCACAAGCGCACAGTTTACACAAATGCAGAGATTCCACACTTTCTGTCATCTGTGCAGTGCTTTCGGTGAACAGACTGCAGTTGTAATCACGGTTAAAAGCTCTGCGCAGTAGTGAAGATGTGTCTTCAGTCACAGACAATTAAATGAATGAAGGAGACTGATAAAGAGTGACAGATTGAGGGTGATAAATATGTTCAGTGGAAAACAACAATGCAGCTTACATAAAACAGATACTGCAGCAGTTCTTGACATTGCAAAACTGCAGGCTCAATAAAAGTACAGCTCTATCGATGGGATATATGGTGTGCAGTTGATTACCACCAAAATTTATTTGTGAAAACAAACAAAAATAATCTTCTTTTGTAATAAACAGCATGCCACAGATGCTGTTGATAAAGCTTGAACTTGGAACATGCAAAGTTTTATTTAAACTGATGTCTTTCAGCTTTCATCAGGGTTAAAGTTCCAAGGTCTGTCTGCCAAAACATGTTGGTTTAAATAAAACATTCTCCAATCAACAAGTGAACCTTTCAGAGGCCTTTAGAATTCTGGTATTTAACACTGGTATTGAATTTAAATATCGTGTAAGTGTCTTTAAATATGAAATATGATTGTCTAGTACTCCACATTGTGTCAGCCACTCTAACAAGTTTATGAAAATGCACCTAATTCACATTCACAATGCAGTGACATTATGCAGATTTGTTATAAACCTATGTAGGACATAAGGCTGAATTCTTTTGAGAGACAATAACTCCACTTTTCTATACCTCAATCTTTACCTCAAATCTTTACTATTTACATTGGTGTGCTATATAACTTGTTAGTGTGATGAAATACACCTTTGGTTACTCTAAAACCTGTGTGACCTTCATACATCTTCTAAATTCACCCTGACACATCTACTGATTATAAGTAATTGTAATATACAGTAAGGCCCCATTTACACTAATACATTTTAGTTTTAAAATGCCGTTTTAGAATGAAAACGATCCACATCCATACTGGCGTTTCACCTAGCGTTTCTGAACAGATCTCCGTCCACACTACACCGCTGAAAACGCACATCACGGGAACACACACACTCTGGCATGCACTGCAGCGTATGCGCACATCTGAGCTCCAGGCAGTCAGTGGGTGCTTTGAGCACAGCTCCCCAGGTGAGAGCAGCGCAGGTCGGACAGTTCGTCAAGGATCTTCCACTGAATTTCATCTTGTTAAACGTGATATTTAATTAATCTTGTGTGGTATTTTAGAATCTATTACTTGTTCTCAGGTAACGTATTTTGGCTGAGCGCAAAATATAAGTTAATATATTAATTTATGTAACCATACACTGATTCTGCACATTTGACTGACTTCCTGCCTTTATTTTCTATATTGTATAAACTTATTGTATGTTACTTTTATAATGGCCATTATTGATTATTAAAACGCATATTCAGCAAAAGAAACGTTTCGTATTTTCAATGAAAATGAAAGGAGGCAGTAATGTTATAGGCTCCGTTTTGTTAGAAATATGATTACAGTGAAGATGACGATCATATAAATATGTAGCTACACGATGCCTCAACATTTTAGTGTCTGTTAAGTTAATATCAAATGGAAATAGGCAGTTTTTTATATCATGTTTTCATTTTATTGTTAAGATAGTGAAACAACATAGCCAGGGTGATGCGAATGACGTTATAAAGTAGCCTACACTGTTTTTACCTGACGTATCCTCGGGAGTTTGTTTTCTATATCAAACTTGCCAAGTTTGAACTTAGAAGGAAAGGATGCAAGACTGAACTTTGTGTAGGCTACTTTATATTGAGGTAAAAGCCCCAATCCAAACCAAAACGGCCTCTCCAGCATTTTCGAAAAGCTCCGTTTTAGTGTGGGTAGTGTGGATGGAAGGCATCTCTGTAGCAAAACGTAAGCGTTTTAAAACTAAAACGTATTAGTGTAAACAGGGCCTAAGTCAATGTGCCTTTTTAACATGCCTGACTGGTTAATTTATCTCCATGTGTTGCTACAACCTTGTGACTTAATTCCAGTATTTACATCAGAAGCAAACATTTGCACAGTGTATCACTTCTAAATTCTTTTACACTACATATTACTTGTATCTCTTTTCTCCATTCAGAGATCTCACTGGGAATCGACTGAGTAATTTGCCGATGACTGGACTAACAAGTCTTACTCATCTCAAACTGAAAGGCAACATGGCACTGTCACGTTCCTTCGGATTGGAGGACTTCCCCAACATAAGGTACATTTGTGACATCCAATAACCACAAAAGGATTAAAAACACTTACATGTTAAAGCACGATTTTTTACAAGCGTTTGTGGTTATTACGCCCCACAACACAAATGGCTCGAATAGCAGAAACACATGAAAGTTTTACTCCATTTTCAAAGAAACGTCAACTGTTTATAGATTCGACAGTTTCAAGATAGTAACAATCTGTGGCCCAGAGAACATTCTGTTCATTGCTACAAGTAAATGGTTTCTGTTTGTTACGTTTCCTAGAATATCTGGCTTGATTCAAGTCCTCTGACAGGCGGAAAGATTTTTTTAGGATACCTCAATAATCACAACATAGAGGGTTAGTTATAAATATCCTGTCCCGCTTCATCAACAGCTCAGGGCATTGGAAAACCTCCAAGACTTCAGCCTTAAATGCTATCTTGATTTGATTAGCACCTCAAGAAATGGGAGAGTTCAAGTGTTGCCATTTCCAAAAGCAACTGATTAAAAAGAAAGAGAAATCATGGTTTCACCCGTGACCCAAATCCATTTAAAATAGTCCCTGTGGTTGGATTTATTGCTAGTTTATTTAATGCGTCATTTGCAGATTGATGAATCATTCTTTCTTTGATTTTTTTCCTTCGAAATGTGATCTTTTATAGCTTTTACATTTCCTCAAACTGATGCAATATGTCCTTATTTTTAATGTTCAAACTCCATTTGGCAAATTCAAATATGTGGTAAAACAAAGTTTGATGGAACATATGAGATTTTTCAGTTTGTGCTTTATTCTCAATAATGTTTAAACAGGGTCATCGAGATGCCATATGCCTATCAGTGCTGTGTTTTTGGAGGCTGTAACAGTTACAGATCTGCCAGCCAGTGGGAAGAACAGATGGGCAGTGAAGAGGAAGATTTCCAGAAGAAATCTCCGCCTCTGTTCCCCATTCACGCTGACAACAACTGTAAGTCCTACAACTTAGCCATGCAGGCCTTTTTATTAGGGGTGTAATGATATCCAACCCCCAAAACTGAGCCCCTGCACCCCTTTCTATCACCCTCGAAATCAGATCTCCTGATGTTGTAGACTAGAGATTGATCAATACAATATTTCCAGTTTTAATAAACAAGTATTTGCTGACAAAGATATTTATCAGTTGAAATGTTGACGGAAGACATTACTCAACAATGAAATTTCCATGACTATAATGATAGAATGATAAGATGGCACAGCATCATTAAATACCATGACTAAATTAGCATGAAACATTGTAAGCAAAAAGATAGAAAAGCAGTTCAAATATATATTTATTCATTTTTCTTCGGCTTATTCTTAGTCTCTTATTTATCAGGGTTCGTGGAATGAACCGCCAACTATTCCAGCATATGTTTTACGCAGCGCATGAGCTTATATATATATATATATATATATATATATATATATATATATATATATATATATTTATATATTTATATATATATATATATATATATATATATATATATATATATATATATATATATATATATATATATATATGAGCAATATCACACGAGTAGCAGTGCGATGTGGCTGTATATCGTCACTGGTGGGAGGCGTGCGGCCGAGTGTAGTACTATACTATACTATGCCCATATAGTATAGTATAGTGACGATATACTACTACATCACACCGCGAGTGTGATATTGCATTTATACAACAGTTTGATGGCATAATCGTGTCTATAAAAAAGTAATTCAAACACGGAGAGTCTCAAAAACTTTTTGTATGAGGAACTACTTTCTTCCACCATTCATTCTCATCTGCAGCTGACGTCAGAACAGCAGAAACCGTTGCTATTCACAAACGTCACTTTAGAGCTAGTATTTGAATGATTCTCAAGCGTATTGTCTAAAGGGATGACAAAACAGGTGATTTTGCTCGCATTTTAAGATTATAAGGCTGAACGGCATGAAATGCCATCAGTCCACAAAGATTTCATTGTATTTATCTGTTGTAATTGGAAGAACACAATAATTATCCCTGAAAAAGCCAAAGCAGCACCAACACTACCAGATTACTGTTGTGTTTGCGATGAGGAAAAACGCTAAACACATGCGGGCATTTTTTCTTTCTTTCTTTCTTTCTTTGTACTGGACTAAGTAACAAAAACAGGAGACACATTAGAAGTAAACAGATGGCCAACCAAAAAGTAAGGTTTATACAAAGAGTGGCCAACACAAAATGCATACATTCCTATAGTATGCATAGTATAGTATTAGTAGTTTATGCAAGTCCCATATCACACTCAATACACTACAATTATTTGGTATAAATACAGCACAACAACATACAAAAAAAGAGATATCAACTTAAAAAGCTGCAATTAGAAATTACACTGTTTTTATCCTCTAAGTGCTTATTATGCGGTTTCTGTCGACATCTTGCGGATGATCAACGTCAACCGTCTTTGCTCTGCTCAAAGACAGGCTTTATCCTTGGGTGACGCGGTGGCACAGTAGGTAGTGCTGTCGCCTCACAGCAAGAAGGTCGCTGGTTGGAGCCTCAGCTGGGTCAGTTGGCATTTCTGTATGGAGTTTGCATGTTCTCCCTGCTTTCTTCACGTGGTTTTCCTCCAGGTGCTCCGGTTTCCCCCACAAGTCTAAAGACATGCGGTACAGGTGAATTGAATAAGCTAAATTGTCAGTAGTGTATGAGTGTGTATGGATGTTTCCCAGTGATGGGTTGCAGCTGGCAAGGTATCCGCTGCGTAAAACATATACTGGATAAGTTGGCAGTTCATTCCGCTGTGGCGATCCTAGATTAATAAAGGAACTAAGCCAAAAAGAAATTAATTAATGAATATGCACTATCCTTATTAATAAACTACAGAGTTGCAATAACTCTAAAAAAAGCCTCACAAGTACATTATGTTGTCCAACAGCAGCAATATTTGTCAAACTGTAGTGTCCTCTGCTTGTCATTGTATGTGGGTGAGTAAAACACCAGGATGAAGGGTTAAGAGGCAGGTTGAGTGCTGTTATTTGCAGAATATCGCAAGGCTATCAGCCAATCAGATTCATCAGATTCACCAGACAGAACTATATATATATATATATATATATATATATATATATATATATATATATATATATATATATATATATATATATATATATATATATAAACAGTATTATAATGAAATCTACTTTTCCAGTGTAAGAACATACATGCAAAGTGTGTACTAGACACTTAGTATCTAATACATACATGTATTTTCATTTTGAACACTACCGCAAGTGTTTGTACCAAATTATTTACATTTCTGATGATATGAAATGATAATACTGTGTGCCTGAAAATGTGTTATGCTGTATGTAATATAATTCACCCCAATGTAGTTAATGTAATGGTCTGTTCACCACTTGAATAGACATGGTAACAGCTAGATTAAACCAGCTTGTTAAGTCTAAATGATTGGAGTTTATCATGGAAAGTTTCCAAACTTCAATACTGTGTTGTATCAAGTCACTCAAGTTTGTACAGTTAACCTTTTATCAAAGTCCCTGTAGACAAAAATGAAAACATTGGCCTTACGCAAACACGTTCCTATTATGAAAGGAACATAAAAGCACCACTTGTAGTGGTTTTCCACAGAGTGAGTGAATGTGTGTCTATTTTTATCTGCTCTCTTCTATCTGCCAGCCTCTTCATCTTTAATTAGCACAGTAGAAACATGTCAGGGCCTTTCAGTAACCGCAGGTATTTGACAGATTAAATAAAATGTGCCATTTCTCCATGCATTCCTCAATGTGATCTGATCAGGTTTCAGACTTGAAAGGAGTTCTCCATAATTACACTCCATAGGAAATTAGATAAACATTAACAATTCAAGGTCCAAAACACATTATTTGGCTTATCAAGGAATAACAAAATCTAAACGCGAACAAAGCCTGATGATTGATTGCACACCAAAGGAGAAATGGAAAGTTGCAACTGAGATGTGCATGGTGTTGAGTGGTGCTAAAGCCCTTAGATAAATTAATCCATTCCAGCAGACTTGATGTCCACAACATGGTGATTTATCTTCTGCCAGACTAAGTGCATCGTGCCATCTCGGACACTGAAGTCTATTCCATCATGCTGTCATACATGCACAAATCGAAGGTGCCTCATGTTTTACATGTGTTCACTTGCAGATGACCTTGACTTAGAAGACTTCCAGTTAGCAATTGAGGAGTCCAAGCTACAGACCAGCATACAGTGCACCCCCATCCCAGGTAAATTCAATTCACATCAACTCTAGTTTTATGAATGACTCTCACAATGAATCATTAAAACTGACCCGATCATGTGCCTTGTGATTGGCTGGCTGCTGTGCACAGGCTCCAATTAATCACTAACTCTGGTTACCTGAGTTAACCGAGAACGTTTACAGTATATCAAGCATTGTGAAATAACTTAACCTGATCTTAACCAGTTTGCAATTCTTTGCATTTGTCAACCTGAAACTTACTCTGCCATCCAGAGTTTGTTCAGCTCGTTTTGTGCAACAGACCTCTATTACACTTAACCTTTAAACCTTTTTTATGGGTCACAAAATGTATAATTAGTATAATTTAAATATAAATATAAAAGTATAATTGAATCTAAATTCTGTTTCAACCCTTTTAGGTCCATTCAAACCATGTGATAACCTGTTTGACAGTTGGGTGGTACGACTTGGCATGTGGCTCATTTCTTTGGTCTCGCTGATGGGAAACAGCCTTCTCATTCTGACAGTCTTCACATCCCCCAGCTATCTCTCTCCTGTTAAGTTCATCATTGGAACCATTAGTGGTGCCAACCTGTTAACAGGCCTATGCACTGGAACCTTGGCACTAGTTGATGCCCGGACATTTGGAGAGTTTGCTCTGCATGGTGCTCAGTGGGAAATGGGTGCAGGTTGCCAAGCAGTAGGCTTTCTTTCAGTGCTGGCCTCCGAGGGCTCCATACTCTTCCTGACTTTGGCTGCAGTGCAGTGCAGTGTGTCTGTCTCATGTGCCCGCACTTATGGAAAGTCACCATCTTTGGGAAGTGTCCGAGCCGCTGCAGTTGCATGCTTGGCACTTTCATTGGCAGTCGCTGCTTTGCCACTAATTGGGGTCGGAGAGTACGGGGCAACTCCACTCTGCATGCCATCACCCCTACCAGATGGCGAACCTTCCACATTGGGATTCATGGTTGCTCTCATAATGATGAACTCTTTGTGTTTCCTGGTGATCACTGGAACTTATATCAAGCTGTACTGGGACCTGATGAAGGGCGACTTTGACAGCATTTGGGATTGTGCCATGATTAAGCATGTGGCCTGGCTCATCTTCACCAACTGCCTGCTCTACTGCCCCGTTGCCTTCCTTACATTCTCCTCCCTTCTAGGCCTCTTTCCGGTAAGTGAGGAGGTTGTCAAATCTGTCGTCCTAGTACTTTTGCCTCTTCCAGCAAGCATCAACCCTTTGCTCTACCTTCTCTTCAATCCACACTTCCGTGAAGACATGCGTCTCCTTTTGAGCAGAGCTCACCTCAATCATGATCGCAACCTGGATTCCTTTGTCTCAGTTGACACAGAGAAAAGCTCCTATGACTCCACTCAAGCCCTGGTGTCCTTTGCCACTGAAGCAGATGGGGTGATTGAAAGTTCCTCAGTCCCAAACCCAGAGACAGTTGCCCGGTTTACTTGCCTACCCTCAGTGCCTCTTATTCAATGCCAGATGCAGATGAAACCATCAACAGACAGGGAGAACACTGGAGAGAATCTGATCAGATCAGCAGCAGGACTCATTGTCAAAGAGCAGGAGCACATTAGAAGCAGTGAAGTGAACGCTCAGAATGGCACCTCCTTCTTCTCTGGAGCCTACCACTCCACAGTTCCTTCAGCTCATTCTTAGGTCTTCTCCTAAACTGTACAGTTTTCTAAGGTCCTCTAAGTGTGAGAAGTCATAAGCCCACAAATGAAATAAGTCTAAAAGCCTACAGAGCTAATGATCAATGAACTGATTAATCATGGGACTATACATAACCACAATGTCCCAACTGCTAGATGGCATTGTAAAAATAATAAAATAAAAGACAAGACAAGAAAAGCATTACCTTTTGTGCTACACTCACATTAATAAAGGTACAAAACCTGTCACTGGGGTTGTGTCTTTTCAAAAGATGCATTTTTGTACATAACAGGTCCACATTGGTACAAATATGTACATTTAAGGTACGTTATTTCTGAGAGTGTACAGTCTTGTGGGTCATTCAATAATTTAAGCAGCAATGTTCAAAAACAAATTTGCATATATATATTTTTTGTAACTTTGTAAATTGTTTGTGTAATTAGGATTAAAGGAATGTTACAGGTTAAATATTGCTTCCATTTGTGGAATACTGGTGATTCTTAAAGAAAACAGTATCTTGTTTTACTCAATACTTTAGTAAAATAAAATAATAATAATACATGTATAAAGGAAGTTTTTGGGGTCAAAGAACTTCAGTATGAACAGACAAATTCTACAAAATGGTGACAAAGCCCATTCACATCAAAGGTGATCATTTTAACAATACAAATGTAGATTATATTAGTCAAAAAATAAAAAGAATAGCAGATCACATATCTTTAACAAGAACAACACAGACAAATTATACTGATGAATTGTTTTCTGATTTTCTAATGAATCAAGCTTTAAAAGGAGCTTGTGTTTAAAGTGAGAGATCAATATATTTACCAACCTTGGTTGTGTTCAGGTCATTACATATGATACACTAACATAATGTTGGTTATGAATACCCAGAAATCAATTTACCTTGCAAAACTCCTTATTTTTATGCATTAATTTCCATGTGTATGCAAATCACTTGCCCCTAGTGAATAAAATGTGTGGTAAGTATATATTGATGTACATTGTTGAAAAATGTATAGCGTCTTGAGAAAAGAAGAGGTGCTAAAGCATAAGGCCAGTAACATACTCTCTGCAAGTACTCATAAGGCTTGTCCAACACTGCAAATTCTACTGAACATTATTGACATGCTTATCTCCAAATATCAGTGCCATGAATTCAGAAAGCAAGCTATAAACATGTTGACAACTAATTGTATCTGATTGATTTGTCTCTTACTGTTGTTTCACCAGGAAAGATGTTATTCTGTACAATAACGTTCCATTGTTGTATCTATCTACTGCTGTTCCACCAGGAAATATGTTGTTCTATACAAAAACACTTCATTGTGGTAATTCAGAAAACCGAACTTCAACTCTGAAAACTCTACTGGCAGAATCTACATTGTAAAAGCTCTACAGAAATAAAGATGAATTGATTCGGATTGAATTCAAACCATAACCTACCTGAGAGGAACTCTGAAAACGCAATGCAACAAATATCTAAATACTAAAAATCAAGCTTGCGTAGCTAGAAGCATTGGCACTTCTGCACTTGCATAGAGTATGTTTAAGCCTCACAACATTTCTTTTCTTTTCTTTTTTTTTGACTTCATGGATGAAAACGTGAATATATATTGAACATGCTATAAACTGAAGATATGAAAAGAACTGAATGATTTGATAAGGTTGTGATAAAGCTTGGTCCGGATCTTTTACAGATTGTAAAGTAGGCTAGCTATTGTATTGTAAAATATAACTACCTCTGATCTAGCATGCTATACCTTTTTTATCCTTATTGATTTCTATTCTTTTTATATTAAATGTATATTAAAATGTAATTTTTATATAGAAATTTTAAGATCTTTGTACAACAGACTATTCTGGATGTAAATATTTTCATATTTCTGTATACATGTGATAAAGAATGATTTAATAAAGTTATTAGTTTCATAAATGTATGCCTTGATGACTACTGAACTAAATGACAATTCGCACTTTTAAATCATTTACAATGTTCTTATCACCGACAATACCTACAATACGTGTATAAAATGAATCAGGGAGAGAAGAGAGAAGGCTGAAAAATAAAATAGCAATGGCTCCCGCAGTGGTTGAGATGTGCAATGACAATAAACTTGAGCTGGGAGCAAAGAGACATTCATTCATTCATTTCCCTTCGGCTTAGTCTCTAATTCAGAGGTCGCCACAGCGGAATGAACCCTCAACTATTGGGAATGAACCCCCAAGCATATGTTTTACCCAGCGAATGCCCTTCCAGCCCTTTTTTATTTTATTTTTTTATTTTTAGGTAGGCTACTTTTCCATTAAATACTTGTACTTATTTATTAGCTAAAGATACATTTATTTTTAAGAGACTAATACTGAACATGATCAGCCATTGAAAGATACTAGAACTAATTCATTACATATTGGTTCTCATTGTCTCATTTTACATGTACTTATTTGTTACTACTAGGACACAATAAAATACTCATTAGCAGTGTTGGGGGACGTAATGCAAGTTACATATTACTTTAACGAGTAAAGGTACGCAATACTTTTTAAAAAATAAGTAATACTATTTGAGTTCATTTTCAGATTAATTAATGTGCTTTAAAAAATAATTTGCAGAATTAAAGGTGTAATCATGTTGAATCACTCAATGAGAGAATAAGCTCGCCGTGGGAACAGACAGAAACCAAGATCGTAGATCCTTACATTTCCATGATGGAAGCATTCTCATTATTTTAAACACATGGAAGAAAAGGGGATTGTCTCAATGGACTGTGATTTTACTGAACTAATAAGACAAAATACAAAAGTAGCAAACACATTGCTTTCAACTTTTATTAATGTGTATATACAGCATGTTTAGTGTCAGAAAGTTCTCAGAAAGTAACATTAATCTATATATAGTTGAAACCAGAAGTTTACATACACTGATGTAAACTGATGTTAATGTGACTAAACTTTTTCTCTTTTAGGTAAGTTAGGATTATCAAATTTGTTTCTGTTATGCTTAATAGCAGAATAATGAGAGAGATATGTTTTGAGAAATTGTTATAAGTTTTCTTGAAAGTCAAGTTTACATACAATAAGATTATTATGCCTCTGAAAAAGCTCAGATGATGGTGTCAAGGTTTTGGAAGTTTCTGAATGGCCAATTGACAACATTTGAGTTAATAGGAGGCACAATTGTAGAATAATATTTAAGGAAAACCTCAAACACACTGGTTCTTTCTGTGACAACATAGGAAAATCAAAAAGCCAGAATCAACAAAAAAGCCAGATTACAATTTGTGTCCACTTCACAGCATAGATGGCATCATGAAGAAAGAACATTATGTAGAAATACTGAAGCAACATCTCAAGACATCAGCCAGGAAATTAAAACTTGGCCACAAATGGGTCTTCCAAACAGACCTCGAACATAAGCATTATGCCAAATTAGTTCAAATGTCCTTTAAGGACAACAGAGTGAATGTTTTGGAGTGGCCATCACAAAGCCCTGAGCTCAGTCCTGTAGAAAATCTGACTAAGTTCCACCAATTCTGTCAGGAGGAATGGGCCAAAATACCTGCAAACTATTGTAAGACGCTTGTGGAAGGATACCCAAAACATTTGACCAAAGTTATACATTTTAAAAGCAAAGTAAAAAAAAAAATACCAAAGAAATGTATGTAAACTTTTGACTGTCTAGAAATTGATAAAAAATTCTCAAAAAAAAAAAATAAAATTCTCTCATTATTCTGGCATTTAGCAAATGTAAATGATTTAGGTAATCCTAACAGACCTAAAATAGTAAATGTTTAGTATGATTTACCATCAGACATTTTTAAAAAAAAAAGGTTATGTTCCTTTTTTTTAAAGTGTATGTAAAGGTAAAGGTAAATGAAGGTGTAAATTACAGCATACAGTACTTGTTGTTAAACGCATAGCTCCTCTATTTTAAAATTTTTTTTAAAAAGCCTGCAAGTTCCAGCCTGATCTCACGAGGAAACGTAAGTATTTTACGTTTTGTCAGTTTAGTGGCTAATTCGTACGAATTCGTACGAGTTCAGTCGTACGAAAATGTACGATTTTAAAAAGGAGGCGTGGCACCTAACCCCACCCCTAACCCCAACCGTCATTGGGTGATGGGCAAATCGTACTAATTTGTACGAATTAGATCGTACGAATTCATACGAATTAGCCACTAATCAAAAAGTTACGAATTGGCCGTGAGATAGCGTTGGCAAGTTCTGAAAGAAATCAAGCCTCAGGCACGTAGGAAAAAGTAACTCAAAAGTAATGTAACTTATTAATTTCCATAAAAAGTAACTAAATAATGCAACTCTGATTTTTTGAGGAGTAACTCAGTATTGTAATGCATTACTTTCCAAAGTAACTTTCCCCAACAATGCTCATGAGATACTACTACTTATTTCAACAGTAGCTATTTCCATCTACCTATTTTTATGTTCATTGTGTAACGCCAAGATGTGCATCCATTTTTTTAAAGTAGGATAAATGCTTTATCCAATAAGATTTTTGAAAATGCATAAACTACGATGGAAACACATTTACAGAATAAATTCCAGCATGCACATCAAAAATAATGGGCACAATAGGACAGCCTTAATAGACAAACCAGCGTACCATCAGAATCCACATTATAAAACATCTGAAATGTTGTTTGTGTCATTCTAAAATGCTTTCTAAAGCTTCTGTTTGGTCACAACAATCAATAAAACACTCTTCCAGAACATCACAGCTCTTTCCAAATTAATTTTGATATATCCAATTCGACCTGTTTTTTGTGGTCTAATGCTGTGGTTCCCCTAGAGCCCCCCACCCCTGCTTTGCTTATTTTGTATGTTTCTCTTGTTTAACACACCTCATTTAGATAACTAGATTGTTAGAAGAGCACTCCAGGAAGGAACTGTGGCTATATTCAAAATCACCCTTTAAAATACTACACTATTTCTAATGATGTCCAAAATCATAGGTTCTGAATTACACTCAATCAATCCCACAATCCACTGTAATAACATACATGTACACTCAACAGCTAAAAAATACTCATAATGCAGTGTGAGAGTTGGCACACAAAATGAAACAAACATACATGACAGAAATTAAAATACTTCAAAATACTTTAATTGCTATATAGGCAAAAAAAAAATAATACTTTGGTTAAACATGATTTAATTCTGGATAGTGGTTCCACGTGATAAGACCACATAATCTTAACAACACTGGATGATGTTAAACCAGCATAAAATATGTGTGTTCATTTAAAACAAACAGATGATGTTGATTAAGCATTTCAATATTTCTATTTAGCTTGAATCTATCTTTTTTGTTGTTGAACAAGTATAATTCATGTTAAATAAAAATGGCTTAATAGAGCTGATGTGGCATACACTAAATTAGCTGACATACTGTACTATTTAGTCGCAAGATGGTGCCCAACAGTCAAAAACAGCTGCAGGACCAACAAGCATGTACACTCAAAAATAATGTTTGCTGTTTGTTCAAGCTACTTATTTAAAATGAGTTGAAACGGCACAATTATTGAGCTTTTTTTTTTTTGACAACTTAATTGTTTTATGTTCAATCCACTTAAATTAGTAAAAACTAATAAAACAAAGTAATTTTTTTTTCATGTTGTCCCAACGCAAATCGATTGTGTGGAACCCAGCATTATTATGAACACATTTATGTGAACATATTTACTAATGATCAAGATAATTTGTAGTACCCGGGTGAGCCCGTGTTATTTTGCGGTTGTGATATCGAAAGAACATACATGGAATGTCACAACTGACTAATCAGAATCAATGAGAGCCAATCCAGACATCCCTGTGATTATATATTAACAAGCATATGTACATTCAATTGAATTCAGAATTATTAGCCCCCCTTTGAATATTTTTTCCTTTTTTAAATATTTCCCAAATGATGTTTAACAGAGCAAGGACATTTTCACAGTATGTCTTATAAAATTTTGTTTTCTTCTGGAGAAAGTCTTATTTGTTTTATTTTTTGGCTAGATTAAAATCAGTTTTTTGTTTTTTAAACACCATTTTAAGGTCAAAATGATTAGCCCCTTTAAGCAATATTTTTTTTTCGATAGTCTACAGAACAAACCATCATTATACAATGACTTGCTTAATTACCCTAACCTGCCTAGTTAACCTAGTTAAGCCTTTAAATGTCACTTTAAGCTGTATAGAAGTGTCTTGAAAAATACCCAGTAAGATATTATTTACTGTCATCATGGCAAAGATAAAAGAAATCAGTTATTAGAAATGAGTTATTACAACTATTATATTTAGATATGTCTTGAAAAAAAATCTTCCCTCCGTTAAACAGAAATTGGGGAACAAAATAAACAGGGGGGGCTAATAATTCAGGGAGGCTAATAATTCTGACTTCAACTGTAAAAGTACTTTGCATGCTAAATAACAGACGTTTTCAACCCAGGCTCATTCTAAATTAAGTACCCCTAAATACATTTCTGGAGAGTGCCAAATACGTCCCAGGAGCTACGTTTTTTTTTTTGCAGTTGAGTTTTTGTTTTCGCGAATGCGCCGATGTGCATCTCAAATCTTCCAACGTACGCAGTGAGACACTGGACAAACTGGTAACAGAGGAAAAGCCGTCCACACGGTGGTAAGTGGTCAGCTGGTAGCATGAAAAGGAACGGCATCATACCACCCCATGGCGTTCATTTTAAAGACGAAATGCAGCCAAACTTTCCTCTGGCTACATAATTCACGATCTCCAGAAATGTATATAGGGCTACATGTTCAGAATGAGCCTACGTTGGACCTTTCCTCTCATTCACTAATGAGATAAACAAGTTTATTCAGTTCATCCAACAAGATCTTTCTCTCACTCAGACACGAAACAGCGAATTGGACAGTAAAGAGCGTATTTGTTCACTATATTCAACAAATTGTGTGCTCTGTCACATCTAAGATTGAAAGGCTATTGGCACGAGGTTTCATTTGGACAGAAACAGTCCACAGTGAGTAAGTTCTATGGGTGAGCTACGTATTTCACTGAGCTGTAAGTGTCCTGTTATGAGTGCCACGATCCTTTGAAGGGAGGGATTACGTTAAATCATTCATTTACCTTATTTATCAGGGGTCGCCACAGCAGAATGAACCGCCAATTATTCCGGCATATGTTTTACACAGCGGATGCCCTTCCAGCCCCAACCCAGTACTGGGAAACCCTCATACACTCTCATATTTACACATGCACTCATACACTACATCCTATTATTCAATTCACCTATAGTGCATGTCTTTGGACTGTGAGGGAAACCGGAGCACCGGAAGAAACCCACGCCAACACGGGGAGAACATGCAAACTCCACACAGAAATGCCAAGTGGCCCAACCGGGACTCGAACCAGCAACCTTCTTTCTGTGATGTGATAGTGCTAAACACTGAGCCACCATGCCACCCTAGAGGGATTAGAATGAATGAGAAATAATTGAAGGAGAATGATTGGTTCACTCAAAAGGCTAAGTCAAAAAGAACTATTAGTCACTATTTTTCAATCACTATTTTTTCAAGTTATGTTTGATTTCATTCAAATCCCTGTCCAAAATATTAACTTGTTCTGGATAAGATTAATTTTGAGCCCTGCTAGTTCTAAAATTACTTCTTAGCAGTGGCAAAAATAGCTTGATAATTGATTAATTTCTCTCTTTTGTCCTCCAATCGAACATCTGTGAATCCGGACGACTGCAGTGCATCCATGTAGACCTCAGGATTCCAAGTTTTTCCATTGAGAATTCTCCTGGTAACTGTTCTTTTAAGACTATCCAGCCTGAGAGTCGTGACCATAATTCCACCTAGAGGAAAATAAAAAATAAAGATTTTACAGACAAAATTATGCATCAGTTGTTTTATTTGTGTATTTTTGTATGCAAGTAAAAAAAAAAATCACAGTCCTAAAATCTTAGACTCTCAAATCCTGTTCTTGATTTTTCTCAAACTTGAGTTAATGCAGCTTGAGACTGTACAAAACACAGTATAATAAAACCTTAAAGACACATTCATTTTTAAATGGTTATGGAGATTATGAAACATTTTAGTGGCCATCTATGCAATTCAAAATGTAAGAATATTCTAAATGTCTATATAAAGGTTCTAGTTGGTCAAACCAAGCCCCAGTCCCTGAATGTCATATTTTAAAGAAATGGCGGGGGGAAATGGAATTGAATGCAGTGCATCTTGTCTGGTCTAAGACCCAGTTTATATCAGGCAATGAAGATCACTGTTTTTTAAAGAAATCAGACCTTAAACATGGCAATTTTATAATGGAAATACAGTTCTTTCCAAGTGGATTCGGACATGCCCTTGATGCTTTTGCGCCCTGCGCTTTAGACTGTGTGTAGATCGGGTAAAATAAAGCCCAAAGTGTTGGCTTGGTTTCATCAATTCAGTTTTTGTTCTCATGCTCTGATTTGTTCTGGAAAATAAATCCTTACATTTATGTAGCGCTTTTCTGAACACTCTGGACAGCGCTTAACAATTTTTTTGTGGGAATATCTTCATCCATCACCAATGTGCAGCATCCACCTGGATGACGCTATGGCAGCCATATTGCACCAGACAGCACACCACACACCAGCTGATTGGTGGTGAGGAGACAGAGTGATGAAGCCAATTATTATATGGGGATGGTTAGGAGGCCATGATGTACAGAGGCCAGTGGGCAATTTTGGCCAGTATGCCGGAATTAAACCCTTACTCTTTTTTTCGAAAGACATCCTGGTGTTTTTAATGACCACAGAGAGTCAGGACCTGGGTTCAATGTCTCATTCAAAAGACGGATAAGAACAACCTATTGAATATGGAAAACGCACTCCAAATTTAACCTAACGAGAGGCGAAGTATACTTTTATGTATACTTTTACATCCACATGTCTCAGACAGCATTTCAAAAAATTGTGTACAGTGGTGTATAGTGTCCGATCCTGTGGACTTGGAGATGCGGGTCTGGCTGTGGTCATGTACTGAATTGGTAGACGCAGAGAATACGGAGTCAAACAACTAACCACAGCTCTGGACCATGTGTGTATCATGTGAAAAAAAATATGGAAAAGTCCTACATGATGGTAATAGTTTGATTAAGGTTTTTACATTTACACTACCTGACAAAAGTCTTGTCGCCTATCCACGTTTTAGGAACAACAAATAATAACTTGACTTCGAGTTGATCATTTGATATCAGAAGTGGCTTTTATGAAAGGCAAAGACCTTTAGATTACACTTATTTTACCAAAATAAATATGATCATGCCTTGATTTTTAATTCTTTAATTAGGACAGTAAGGTCTGACTTTGCTTAGACAAGTCTTGTCACTTAACAGAAATAATGTACAGTATAGAATATAAAGGCATCCTGCAGTGAAAAAAAAATAACATTGTGTCTGATTCCCATGAGCTTGGAGGATGGCAATGACTCAAATAACTTATCAATAAAGTCATC
Organism: Danio kyathit; assembly: GCA_903798195.1. Lineage (NCBI taxonomy): Eukaryota > Metazoa > Chordata > Actinopteri > Cypriniformes > Danionidae > Danio > Danio kyathit. Next base: position 15,278,321 of record LR812541.1, read on the forward strand.
TGAATGGCAAAGAAAACATTCTCGCAGGACTCCTAGAGTTTTGAATTCTTTGGATTCATCGTCAATGACTCCTCCATCTTACCACAGACATGCTCAATAATGTTCATGTCTGGTGACTGGGCTGGCCAATCATCAAGCACCTTTGGTGTGGAGGCTGAAGTATGAGAAGCAGCGCTATGCTGCTGAAGAATTTGCCCTCTCCTGTGGTTTGTAAGGTATGGGCAGCAAAAATGTCTTGATATCTCAGGCTGTTGATGTTGCCATCCACTCTGCAGATCTCTTGCACGCCAACATCCTGAATGTAACCCCAAACCATGATTTTTCCTTCATCAAACTTGACTGATTTTTGTGAGAATCTTGGGTCCATGCGGGTTCCAATAGGTCTTCTACAGTATTTGTGATGATTGGGATGCAGTTAAACAGATGATTCATCAGAAAAATCTACCTTCTGCCACTTTTCCAAATGATCAACTAGAAGTCAAGTTATTATTTGTTGCTCTTACAACTGGGATTGACGACGAAAGCTTTTTGTCAGTTAGTGTACATAAGAATACTCCACATCTTAATTTGTGTTAATTTTGATTTGCTGAAATAAGTTAATCAAAAATCTGTTTACATGGTAGACCCTTAATCGGAGTACTGATGTCCATGTGAACATACTCAATGTACTGAGCTCTGGCTTCTAAGTACCCAACACATTTCGACTGCTCTAACATAACTAATTTGTCTTTGTTCAAAACATTTATCTTAGAAGAGTTTCTCACCTGGTTTCATCACTCTGTGAATCACCCTGGCTCCTGCTTTCATATCAGGCCAGAAGTAATAACAATTACAGTGAAACACTTTGTCAACAGTGTTTTCCTCTATCGGCATAGCCATCAAATCACTGCAATACAGCACAAGTTTTCCTCTGGAGATCTGCTCCTTCATGCGCTTGCTGGCCATCTCATGCATGTATTGTGAATGGTCCACACCGTACAGTTTCCCTTCTGGGCTTGTGAGAAGCTGCGAGGCGTAATGCAGACCAAAGCCTGGCCCGTGACAGAGCTCCAGAACTGTGTTATTGGGTTCAATGTTGCATAATTTGACCGCATTCTCCTCCAATACCTGATTGTGCCATTTAAAGAACTTGCTTACTAACCATCCAGTTAAGGAGTATGTGGGGTGACCCAACTGTTTGCCCACTTGGTTTGGCAGCATTTCTATTTACACAACAGAAAAAAAAACAATTATTTTAGAACATCTGCAATGAAATAAGTAGAAAACTAAAATGAAACACACACATTCTGTCAGCTATTTACTCATACTCCACACTCCCACTCCACTGAAACAAAGAAAGAAAAAAAACGTACTGCAGACTATTCATTCATTCATTCTCCTTTAGCTTGGTCTCAGATATATCAGGGGTCACCACAGTGGAATGAACCATCAACTGATGGAGAACCGCCCATCCTGGAAAGCATCCATACTCTATCATTCACACACACACACACACACACACACACACACACACACACACACACACTCATACACTACGCACAATTTAGTTCATCCAATTTAACTATAATCCATGCCTTTGGACTGTGGGGAAAACTGGAGGACCTTAAGGAAACCCATGCAAACACGGAGAGAACATGCAAACTCCATTGTTGTGAGGTGACAGTGCTAACCACTGAAACTTGCACCATTTTTTTGTACATTTGCACCAGACACATTTTTACAATCACTCCATATAAAAAAATAAAATAAAATAATGGACAAAAAACATTAGCATTTACAAAGTGTGCTTCACGTGTGAGTAGGCTTGACAAACCACCTGTAAAAACACACACTTTCTCTCTCTCTTTCAAACAAAAAAAAACTCTAGAACTAAATTCTCTGAGCACAAACAGTTCCTTTGTTTTACATGCATTTTTTTATTTCTCTTTGCTATTTGGGCTTATTGGAACCTAATTAGAATAAAAATCCAAGTATCATCTTTTGATATGATGCACTTTTAGAGAAAAACTATGTCCATATGTGTGGACTCGTGGTGCGAATTTACATAAAACACTTTTTCCCGAATTTTCTTTTATGCATATTTAACATAGAATTCTTTTTTAACTAGCTTTGACTATCAGAGAGTAAAAAACAACATGTTTTCCCATTTTGGACAGTTAAAAATAGGGTTTGGGACATTTCATATGCTGCAAAACAGTTGCAGGATGACATTGTACGTATGTAACAATATAAAACATTCAAAGTATTTTAAATAGCCACTTAAGAGCTAAATATGTGCTGTCCTCGTATGTGGACACTCGGGCCCTAGGAGGATAATTAGCACTTCTTATGTGCATTGCTGTTCTTGTTGAATCACTAAATTCGTCAATTGAAGATCACTTTGGACAAAAGCATCTCCTTAATAATTAAATGTAATGTAAATTTAATCAATTTAATAAGTTTTAACTTCAACATGAGTATTGACTATGTGAATAATACCTTAATTACTTGTTACATGTTTGCTAATTAATGTATTAACTAGCACTTTAAGTTTAGCTAAATGTAACTAACATGAACTCATGAACTCATGTCACTTTACTTGGGAGGAGTACATTAACTCATTGACTACTCATGAACTCCTGTGTGTAAACATAACGGTTATGCACCAGACTCGGATTGGCTAATCGGGAGGACCGGGTGGGCCGGTTCGTTTTTTGGCCGCGAGGGCCGGTGTCCCTAGCTGCTTGCACTCTCAGCAGTCGCACTTTTTCATTTATTTATTTGACCATAGCCTTACTCTTTTTATTCATTAATTTGCTACAGCTTCGCTCTTTTTATTTATTTTCTCGCAGCCCCATGAGCAAAATGCAGCCTGCAGGTTAATGATGTCAAAACTATCATTCAACCCCAAACAGCGGCACCTTAATAAATATAAGAATTAGAATAATTAATATTAATGAATATTACACCTGCTCAATGAAAATCAGATGATTCACTACATTAATAAATCTGACATAACTTGATCAGAAATCTAAAAAGGGGAATAAAAGATTAAGCCATCAATAAAAAAGTAATACTGTAGTTAAAAGCGTCTTGCACATAACATTGTCAAGCTTACATAAAGCGTAGTGCGAGTATAAAATACCCCATTTATTTACCATAGGCTGTTAAACAAACAGAAATGGTAGAACGCGATGACGTCAGTAATATGCAAATTAGCGCATGACGTAATACTCCCCCCCCTCCCGGAATTTACGAACCAAATGCTGGGTACTTTGTATTGGAAAGATGTAGTGTTGGGCTTTACTGAGTTTAAACAACCTAAAAGTAAACAGTTGTTTGTGGTAAACTTAATTTTGCTGCTTGCTAAATTTCACATTCATAAGTCAAAATTTTCTAACTCCAGACCTATGTTTATGGTTTTTCTGAACGAATTTAAACAATACCTGTCACTGATCCAATTGTCTCATAACAAAAAGGCTCTAAAAACTTCAACTGTCTGCAGCTCTTTCCCTATGTTTAATGACTAAACTTAGCTTTTTAATATGTATTTTTATATGCCCCCTGTGTTTAGCTGTTTCTTCTTCTTTTTTGTTTTTCTTTGCCGTTCTTTTTCTTCATTGTTAAAGATAATTGTTCTGCCTATTTGTTGTTGTATGTATAAATTGTATACACTGTCTATGGGCTTAATAATAATAAAAAAAAAAAAAAAAAAATGTTGGCAGGTATGGTGACCACTGTTACAAAGGACTGGATTTAATTTAATTCACCTTTATTTGTACTGTACTGTATAGCACTTTTACAATTTAGGTTGTGTCAAAGCAGCTTCACATTATAGTAGGAAGTATAGTAAGATTATAGTAAATTGAAACAGTGTCAGTCCAGTTTTCAGAGTTTAAGTTCAGTTCAGTTCAGTTTAGCTCAGTTCAGTGTGGTTTAATGATCACTACTGAGAGTCCAAACACTGAAGAGTAATTCCATCGATGCGCAGCTCTACAGATCCCGAACCAAGCAAGTCAGTGGCGACAGCGGCGAGGAAAAAAACTTTACCAATTGGCGAAAGTGAAGAATTTAAAAAACCTTGAGAGAAACCTGGCTCAGTTGGGCACGACCATTTCTCCTATGGCCAAACGTCTTGTGCAGAGCTGCAGTCTAGGCGCCGGAGGCTGGAGAAATCTGGACCTCAGCGAAGACTCATCTGTCCCTGGAGCGTCACAGGAATCAGTCTCATGCTCTACCACTCTACCATGACAACCACAGCAGCTGCTCAGGATACGGCTTGGTCCAGAATTATTAAAACCTTGGGATCATCTCGTCGCTGATCTTGGATTGCATCAGTGGTGCTGCATAGTCTGAGGGCCTCGGGATGAGTACCCCAGGTGGAAATTGAGAATAAAGAGAATAATTAGCGCAGCTGCTGTTCATAGTGTATATAAACGAGATGCAAAAAACCTGCATGGGGCACACTCATGCATCATACCGTTATCTCTACAGTATAAAGAATTTTGCACAGAATATATATTCAGATATTGCAGGAAAGGACATTGTGATGTTTTAAAGAATAGTGTTGGAGATTTAGCTACCCTTTAATGATCTCATATTTATGAAAAACATTTGAAGTTCTAAAGCAGCTGTTTCTATGAAAAAGATGTGATAGTGTCATTAGAAACTGAATTGAAAATGACGTTATTTTAATATAGTCAGTTGTGAACTGAGGTGGTTCCGGCCCTGTTATGCACACATTTCTAGAGGGTGTTTACATTGAAAATCAATAGAAAAGTGTTCTGTCTACATCAAAATGAACAGTTTAAACACAGGAGCTCATGAGTAGTTAAGAATGAGTTAATTCTAATGTGCCCTTCCAAGTAAAGTCATAAGCATACATTATTAGGTCATGAGTTTGTGTTGGTTACATTCAGTTTAAACTAAAGTGTTAGTTAATACATTCATTAACAAACATGTACTAACAAGCAGTGTTGGGCATATTTCTTTAAAGGAGTATACAGTAGTTACTAGTTACTTCTCACAAACAGTAACTGAGTTAGTAACCGAATTACATAATTATAAAAGTAACTAATTAGCATGTAAAGTAACTACTGCGTTTTTTAAAAAAAATATATAATTTGTCAAATGACTATAAAATAAATATAAAATATTGTACACCAATCTACACTTTTTTTTTTTTTATATAGTGCATTTATTATATACATACATATTTTTATATTATATATCCTCTTAAGGCCCAAGGTGTTTTTTTACAAGCAATTTTTTATTTCTTTTTGCTATTTGGGCTTATTGCAACTTAATTACAATAAAAATCTAAGTATCATCTTTTGATATGATGTACTTTTATAGAAAAATTATGTCCATATATGTGGACTCATGATCCGAATTTACATAAAACACTTTTTCCTGAATGTTTTTTAATGCATATATAACATAATTTTTTTTTTTTAACTTACTTTGACTATCAGAGAGTAAAAACATATTTTTCCCCATTTTGGACAGTTAAAAATAGGGTTTGGGACATTTCATATGCTGCAAAACAGTTGCAGGATGACATTGTAGTATATATATATTTTTTTATATATGTTGTGGGTAAATGTGAGAGATGACCTTCAAATTCAACATACTGTATCGTTATAAACGTTATGATTACTATAATTGCTCAATAAAACACAATAGATGGTTTAGAACTTTTAGAGAAAAGGTAGTGCTTTTATTTTCAGTTTGCAAAAGCTACCTTTGAACTTGTTGAATTCGCCATTATTCTGACTCCTGGTCATTGGTGTGTGCGACTGATTGTGTGTGAACACCCGCACTACTCTGCCTCTAATTGGCAAATGATGGAAATGTACTCTAAGACAATCATCACGTTCTCAGTTACACCTCATTCACAAACACACCAATCATCATCGCTGGTTAATTTTGTGTCCTGCCCCAGCCCTGAATACACACACACACACACACACACACCAGAGAAAGAGAGGTCCTATGGATGAGAGAGACGGTGCTGGCATGTAAACAACTTCAGTGTTCTCAATTATCCGCTTGTTAAGTCACGACGTATTTAATACTGTTTCCGGGTCCAAGCCGCTACTTATTTGAATTGAGAAAATATTAGTTTATGACTTTTTAGACATGTCACACATTAAGTTGAATTTTATATGCAATCATGATGTAGGCTACACAACAGTCTGCATCACAGACACCAATTTAAAAAACAATTTAAAAAAATTAATAACTTTCTGGCCATCAGATATTAGGCATGGACGTGTGTGTGTGTGTGTGTGTGTGTATATATATATATATATATATATATATATATATATATATATATATATATATATATATATATATATATATATAGCGATGGTGATTTTTAAAGTATTACATCGCTTTTAAAAATGTTTATTAGCATTATTTTGATATTATAAAAGCGCTTGGACCTGGCAGTCGCTTCACGTGACGTCACACTTAACAAGGGGATAGTAATGAACATGTTATTGTCAGCAATGCCGTTGTAACGGGGGAAACAGTAACTCTTTTTTTTTTTTACTTATTCCTGAATTAAGTATTGTCGTTTATTTATAGCACTGTTATTCCTATAACTGCTAACAATTAATTAAGGTAGCATTATTCACACATGAACACGTGACTCATATTTTAAAGTTAGTTCTTGATTAGCGGATATACCTCGACTCTTCATCAGTTCATAATAAAGTAACGTTTCGTTTACTTATTAGTAAATTGTAAAGTGCTATGGGTTTAACAACATGTTGGCAATCATGATACACTCACTAAATTAAGTAGATTAATCTATATTTAGTTTTTACACTACCTTTACAATAAAGGAACGTCAATTAAAAGCTTAACATGAAATCAGATAAATGACAAATTTCTGATAACTGAAAAATGACAGTGGAGCTACAATAAGTCTTTGTATGGACCAACATACAAAACAAGAATTAAATCAACCAGCTGCAATCTGGGACACTTTTTGCAATTTTGTCAAAAACTTAAAGTCTTTACATGCATATTGTTTAAAGAAAAAAACCTAAAACACATTTTCAACACTTCATACGTATTGATAACATACATAATTTGAAATAATTGGAAATGGTGCCTTATTTAGGACAGGTTTATGTCTTTAACATTAGTCAGAATCCTGTCACTGACCTTGTTATGCAATTTCCAGGAAAGCTTATTGATTGACAGGTGTGTACGTGACAGTGTATTTGTGTGAGAGAGAGTTTGTGTACAGAACATTGTACCATCTCTGTAGCTGGCTGATTTACCTAGATTCTAGCTATTATGTGCTTATGCTATATTTGTTACCTCCAGCAGTCCACATTAACACCCATTTATCATATTGGCATATATTACCCCTTGTCGTTAAACTTATAAAGTCTTTAAATGCATATTTCTCCCACTTCAAGACTGTCACAGATTACCCAAATCATGCAGTCCAACATTCTTGCTTCTTGATTGACAAAGACAGTAATACCATTTCATGATTACAAAAATACAGGTAGCCTACAGTATTGCAAACATAACCAATTTACTCAAAAACAACCAGCCTACCTGTATCTTATTACAGTCTGCTCCGAGGCTAGTTGTAGCTACTGGTCAGCTATAGTTATGTAATAAGGGACCGTGTGCAAATTCCTACTTCTGGGACACTTTCTGATTTGCATTGATAACAAACACACAACGATGAAACCTATTCCAAAGGCTGCCCGGGGTGAATTATCTACCAGTGGAAAACTAATTAATTATATTCTAAAATCTACTAGAATTAAATGTCATAGCCTATTCTGAAGACAAGCCCAAGTAATTATTTATTTTATTTTTTTTTCAGGGGGAGGAAAATTTAACTCCAGGAAAATTCATAATTGAGCAAAACTAGGCAATTTATTTGTGCAAAAAAATGCAAAAAACCCCTAGGAAATAGTCCAATAGAGCTGAAACATCAGCTGTGACACAAACAACCCTTGTATCACTACATGATGCTACTCTTGAGGAAGTGGAAGCTTTTTGAATTCGTAGATCAATCGCCATTAATTTGTCAAGTACCACAATACATAGTTTCTTCCACGAATGCCAATTAAAACTGTACTGTGCCAAAAGGAAGCCCTATGTTAACAGTGTCCAGGAGCACAGTCTATCTGCAATGGACCATCACACAGTGGAAATGTGTACTGTGGTAAGATTAATCAGTATTTCAGGTATTTTGGGAGAAATGGACTCCATGTGCTCCGGCCCAAAGAAGAAAATAATCATTCAGACAGTTAGCGGCAAGTCCAAAAGCCAGGGTCTGTCATGGTATGCGGTTGTGTCAGTACTTCTGTGATGACACCATTAATGCAGAAAAGTACATAAAGATTTTGGAGCACAATATGTTGAGACACCCATGCATTTTTCAATGCAAAACCACATTCTGCACACAATGCAAAGTCCTGGCTGTGAAGTAAGAGGATACAGGTATTTGACTGGCCTGTCTGCAGTCCCGACGATGTCTCTAATAGAGAATGTGTGGCACATTATGAAGTGCAAAGGACGACAACGAAAACCCCATACTGTTGCCCACCTTAAGACTTGTTTGCACGAAGAATGGGTCCCCATTCAGTCCCTAAATGTCTTAAGTGTTGTGAAAGGAATGGCAACATTACAAAGTGGTAAATGCTTCACTGTTCCAATTTTTTTTTTTTAATGCGTTGCAAGAACCAACAATAAAATACCTGTTTATTTTATGAAAAAAATAAAATAAAAATCCAAAAAATGAAGAATGTTTAAAGAATGTTTGTTGTATTGTCTGCAATGAAATACAAGTCTAAGTAAATTTAGAAATCATTTATTTTTAATTTTTTTTGCGTTTTCCACAGTCCAAACTTTGTGATTTAGGGTTGTATGAGACGAAGGTCGTACTCACACTATGTACAGTTGCATTGAACCGGGCCAAAGCACGACGGCCCGCACTCACATTACATTCGAGCCTGGGCAAGCTTTCATCATCGATGACGCGCTGTTCAGAAGCGCTCTCGCTCAGCACAGAGGGATTTCTTTAATTTTATTGTTTAAGTCGTTTGATTTGCGGTGACACGCAGTCAAATATTTCGCCGAACAGATCAGCCACCTTTGACGCTCATAGACAATCATAAAGTCCTCGTGCTGCAGGAATTAGGAGAGTTGCTGAAGGCGCAGCTGTCGTGCAGTGAGGAGTTTGCGTCTTTATTAATCTACGACAGTTTGCGTTCATTGAACAGTAAGAATGATTAAATAATCCATATGAACCAGTCGCTTAAAAGTCACGTCTCGCTTTCAGTTTCGGGCTTAGGCACGTTTTGCACTCACACACAAGTGTACCGTGCCTGAGCCCAATTCAGAGCACTTAAACTTCTCAAACAATTCGGAAAACGGGCCTGGGCACAGTTCGGATAGCATAGTGCGAGTACGCCCTAAGAAAACAGTAATTTGCCTGCAACCTAATTATTGATTTTGAATTGCCAATGACTTATGCTAGCTAACATAGAATTCACTAAAAGCAATTATAATGCAAAAAGACTTAACTGATAAATGGAAAGTATTATGTAAGAATGACAAACAAAAAACTAATTAATAAAAAAATAAATCAATTATATTCAATGATTTTACCATTTTAAATATTTTATTACATTAACATTAATTATAAACAAGAAAAATAATCAAGCCACAGAGAAACGATTTATACAATAAACAACAACTTAAAAGCATCAGTCATTAGTGAAATATAGGGTTGCTACAAGCACACTTTTTTGGTGTGCTCTAAATTCTCCTGCGCACTAAGTGCTTCTCTCTTGTGTGAGGTTTTCAGATTTTTATTCTCAGGAGTCTTTCCATCTGTCTCCACGCAACCCTTCAAACATAAGAGAGAAAGTGAAAGCTGTGATTAATAATAATGACTATAACAATGTCTCCCCTTAGTGGCTCAAATGAGACATTTTGAACAAATTACAGTGCCAATATCCCCAACTTTCACCTTATTCTTCTGGATTGCATGCTCAGATGTCCATTTCTTTGCCTTTTCAAGATATAGTGGTTTATTGTATTTAAATTCTGAGGACTGAAAGGTATTCAATCAATTTTAATGAATATGTAGAAATCAAACAAATGCAAATATATTATAATAATTCCAGAAGTTACAAACATGACTTTTAAAAACTAAGGGGTAACTGAATTAAAACTCACTATATCAGCCATGAGAGGGTCGTCAGGGTTTGGTTCGGCCATCAATAACTGTATGGATGTGAGAACTGTTGAAATGTTGAGCGAGGGCCTCCAAGCTCCCTTTAAAAAAAACAATGCTTATGAATATCATAATGTGACAAGTCAGTAGCTTACAAACACAACAGAGTTGTAAAAAGGTCTATTAAGTTAATACAAATAAAAATAACAAAACATTTCAAAACAGAATACAAATTTAGAGTGTTGTTGTTTTTAGCGTCTACCTTTGGTGGCAGTTTCAGAGCATCAAGACAAATGCGTCCTGCATTATCAATGTTGGGATGATAAATGGGAGTCAGGAAACGCATTTTTGGAGGTTCAAATGGATACCTTAAACAAATAACAAAAGTGTTAAACAGGCATTCAAACCATCAAGTAATGATTTAAACTTCAATGAAATTCTTTAAAAAGTCTCACATAGAAAAAAAAATACAGATTTTATCAATTGATCCTTGCATTATTGAAACAAATTATTAAAGCAAAAGCAGATTGATTCAGAAACAGCTTTACTTTGACATAAACACAGGCGGGGCCGAGAGCCGTGATGGCGTGCAAGGTGGGTGGCGTGAGTGAGAGAATCAGGGACACCTGGACGCATCACCTGCCTCGAGTCTCACGATGAGCCCTGGAAGCTAAAAGGAGGAGAAACGCTAGTGCTGGGGGAGAGAGGGCCAGGCCCGGACATATTGTTTTACTTTTTCTTTCAGTTTAATTTGCTTTCCGTACGTTTTATTTGCTCATTAAAAATTATTTGAAAGTGTGTCGGTTCTCCGCCTCCTTCCCGATGGCCAGGCGGCCATCAAACTTCATTACAATATGGAACCATTTTCAATGGTGTAATAAAGAAAAGAGACAACATTTAAAACATCTAAAATGACTCCATGTTTATTAACTTTCATGGTTTCCGCTACATTCATTCTACCATGGCGGGGCGCCACGCCAAAATTCCTCCTGCCACGGCTACATTACAGCTTCTCATTTAAAACATTGTCGTTTTCTTAAATAGCGGGTTATAATAGCGCACCAAAACGTATTAAAAGTGAACTATAACAGCGCAAGCTTTTCTGAAACCGTAGTAGTGCTGTGCGTCATTTGTTTAACCCTTTAAGGTGACATGCTGACTAGGGTTGGGCCGATAGACGATGTCATCGTCCATCGCCGATGGCTGTTAAACTTCACGATGCTGAGCCGGCATCGTGATCTATCGCCCTGCCCCACATGTATATTGATATATAACTTATTATTTGCGTGTCATCTTAATACCAATAACGGTCTTTTCATGAGCTGTGTTATATTATACTTATAGCTGCTGTTTGCACGGCTGACAGCATCGTGAGGATTAAATACATCGTGAGGATTATACAGCACCTCTCGCGCTTAAAATGTGTAGATTCAGTGGCAAACGCTGTTACCTGTAAACCCCATCCCACAGACCTTACAGTGAACGGCTTTAGTTATTTTCATAGCGGACTTGAAGCCACTGGAAGTCTTTTATCCACTCTTGGAAAAGTGTAAATGGTGGATTAACATTCAGCACATGATCACTAATAGGATGTGCCATTATTTAACTTTAGGTGGTTTCTAAAACTAAATCTGTCAGTGTTATTGTCATTCTCTCATCTTCAGCGCGTCACATTTTCGCGGCTGTTGCTCCTGTCATGTGAAGGCAGAAGGCATTGACTGAGTGATTGACGGCTGATATTAACTAATCCATTCGCGTTCAGTTCTAGCGGAGTGGGCCAATAGGAAGAGCACAAAGGCGGGGCAAGCATTGTAGGCTTTTGCACTTCAGCAAGTTCACATGACAACTGTTTTAATCTGTTCCTGAGTGCTGCGTTTGGTGTCTTTAGGTGCAAAGATGCATTCTGCATAAATGTCTCCTAAATCCACGCACGTGAGGATTTTGCAGTGAAAACAGGTCGCACGGTAAAAATGTATGCACTAGCACAAATGCTTTCAAATACATATTTTTGGTCGCATAAAATATCAGGCGCAAGTGTGACCAAAACGGTAGAGCTCTAGACTCTTTACTTGTTATTATGTCCTCATAATAATAAAATATGTAAGTTATTATTAATCACAATACAAATTACAGTGAACTCCAAACGAACTCTAGTCTCGTCTCCGCCACCAGCTGTGGGGAAAAGCCATTATGACACAGATCACTCCGCCTGATCATGCCAGAGTCCCGCGGAAAAAAAGTGATTGACAGGTGGTAATTTGTGTATAACTTTATTTATTTATGGTTTGGTCATGGGTAAAGCAAAGACCATGTGGGTCAGGTAGTGAAAACGATAGGCTACAATTATTAAATTAGTTATGAATTAATTGATATTTAACAACAAAGACCCCCACCCCACCTACGACGATGATACCATCGTCCATTGCCAATGTTCACATTAGACATCGTACGATGCCAAATTTGTCAACATCGCCCAACCCTAATGCTGACTGACTGACGCGCGAGGCCAGCAAACACGACGTATAGCTTTCAGTTAGGATGAAAACAGTTTCCATAATTATACTTTATTTATAGATGAAGGTCTATGGCTCTGCATACAACAAACAAAGACTTTATCTTGCTGGAGTGTATAGCCGTTTCACTTTACCTCAGGACGCATTAATGCCGCTCTGTAGGTCTATTGGAGACGTTCATAAATATTCCTTGCAAATCTAATAAAGGTTGGAGACAAATTCACTACGTAAACGCGCTAAATTGCACTTGAGCAGCCTATATTTGAGGGCGTGCAAGAAGTTTTGTGCACGAACAAAGGAAATCCTAGCGCAAAAGATCTGCATGCTCGTATTACACAAATCTGATCTGTATTACTGCGTCACTTTTAGTACTGCGTCACATTTGTCATTGAAATAACGCCAAAGGTAGTTGGTAGATCAAAAGGCCTGCCGCCACAGCTGGAAAAAATCCTAGAGGAAACACTGACTTTGTTTAAGTATTGTTTGTACAATCATGCGTGTGACGTTTAAGGAAAACGCCACTCTTGCCAGAGTATTTTGCCAAACGCATACAGGAATATTTACTATTTGCAGCACTTTTTTAAAGTGAAATGTCTTTTTAAGACATGATAATCTTCTACTGTGGTGTACTCTGGTGTGCAATAATAATAATAATATTGATAACACATGATATACCAGTATAAAATTTGAATTTGAAGAGTTTGTTATATCAATTAGATGATCATTGCTAGTTTCATTTTAAAATTGTCAAAAAAAACAATCATGATTATTTTATTTTTATAAATTTATTTCACATTGCTAAGACCACTTGGATTGCTTGGCAGCTGATATTTGCGAAAATGGCAGTCTTGCATTATGATACTGTGATATAACTACATCATACAAGACAAAAGCCCATTGCTGCAAGATTGATCAAAACTGTTTTCAGTGACAAACTCAATGCCAGCATTTTTTTTAAATTTATGATTTAACATTATCAGCAACATTGTATGTTTTCAATGCAAAAATGCATCACAAAGTTGCTCAAATGATAGATTTAATTCATACTGGACCACCCTACGTACAAAAAGATTGAATTTACAATTCATAGAATTTAAAAGTCTACTATATATGCCTGTTTTCTTTTCTTTCTCACTGCACAAGAGACACACTGTACGTAATGCACTGTTGTAGTCAGACTCATGCAGCCAGTCCGAGTTTCTTGACTATTGTGCAATGAGTGTTAGGCATGGGTCGGTATAAGTTTCTGATGGTATGATAACCTTGGATAAAAATACCACGGTTTCACGGTTTGACTACTGCGCTTTGACGAAGTTCTTTTTAAATGTCAACTTTTTCCCCACTGAACACACTTTATTTTACTTTAAAAAACATTTATAATATTTTGGAACAGTAAACATGTCAGGCTAAATAGTTAAAATAAATCATTACCTTCTGCTCTATCAGTTTTAAAAACACAGATTTCTTTACAACACATAAAAATAGATTAAAAACCTTACATAAAACCTTACATCTGTTATACCAATGGTATAACAGAACATTTAACGGTATTAAAACCTTGACTTTTCCAAACGCGGTAAACCTTAAAACTGGTTATCGTCCCATCTCTAATGAGACAGGGCTCGAAATTAACCTTTTTTCTTGGTAGCAACTTCAAAAATTGATGCGCACCAGACAAAATTTAGTCACACACATAAAAATTATGAGCACCGTTACAACACGTTTTATATTAAAAGATTTATTTTATTATTTTTTTTTTAAATCAACAGTAATCAAAACTAACAAATAAACAAAAATCTGCATGCGCTCAACGGCCCTGTACGCACTGCTTGACGTGAATGAGATGAACTGAGTTAACAATAATAGTTCTCAAGGGTGGTGTCTGATATTGCACAGATGATGTTGACATATAACTTATTATTTGCATACGTCATCTTAATAGCAATAACGGTCTTTTCATGAGCTGCAATATTAGTTTCATCTCGGTGAATGCATGCTCTTTAGCGATGGTGAACGTGGTGTCAATCGCACGACTTGAAGCATCGTGACGATTAAATGAATGATTAAATAACGTTAGAACATCTCGTGCTTAAAATGTGTAGATTCAGAGGCAAACACTGTTACCTGAAAACTCCGTCCCACAGGCTTTACTGTGAATGGCTTTAGTCATTTTCATAGCGGACTTTAAGCACAGGAAGTCTTTTATCCACTCTTCAAAAAGTGTAAATGCTGGATTGAAATTCATTACATGATCACTAATCAGATCTGCCATTATTTGTAACTTTAGGTGGTTTCTAAAACTAAATCGGTCAGTGTTGTTTTCATTCTCTCAGATCCAGACCTTTTCATTTTCGCGGCTTTAGCCCCTTGTCATCGGAACTGAGTGATTGACAGCTGATATTAACCAATCCATTCGCTTTCTGTTCTAGCACAGTGGGCCAATAAGAAGAGCTTGAAGGCGGGACAAGCATTGCGGGCTTTGTTTACTTCAGCAAGTTGACATGTCAACTGTTTTAAACCATTCCCGAGCACTGCGTTTAATGTTTTTAGGTGCAAAGATGCTTAATGTGTGAATGCCTCCTAATTCCGCACATGTGGTGAACATTTTTGCTGTGAAAACAACAATTTTATGCACTCGCACAAATGCTCCCAAATATATTTTGAGGTCGCATAGATAAAATTTCGGGCACATACCAAAACGGTCGCAATTTCGAGCCCTGTGAGAGTATAGTTCTAAGAAATATTGGAATAGAAAATAATCATTTTAAATTTTATTACTTTTCTCTTTTATTACATGATGTGACTACAGAAGACTCAAACTTTAATTAAAAATGTAACTTTTTTTGCATTTTTATGCTAATGGTCACATCTAATTTAATTCATAATGCTAAGCTGAGCTAAGTGATCCCAACAGAAGAGTAAAATGGAATAAAAATGGTTCAAGTCAACTGTTTAACTCTAGGATGCTTAGGTGCTTTTCAAAAAAAAAAAAAAAAAAAATGGGAGTGTTTAAATCAGTGTTTCTCAACCACGTTCCTGGAGGACCACCAGCTCGGCACATTTTCCATGTCTTCTTAATCAAACACCTGATTCAGCTCATTAGGAGAGACTTAAGCTGCAGTCACACTAGAGTTTGAGCTTGAAATTAAAATTTACTACTGAAATTCTGTAGTACGGCACTGCGAAAAGGGACGGGATTAAACAAGATGATTAGACATTAAAAATAAGCGAGCGATTGGTCCATGTTTTAAATTCCTGTCCAGAGAGGTCATGTTTTGGTCTTCAACTGGTCTTACGCAATCATGAACTTTCCAATGCAGTGAACTGCAAAACTTGTCGCACGACCTTGCGTTTCCGGTCTGACGCATTCGCGTGCGTATGAATGGAAGTCTTAGGGGAGAAAAGTCCAGTGTGACCACAGCTTGAAAGGCTTGTAATAGGTGACAGACAAACGAGACATCCAAAACATGCAGCGTTGGTGGTCCTCCAGGAACGTGGTTGAGAAACACTGCTTTAAGTTATACAACATGAACAGGCAATACACACAAATATATGCTTTAAACTTTGTTTACTGACTTGAAGCAGCACTTGATGAAAGTGTGTAAAAGTGCACACATAATTTAATGACCACATTTTAGAAGTAGGAATTACAAGCATTTAAAATATTCTTTCGCAGCAAACACATTTGTGTGTGCTACTTGCCTGTAGAATATTATTTCATGACTTGTAAGTAGTCCATGATGAAGTGCATGCATCTAACAATTTTACTTCAGAAATTTGAATAGTTGTATTCTGATGTCATCACTGATGTCATCCTGTGCATTGAAGACCTATTTTTAAAGTATGATCTAGTCCACCACCCCAAGTCTATGCAATATTTATCCTTTTAACCAACAGTATGCCTACACATTATAATATTCATGTATCTTTTTTTATCATATGTTTGAGAAAGACCATTAATAATATTACACTTTTTTTAGCATACACAATTGAGATATTATTGTATTGTGAGTTCAATCAAATTCTGACTTTATTTATTGTTAACCCCGTATTTCTTAAACATTACTTTATTACTCATTACATTTATTTAAATTTAATTAAAGAAAAGAGTGGTAGGTCTTTTATTGACCTTTATTAAAGTTAAAGGGCAGAGTAACACTTTTTGGTTTAGGCCAAATAATGAACATAGTAATGGGGTTAGACAAACCATGTTTTTTACCAACAACACACAAGCTTCTCCTACAAATGAGCACTGGTTGTATGTTCGCCGGACTTATGGTTTCTGTGCAGTATTGCCAAAAGTGCCAGGAGTATAAATGTTACTATTTACCCCACCTGCGGGGCAAGTTGTAACAGACAGAGGGTTAGTTGTAACGCATGCTTAAAAAGGCAGATTTTACATAATTAATTTAAATCCAATTTACTTTAAATAGTAGCTATACTTCCTCAGTATTTGGCTCAATTATTATTATTTTTTATTCTACATAGCACAGTATGTTTATTTATTTATTGGATAAACACATTTGGATTTATTTGGATTATTATCCATTATCCATTGTTATATAATGCATTTATTCGTAGTATTAGCAATAAAATATTTTTATGTCTATTAAAAAATATTTTCTATCAAAAAACATTTTATTTAAAAAGTTCTCAACATTACACTTAAACTTCAATAAATATTTTGTTAGCCTATTTGATGTCCAACAGTGTGTGGCTTACTTGTAACACCCTGTTATAACTAACCCCGCTGTGTCGTGTTTTCTTCAAAACTGGCTAGCAGTCACTGTGTGCGTTTTACATCTTTCAAAATGTTTTCATCTTTTAGCCTAGAAGACGGTAATCACAACAATATAAGATTTTACTTACATACTTTCACAGATTTCTTAAAAAAAAAAAAATATATATATATATATATATATAGATACAATAAAAATACTTTTATGCTGCAAAAATGGTTTCTCTTGTGTTTCTCATCCAAATTCCACCGAACTTTTTCAATAATTGGCAGGAAGACGTCCAACACTGTGGTGAAAACCTCGGAAGCATGCCATGGTCAACCCTGAGCAAATACCTTATAACTCTGTGTTACATTTTACTCCCCATTACTTTGTGCCCCAAGCTCCCCTACAAAGAGAATCGTGATCCTTATTCTAAGCAATAAATCGTAATTCTAATTTAATTTAGAATCGTGTAGCCCTATCACAGATTTCAGCCTAGAAGACTTCCCAAATTTGTCTCAAATCACTAAATCGTGGCTGAAATCGCAGTGTGAGTAGGGCTTAAGTCAAACTGAATGATCTGCACTGCCAGATTGAAACACAATATTATATGGGACAAAAATCACTACATTAAATTACATTGTGGCACAATTATATTTAAGATTTTCCATCCTTAACTGCTGCTCCTCATTGCAGCGATTAGTTGATGTTACTGTTAGTGACCACTAGATGGCAGTAGTATCAAGATATAGGTAGCAGACAAAATATAGCAACATAACAGAACAAGGAATCTGAGAGTGCTGATGTACAATAAACATTTCAAGTTTATTTATTTAATCTCCTGAGTGTTTATTTATATCATAAACACTTTTTTATATCAATATGCTTGAACACCTGAATAAAGGTCTATTTAACTGACTGGATTCTCATTATATTACACTGTGATCGCTGTTCAAGGAGCCTCATGAAACGAAATATAAAGTCAAGCCAACCTTTTTACTGTACGTTTTTTTTTTCCGCAGCTTTAAACAGGCAGCATGCATACAGCCCAGTCATTTTGATTAAAGTTTACAAGAAAACATTCATTAAAAAAATGTATGATGTATGCACAGGTAAATCCTTAGTAATAAATACAATATTCCATAAAAAAAAATTGATTTTACAGTAACTTCATAAATAGTCCTACCTGTTATACAATGGCTACATTATATATACAACTGTTTAAAACAGTCGATAAACATGCTCATCTCTACATAAGGTTTTGACTTGATCATTAATGTTAGGAACCATCCACAAATTAGCTTTTTAAGTCATCAAAACTTTTATTGTATTAATAATAATAACTTTAGATTATTTTAATAATTTAAGTCTTATAAAATAAAAAATATATAGTGATCAATAATAACATCTGATTTGGATTCATAATGCCATAGATATTTATATTAGATGTCGTCTATGATATAGTTGTCTATTGGAAGGAATGCCTCAATAGAGCCGCCATTTTGGTACAGGGTAGCACTCCTTTGAAATTAATATGGCCAACGTGCAGTGGAGGACTGCCATCCGTAGCTATAGATATATAGACATATATACATATATCTATGATTGGGAGTTTCCCAATGGTCAGTATGCAAATATATATTTTTATATTTTCTACATCGATGGATAAGTGGCTGCACGAGCTTTGCCGACTAAGAGGGTGCGTTTGTATGCATGGAAATGTATTGTCCACCTTCCCTGTTAAATTTTATCTAATCTGGGTCCAGAAACACAGCCCCCTCTCCCGCTTTCACTTCTAATTCTAGCAGAGGGAGCGATTTGTTTGTGAATAAATCTTCGTCAGTGCTTCCTACACATAGATTTTACTTGGGCAGGCCGCCCAGGTATATTAACGGCCGCCCAAGTATATTTAGTGGTGACACATGCATAATACTGTTATTACCATCCTTTTATACTTTTTTGCATCCGTCCAAGAAAGCCAAACATTCGCAATTGATTAACCAGTGCAAAAACTTTTCTCGCTCTGCACGTTTCCTACTGCTCGTTCTATTTGCGCAAGAAGTGTCAACACTCACACAATCCCACGTGCTCTGCAGACACAGAGACGCACCTTTTGCGCCAAAATGCATCCGACCTTAGTTTCTGAATGTCCTAAAATGTCCAGGATTCGGCATTTGCTTTCGCTTTCTAAAGTTGTCGTTATTTGTATGCGTTTTTTGCATTACCTTTTCGCAGCTGACTGCACGCGTACAGCCGTGAGAGAAACAATAAATGATTAATCATTTAATAAATGACTGCGATAAATTTGGCTTGGAGAGAACAAAATATACTGGCTGCAAAAAATTTGTACACCATTAGAAATGAATAACCAACTATTTTTCTTAATCTAAATAATCTACTGTACAATTTTTATTCTAGTAATTATTATAATTGAGCAATATTGTCTATTTTTATTTCTTTTTTTCTGTTATTTATTTCTTATTTGCGGTATATTGTATTAATTTAATTATGTTAATATATTATATACTTCATACATATCTAAAATGCTTTGGCAATATTGTAAATGTCATGCCAATAAAGCAACTTTAGAGAGAGAGAGAAAAAGCAGCCTTTACCTGTCAGTGGGTGCACATGGCTCCTAAATAGCATCAAAGTAAGATAAATAGTGGATTTATTTTATTTCAACAGCCTTTTTGAAATAACTTTAACCTACTGAAAAGTTGTATAACAGTGTAATAATAAATAAAAATATAGTTAAAAATCACATTTTTTTTTGTTCACATGTAGTTGACCATTTATGTGATGAGGGTAAAAGGAGTGTTTCAATCTGGCTACCACAGCAAGTATATTTCAAACCTGTGGGAAGCACTGCCCGTTTTGAAAGATTCATGTGAACCATCGATATCCCTGGGACTCAATGTGCATATCCACCTTTCTGATCTAAATGGTATATAACATTTTTAATATTCAATAATTTAGGGTGGAAAGTATGCACATTGAGGAACAGGTACTGGTATGTTATCAGGTACCCCTATAAGTTACTTCAAAAACTAGCGGTTACTTCACTTAGCCAACAATAAAAAAAGTTTCTGGCACCACAGCATCTTGTTGGCATATTTCATTTACATTGTTTGCTGATCTTATTCCACAAAACTAGCATAAGCCTAGAATTTAATGCAAGTTGGTGATACTTTGCCTTATATTAATAAAAATAATAATAATAATAATAATACATTTTATTTATAAAGTGCTTTTTTAAGACCCAAAGCACTTACAAGAAAGTAAAAACAACAAAGCACACTAAAACAATAAAATATACAAAAATGTTGTTAATCAATAAATTGTTGTAACAGGAATATCTCCAAGTTTTGTCTTTTTCTGTAAAAATGTAATGATTTGCCAATGCAAAGAGAGTACCGCCACCTTTTCCCCCACTTCAAGCACTGATTATAACAAACAAATCATCCTCCTGGCGCCTTTTTTTTTTGGTCAAAAGCGACAAATCCAGTCACTTTTACTGGTGTTTTTGAAGACTTTTGTGATGTTTGGAGACTCGAAAGCACAAATCACTCTGCAGTTAGGCCTACTGTGCTCAACGAGCAGCGGGTGGTGCCGTGAGCCCCTCTCTCGTCCAAAAGCACTCACAGGCGGTCAGTCTCAGTAGCCTCGCGCAACAGTCAGAGCAGAGAGGAGATACAAACCCCTCCGCGTCCAGGCTGCAAATGAATCGCGCATGCGCATGCGCATGGCCGCCGCCGCGCCGTTCTGTTGAATGTAAATCTTCACTCACTCTCACACAAAAATAAATCACTGCATCAAAATTGACTCATGACATAGCTCTCCATTCACTCTAGTCTAGTCTCTTGCCAAGTTCGCTTGTGCCAGCTCTCGCTAGTCTGTTATCAATCTCTATTTACATAGGCCTTTACTACAAAACCCCAACAGTCTTTTTAAAGACTAAACCCACAAACATTCTTGTTAAAGTTTAGATCGAATCTCTGAATATAAATTGAATATTTTAAAAGAAAGCTTGATGGCCTCCATCAGCAACAGGCATCCAATTCAGTGCACAGTACTGAGTCCTTACTTTGCGCTGCAGCTGGACGAATCCACTATTATTGCTGGGCAGGCACAGCTCCTCACCTATGTCAGATATCTGCGTGACAAGGCGATTGAGGAGGATGTCCTGTTTTGCCGGCCTCTTCAGTCGCACACTACAGGAAAAGCCATTTTCAATGCCCTTAATATTTTTTTCCGTGAAAATGATTTAGCTTGGGACCGATGCGTTGGCCTATGCACGGATTGTGCGCAGGCATTGACGGGGCGTGAGCGTGGCCTAGCAGCTCGCGTTCAGCAAGTTGCTCCACTTGTGAAATGGACACATTGCATAGTTCATCGCGAAGCACTAGCTGCTAAAAAAATGCCTCTGCCAGGAGATGGGGTCAGGGCATGAACAGCTGCTTCTGCACACTGAAGTTCGCCGGCTCTCCAGGGGGCGGGTGTTACAGCGGTTGTATGAGCTGCGAGAGGAGGTAAAGTGGTTTTTGACAGAAATCAAATCAGATCTGGCAAAGCATTTGGATGACACTATGTGGCTTGGGTCTCTGTCCTATTTGGTCGATATTTGCTCTTCTCCCTGTACACCAATGACTGCACCGCAAAAGACCCCTCCATTAAGCTCTTGAAGTTTGCTGATGACACTACTGTTATCGACCTCATCCGGAACGGTGACGAGTCTGCATACAGGCAGGAGGTGGAGCGGCTGGCTTTATGGTGCAAATACAACTACCTGGAGCTGAATACGCTCAAAACAGTGGAGATGATAGTGGACTTTAGAAGAAACCCCCCTGCACTCCCCCCACTCACCATCATGAACAGCACTGTGGCTGCAGTAGAGTCATTCAGGTTCCTGGGCACCACCATCTCTCAGGATCTGAAGTGGGACATTCACATAGACTCTATTGTGAAGAAAGCCCAGCAGAGACTGTACTTCCTTCGTCAGCTGAGGAAGTTCAACCTGCCACAGGAGCTGCTCGTACAGTTCTACTCAGCTGTCATCCAATCCATCCTCTGCACTTCAATCACCGTCTGGTTGAGCTCAGCTGCTAAAACTGACCTCCGTAGACTGCAGCGAATAGTCCGGACTGCTGAACGAATCACTGGCACTACCCTTCCTACACTTCAAGAACTGTACTCTTCCAGAGTGAGTAAAAGGGCTCGCAAAATCACTCTGGACGACTCACACCCAGCACATTACCGGTTCGAACTGTTACTGTCTGGTCGGCGCTACAGAGCACCAAGCACAAAAACAGCCAGACACAGGAAAAGTTTCTTTCCTCGGGCCATCTACCTCATGAACAGTTAAATATTCCCCTACTGGGCAATAAACGTGCAATACTTTCTCATACGCACTTGTACACAGCACCTTATAACAATATACAATGCAATACTTTCTCCATTCGCATTGGTACACAGCACCTTATAACCTGTATATTTACAACATATCTGTACATACAATTCAACATTTAGATATGTTTTACTTACTGCATCTCTGTTTAATGTCTAATGTTTATCGCCTTTTTCTTTTCTCATATTTAATTTTGTGTTGTCACTTGTCACTTTATGTACACTGGAAGCTTCTGTAGCCAAAACAAATTCCTTGTGTGTGTGAAGCACACTTGGCAATAAAACTGATTCTGATATATTTGACCGCTTGAACGGCCTCAACTTGTCTTTGCAAGGCTGCGAAACTCATATTTTACTCCTTGCAGACAAAGTGCATGCCTTCACACAAAAACTAGACCTCTGGCACGGCCACATCAGTCGAGGGAACTGCGACATGTTTCCCAGCCTTGCAGACTTTATCACTGATGCAGGCACGTCACACGATTTCTCCTCCCTATTTCAATCAGCGTCTGAGCACCTGTCAGCAATGAGAAAACAATTTGCAACGTACATTAAAGAGGATTATCGCTCTTTTGCGTAAGTTCGAGATCCGTTTGTGTGCACAGCAAACGAGCTATCAACTGATATGCAGGAAAAGCTTATTGAGCTGAAGAGTGACAGTAGACTGAAGGAACTCTTTAGCTCCTGCCCTCTTTCGTCATTCTGGGCAGCACTGATGCAGGAATATCCTATCCAACTGCAATGAACCAGCTTTGGGAAAGTTAGGATTTAAACCAATTTAGCACATTCCCATCCAAATCAACCCAGTTATGAAGTCTGTCCAAAAGTATGCTATGAGAAATTGTATCAAAAGCTGCGGTTAAGTCTAAAAGCACAAAAATACCACAAGCCCCCCGAGTCAGCAATCAAGAGAACGTCATTAACGACTTTAACTAAAGCAGTTTCCGTGCTATGTCCTGATCTAAAACCCGACTGAAATGCATCAAACTGAGCATTTGCTTGCATGTGTTGTTGCAGTTGCCCCATGACCACCCGCTCAAGAACCTTTGCCAGAAAAGGTAGATTAGAAATCGGCCGATAATTAGACAGATCAGAGGAGTCACTGCCAGGCTTTTTTAAAATCAGTGTAACAGCAGCAGTTTTCAGAGCAGTTTCAATAAAACCAGTGCTAAGTGAAGCATTCACAATAGTGCTAATATGGGGCACGAACACTGATAGACAGTTCTTCAGAACAGAAGTTGGGAAAGGATCAAGAACACAGGATAAGGAGTTCAGTGACTTAACAGTTTTCACAATAAAATCATAATCAGCAATATTAAAAGTCGAGAAGCCAGAAGCAGGAACAACAGAGGGTGAAGGTTCAACATATGTGGAATCAGAATCACCAGCAATGGAAGAGAAAATACAGTCAATCTTGGTTGTAAAGAAATTTAAAAATTCATCACAGTGCTCAGCAGTTGCAGGGGTGAAATTATTAGGAGGTCCAACCAGATTAGTGACTGTTCTAAACGAAGTTCTAGAGTTGGAATTTTGACTACAAATGATATGCGAGTAGTATTCCCTTTTCGCGACCGTCAGCGCATTATGATATTCCATTAGATGCTGCTCAAACATAAGCTTGTGTATCACAAGCCCAGATTTATTATATTTTCTCTCCAATTGCCTGTTATCAGCCTTCATTTTTTTTAACTCCTTCGTAAACCAGAGCGACGATCTTGTAAAAGAAATGGAGCGAGTTTTCAGTGGAGCAATATCATCATGAAGAGACTTAAAAACAGAATAGTATTGGACCACTGTAGACATAATAATAAAACCCTCAATGTGTTGACTAAGCTGGTCAAGGTTAATGTCACCAAGTTTCCTAAAAGTGATAGTGCGTTTGATAGTAGTCTGAGAAGATGGTGTACTCAGATCAAACGTAATGAGTTTATGGTCACTAAAAGGCACCACAGTTGCTTCATACCTAGTTCACACTACAGGATTTTAAGCCTGATTTAAGCCCGATTTGAAAGTTAACGAGCTCGCCGACAGATCGGGCTGTGATCGGGGAAAAATCTGCGGGTGCATGGCACTCGGCAGTCTTTATGTGTGAACTACTGAACAACGCGTCAAAGAGGCTCGATGAAGCGTCGCCGACACCTCGCAGACAAAAATCCAATATTTAGCATGCTAAATATTCCAGAGCAGTCGGCCGACTCGACCCCACGTGTGGTCAGATGTAGTGACAAGCTGCAGCCAATTAGAGAGCATATCAGCATGAGCTGAATGACTGTGTGTTCAGGAGCTGAACAGAAACGTCTGTGATTGGCCAGAATGGGCATCCATGCACTCGCTTCATTCTGTGTTAACACGGACACGAGAGTAGGCTTTATTAACAGTGGAACTAGAATTCTGTAACTATTAGAATTACCATACTGGTCATTCTGACCTTTCTCACATCATATTTACATTCAAATTACGATTAATTTGAATTAATTTAAATTATCTATTGCGATATTAAAATTAAGCTTTGAATGTCTGTCATCATATTTTATGACAGCATTACCCTAAAAATATTATCTTTTTTGGTAATACAGCCTATAAATAGTTAAGATACTAGAACATGCAAAGGTCTGAGCCTCGCTTTCATTTTCACTTTCAAACAGGAGCTATTTCGCGGCACAGAATATGCTGTTTTGAAATATATATCTGAAGTAAATTTATGTTTTTGCTATCAGAAAGTTTTGTTTATTTTAGCAGGAAGTTGCTAGGTAAAAAAAATACATGCATATATCAAGTCACAGCGAAAAGAAGCAGATATGCATTAGGGGTGTCAAAATTAATTGTTTCTTCGGTGCACCGCGATGCAGACGCGGACAATTCGGTATCGGTTCAGTAATAATCAAAACCGGTTATTATGTACTGACGTCATTTATCTCATATCCGCCATGTCTCTGTAGCTTACTATGGCGAGTGCGAGTATTTAAAAAAACTTCAACTACTTAAAAAATCAGAAAATGTGCACAATTTCACTGCGTGTGTTTACTTAACAGTCTTTCACTGACACTTACAGCAGAAGCCCCTATTTCACTGCGATTGAGAAAATGAAAGTACTCCTTTTCTCTCTCTCACTGTGGCCCATTTGACCTGCTGGCGTGACTTTTCATCTCCTCTCGGCTGTTACAATGTTACTTCTGGATACAGACTCGAGCGAGTGTCTGCAGTTTCCCCCACCGCGTCTATCATGGATCCAGTGCCATGGATCAGCTGTGATCGCCGCTGCCGTGTATCAGTGTTTATCATCGGTGCAGAGCGCCAGCACGTAAGAGCCAATCGCAGATCTTTATGTTGAGCGCATGACCAATCAAAGGGGTGTAAGACAGAAATCGCCAGACAAGGCTCAGAAAGCGAGCAGCATATTTATATTTTTATTTGCTATAAATGCTCGGGTTGTTCTGTGCATGTACTTGAGTTTTTAAAGGTACAGTTCATATATCTGACTGTTTGCATTAAAGGACAAAATTGTATTACAAATAGTATATAAATATAAATGTATTTATACATTTTAATACAAGAATTGCTGTGCTGTGAAGAAAATATAAAATTGGGTTTGGAACGCATCATCAATGCACCGTGATGCACCGAGATATCGAATTGAACCGAATCGATGGCATGATAATCGTAACCGAATCGAACCGTGAGACCAGTGTAGGTTCACACCTCTAATATGCATGCAGTTGTTTTGACCAATATGGTTTTGTAATTAAAAAAAAAAAAAAAAAACAATGTTAGAAAGACATACACAGATATTTAGAAAACGTCAGGGTGTTATAGATATGTTCGTTTTATTTCAAAGAGTTATAAAATTACAAAAATTAAAAATTCTCTGTGTATCTCTCCACTTGAACTTTGCAGATGAGTGATTGATTCGCTGATGCATCAGCTGACATGCTCCCTTGAAAGCTTGAAACGCTGTCAGTGATGTAATCAGCACACAAGCAGCTAATAGTGTTCAGCTTTTTCTGACGACTCCTCCCTCAAAATTTTATTGGCTGTGGTTTGGTAGCTTGACTGAACTGTTGGCGAACAAGTTGTTGTCAGATCATGTAGTGTGTGACCCCCCACTTGTGGATCATTTACCTAGTGTCACGTAGTGTGAACACCACAGTGATTAAAAGACACAAAATCAAGTCATGTAGTGTGAACTGCACAGCGATCTGCCGATGTTTAAAATCCTGTAGTGTGAACTAGGCATTAAGTTACTGAATATTCACTCCAGTGGCACAAACCAAATCCAGTGTGTGACCACATTTGTGTGTAGGAAAGTCAACATGCTGGATCAAGTTAAAATAGTCAAATATGTCCAGTAAACATGCAGCTTGAGCACAGTCCACATCCTCAATGTGAAAATTTAAATCACCGGTAAGGAGAAGAGAAGGACAGAGCGCACTAGCCACCGTCAATAGATCGGTAAGTTCTGAGAAAAAAAATCAGAAGCAGGTTTTGGAGGATGATAAATGTTCAATACTAGCACAGGAGAAGTGCCAGTCAATTTAAACGCAATGCATTCAAAGGTAGTAAAAGATGGCAGGGTTACCTCGATTACAGTCACATCAGAGCGAAAAATAACTGCTAAGCCACCGCCTCTGCCAGTCGAGGGAGAGCGCTCGAGATATGTGTAGCATGGCAAAGCACTCATTTAAATTTAAAAAGTCATTAGATTGATGCCAAGTTCACAAATGCAAAGAAAGTCCAGATCATTGTCAATAATTAAGTCACAAATCAAAGCTGCTTTATTATTGATAGAACTGAGTTAGCCGCATGCTAGCACCAAGGACTTTAAGCAGAGCATCCATGGCACAAACTCAGCTCCGGTTTAATGTTATGTCTGAAAATACGGAGGAGTATAAAAGTATAAAATGACATATATAAAAGACTGAAACTAAAAAAAACATAGATAAAAAGATAGACATACAAAAACTGGTGGAGAAGCGGCAGCCAAACTGTGCCAGCGTCCTCTCACATCAGTCCTCATGGTCAATGCAGTAAGTGATTTTATTATAATCAATAACAGGGTTTCTATTTTTTTAAGACTTTTAAAGACCCCACGGAAACCCTGAATAAGGTTACTTGTAGAGCATTTGTAACACATAAAAATGAAAAAAAAAAAAAAAAAAAAAACGAAATCTGAATGTAATGCCTTTATGCTTCGTTTTCTTTGTTTGCTACACCCGTACACAGCGCAAAAGTCCAGCATCTTCAGATTGGCTTTAGACTTGACTAAGTGTGGTTGAATGACTTTTGTCTTGGGAGTACTGTACAAATATGCCGGAGGCATTGACGCATGCTCAGGGTCCGAATGTGATATCTAGTGTCTATATCTATGCCCTAATACTTGATAGATTTCAGTCTCATGAACTGTGTGGTGGCCAAAAAAAAAAACAATTGACTGTAGCTACACTGAGATCTCCATAGAAACGCAGCACAAAGCGGTCAAATTTAATTCGTTTCAAGCTAGAAAGATTTAGATCACATATCAACAGAACAAAACAGAGATATGACCACAAACCATTAATTGTGGGCACTTGTGATCCATATACTGAACCTGCACCCGTATTTCAGTCATTCAAAACCCTCATGTCATGCTCAAAAGTGTCTGCTTTCATATTTTGTCTTTTTTTTTCTATAATTAAACTACTATTTGCTGGTAGGGAAAATCTATTCGTTCACTTCTGCTATTTACACTTTGACTTTGCATGTCAATGGGATATATGCACATCTAGTGTGTTTCAGCCAATGATAAACTTTCAGTGAAAGCTTAATGTGACCATTTCCAATGTCATAAGGTTTCTTTTACAGCATCGATGCTGTAATGTCATTAAAATACATTCAGTTAAATAGGCTTAAGCATTCATTTAGTTGTACAAGTGTAAAATGAGATGAAAGAAGACAAACCGCTAGTGCTGTCAGTACCAACAGGCTAGTGCAGAAACTCCATTGAAAATACTGGGGTAAAATAAGTTGTCATATATTATATATATATATATATATATTATATATATATATATATATATATATATATATATATATATATATATATATATATATTATAATGTGGGGAAAATGAAATTTAATTTTGTCCGGTCTGAGACCCTCTTCATTTTGTATATCTATCAGGGAGTGAAGTTAACTGATTTTTAAAGAAATCAGATCTTAAACGTGGCAGTTTTATAATGGAAAGATAGTTCTGGTGCTGGCGGGCTTGCTGAAAATGAAAGGTATGTGTGCATATACCACATTTATACTTTAATTCCACTTAACCTGCAAATAAGAATAGAAACTGCATAAAAAATAGGGCTCGAAATTTACCTTTTTTCTTGGTAGCACCGGTGCTCCTAACTTCAAAATGTAGGCACAACTGACAAAATTTAGTCGCACCCCCCAAAAATTATGAACACCATTACGACAC
Source organism: Danio kyathit (assembly GCA_903798195.1). NCBI lineage: Eukaryota > Metazoa > Chordata > Actinopteri > Cypriniformes > Danionidae > Danio > Danio kyathit. The sequence goes on from LR812541.1 coordinate 15,307,613, forward strand.
GTTTTATATTAACAGATTCTATCATATATTAACACTCTAATCACAACTAACAAATAAACAAAAATCTGCATGTGCTCACCGGCCATGCACGCACTGCTTGACATGAATGAGATGAACCGGGTTAACAATAATAACTGTTCTGTTCTCACGGGTGGTGTCTGATATTGCACAGATGATATTGACATATAACTTATTATTTGCATATGTCATCTTAATTTATCCACTCTTCAAAAAGTGTAAATGCTGGATTGACATTCATTACATGATCACTAATCAGATCTGCCATTATTTGTAACTTTGGTTTCTAAGCTGGTTTCTAAAACTAAATCTGCCAGTGTTGTTTTCATTCTCTCAGATCCAGACCTTTACATTTTCGCGGCTGTAGCTCGGAACTGAGTGATTGACAGCTGATATTAATCAATCCATTTGTGTTCTGTTCTAGCCCAGTGGGCCAATAAGAAGAGCTTGAAGGCGGGGCAAGCTTTGTTTACTGCAGCAAGTTGACATGTCAACTGTTTTAAACCATTCCTGAGCGCTGCGTTTAGTGTTTTTAGGTGCAAAGATGCTTAATGTGTGAATGCCTCCTAATTCCGCACATGTGGTGAACATTTTGCTGTGAAAACTGGTCACATGACATCAATTTTATGCACTCGCACAAATGCTCCCAAATATATTTTGAGGTCGCATAGATAAAATTTTGGGCACATATGCGACCAAAACGGTCGCAATTTCAAGCCCTGAAAAAACATACAAACGTACTGAGAGTTATATGTACAATAGATTTTTTGGGTCAATGATATTAATTTATTTTAATAGATTTTTTTTTAGCAGGAAGACTTTATTTCATTAAAACTGTTCAAGTTTGTAATGATCAACGACCTTGAAATATTTAATTTACTGTGAACTATGTTGTGCTTTGATAGTCATTGGCTGCTAATATGATTTCCCTATTTAAAACTGGCAAAGAATATTAATTTTTTTTTTTATTTTGAAGAATGTGAAAGTACGAATGTGCAAACCAAATTCATCCTAATACTTGTCCCACCTCTCAGGTATGTTGATTTCCAGTGTGAACACACCACCTTCATACGGAGTGTTTGCACCTCCAACAATCTCTACATTTCAAACACAGAAGTAAAGCGGGGGTGTCAGAATTGGATATCATATTTAGTTTCGGTAAGAGATATCAAAAGAGAAAAAGAAACTGACGAGCTTGTAGTTCATCCAGGCGTCCTTCAGTCTGCCAGCACGAGACTCCTGGAGGAGGTTCAGCGGTGAGGAGCTGCATCTCCCGCTTCAGACGACTGACTCTCTGCATGGTGACTGAGCAATGTGCACATAAATACCACACGATTATTTATAAACAATATTTTAAAACATTTAGTCACATATACAATACACATTAATAATGACTAGCAGAACAATGCTAATAGATGTTCGAATTAAAGTAAACTATTTCATGCAACGCTGTATGAGGTATTCAACTTGACATCTTACTTTTTGTGTTATTACCGCGTAGCTTTGCTTGAAAACTCCCGCTGGTTGACTTGTGTGGTTTTGATCCTGCCCGCGAAATGTTCATACGTCATTGTGCGCCGGAGGTGCATCCACATGCATTATGGGTATTGTAGTTTTTTGAAGTGCCTCTATTTTTTATTTTCTGTATCAGGTGTATCTGTAGACACCTAGGATACATTTTTCGTACCTCGCTTAAACATTCTAAGGTATTTGGCAGATCCTTGATCTTTTAAACCTGATTGATAACTGATCTCTGTTTCTAATCTGTTTCTCTAAACACGTTTGTGAATCAGATAAAATGTCTGGATGAACTGTTCTGAGATTGATGTGTGTGCTTGTGATTGTTAATAGACATTATAAGCCATGTGTAGTAGCCTAAACTGTTTGTTCCTATAGAGAACAACTAGCATGGTTTTTTTGAACATTTACAAAGATATAATGAACAAAAAAACATAAAGGGATTTATAAATGAAATTCCAGCTAAATAAACAAGTTTAAATGATTTAGCCTGCATCAAGAAAGAGTTTTGCATGCAATATTGTTAGAGTCAAGGAGTCCACATTAATGACTGTTAAAGGTTCACATGAAATAAAAGTTCACATACAGTACCAAAGTACTTTCTGAGAATAAAAAAGTAATGGTGTTTCTTTGAAAATTTACATTTATGGATGTAAAATTTAGCCAGTAAAAGCAATAAATTAATAATAAATTTACAATGAGAATGTTTAGAGAGTAACCAAAGAATACAATTTTTGGGTAAATACAAAAGTTTGGAAATAAGAATTTGTTAATAAAATTAGAAAAGTGAACCCAATACACTTTACAGTAAGTACACTCAAAATAAATGATTTAGTGTTTTGTCGTATTGAGTACAAAATGAGCATTTAGCGGAAATATTGTTATTAAATTTAGCTTGTATGGTGTTTATTGAATACCAATTATGAATGATTTTGATTGAGACTTCAACAGCTTTATTAGATAATTGTATTTATTTATTTTCCGAAGAAGCCAAAACTGTTCCCAATCTTTGTCAACAAATATATTATTACAAAAACTGCAAGCAGGTAAAGAGATCCGAGAAGCATTAATAACTAAGCGAATATCTTTGTTTGACATAGATCTGAAAAGAGTTTGGTCAACAAAAATGAATCTAAAGAACCTTTAGGGCCAGATTTGACTAAAGGTATAACACAATCAGGGATTGCACCAAAAATAATGGCATATTCTTTGGGGGAACTGGAAAAGAAAACTGATGCATACATTTTTCATAAGAAAGAGACATCACAGTCATCTGAGCTGACTAACTAAAAGTACATTTTTATTAAACCAATTAAAAAAAGAAAAGGAAAAAAAAACAACTAGCAGTTCATTAATTGACAAAACAGTAGGTGTGGCTTGTTTTTTCTACTACGAGCTGAATGGATGTAGTAAAGTAGGCATTTCATTCAGAAAGATCGAGTTATTACAACCTGACACCTCCTCCTCACAATTACTGTTTGTTGTCAAAACTGACAGTTTGAGTGGCGTGGTTAAATATGTTATCTACGCCCAATTCCTAAAATATACAATTGAACAAGAATTATTAGCCCCCCTTTGAATTGTTTCTATTTTCAATATTTCCCAAATGATATTTTAAAGAGCAAGGAAATTTTCACAGTAAGTCTGATAATATTTTTTCTTCTGGAGAAAGTATTATTTGTTTTATTTCAGCTAGAATAAAAGCAGTTAAAAAAAAAAATTAAAAAAAAACATTTTAAGGTCAAGATTATTAGCCCCTTTAAGCTATATATATATATATTTTTTTTTCAGATAGTCTACAGAACAAATCATGTGGTTAGTTTTGAATTCATGCGGACTTTAAATAGGATACGCAATAACTTAGGTTTATATTTAGAGCAAATTTCCTTTATTCAGTTTTCTTAATCCCGTGGCATAAGGCATAACTTGCTGTTTAAATTAATATTGGCCATGTCTATTACAAAGTTTGTATCTAAAAAGTCCTTAGAGCAGGGATGAAAGTACCACTTTTCATAAAACTCATAAAAAATATTGTTTTAAACAGAAATATATATTTTTGCTGTGGTTACTAACTCATAAGTGTGGTTTATCAATATTGGGTGTTGAACAACTTAAAAATTATTTCACTTTAAACATAAATTGCACATTGTTACTTTTGACCGCGTCATAGTTACAAAAGTAACACATGGGTGTTACTTTTACATTACATTACAGTGATGCATGAAAAGAGAAACTCAACTTGTAATAAGGGAAAATGTACCGCTACAATATTTAATTTAATTTAAATAGAACATACTTTCTGTAATCCGGACCTAACCATGAGACACAGCACAGAAATCAGGTGATATGTGGCATCTCCATAAATTGGTTGCATGCTGAATGTGTCGTTATAGCCTGGGAAACAAATGTTGTCAGGGCTTCCAGAAAATCGTTTTGTTAATTTCATCCTATGTTACTTTCGTCCCCACTCTCCCCTATCTTAAAATTAGCCAAGGCCTATACTGTTATCTTTGAACCCCTTGGAGAGGACCACCCCTCTTTTTTTTACTTATTATTTTTTTAAATATATTTGTACTATTTTGCTATTTTCCCCAAATTATTGCAGTAAAGTTATACCTCGTTACTATTGTAAGAAAATGTTATCAGCAGTTGGTACCTACTTTTGTTTGCCGGCATTTCTAAACCTTGGTAAAGTTAGTTTTAGGTTTGAATTTGAAATACTATAAACATTTTTTTATAAAAAACAGATTTCTAGTTCCCTGACTAACTACAGGTTAGCCTTTGTTTTTACCATCTCTCATTTATTTACAGTAGACAATATTTTATAAAAAATATTAATTTATTTAATGTACTCTTTTCCCATTTTAAATGTCATAGTAAATTCCCAGAGGGCAGGCTGACTTACTAAAGGGGAGATTTCACCAGTACTTCCATTCATAAATGTACAGTACACAAAAAATATTTAAGACCAAATATTTACAATAGTTCACCTAAATGTGATTTTCTCATTCTAAAGCATGTAGATCATTCCCAGAGGCTAGGCCTTTTTTAAGTTTCATTATTTTTATTTTTATTTTTTTTGCTAAGGTTTAAGGGGACAATTGACCAGCAACATTATCACTAATAGAAAATGTAACAGGGTCTGACTTAAGCTTGTCATCCTCAAAAAAAAAAAGGGAAACAAGCATAAAATTATACAATTCAATGATAGAACGCATTCATGATCACTGTCAGCTTCTCCTCCATCAAATGATGTCACTTCCAGGCATGGTCTTAAACGTTTATTACACACATTTTATGTTAAATTTAATGCAAATGTGACAGGACTGACAAAAACATGGTGACATTTGTCAAGTGTAGATTTACATTTTTTTTTACAATTGTAAAGATTAGTATTATTCATCATTCATTTTCTTGTCGGCTTAGTCCCTTTATTAATCCGGGGTCGCCATAGCAGAATGAACCGCCAACTTATCCAGCACATTTTATACGCAGCGGATGCCCTTCCAGCCACAACCCATCTCTGGGAAACATCCATACACATTTACTCTCATTCACTACGGACAATTTAGCTTACCCAATTCACCTGTACCGCATGTCTTTGGACTGTGGGGGAAACCGGAGCACCTGGAGGAAACCCACGCGAACACAGGTAGAACATGCAAAATCCACACAGAAACGCCAACTGACCAAGCCGTGGCTTGAACCTAAGAGTGTGTATGAATGTTTCCCAGAGATGGGTTGTGGCTGGAAGGGCATCCGCTGCGTGAAACATATGCTGGATAAGTTGGCGGTTCAGGGGGTCAGCTTTGATAATATTCCAAGTTTTGGTGGTGAGCCTGTGTTAGTTGTCTATTTTACAGATTTACAGTTATTTTTATTATTATTAGTTTCTCTTCTTGAGATTACATTTACTTTACAATTAACTTGTAAGAAAGAACAATTATTTTGTAGGATAAATTACTTTTTAAGGAAATATACGTTCTAAAGTTAATTGCATTTTAAGTACATTGTGTGTAATTGCTAAAATTAAGAGTATTTTTTTAAAAATATACCTGATTTTGTTGTCTGTTCTGTTTTTTATTGAGATTAGTTGGCACGGTGACTGTTTAGCACTGTCGCCTCACAACAAGAAGATTGCTGGTTCGAGTCCCGGCTGGGCCAGTTGTCATTTCTGTGTGGAGTTTGCATGTCCTCCTGTGTTTGCATGTTCTCCTCGTGTTTGTGTGGGTTTCCTCCTGTATGCTCGGGTTTCCCCTACAGTGAATTGGGTAAACTAAATTGGCCTTAGTGTATGGTGGTTTGGTAGTTCATTCTGCCGTGGTGACCCGTGATAAATAGGGCACTAAGCCAGAGGAAAATTAACCTATTAAAACCAAACTTTGCAAGTTTAGTTTACTTGAAATAACTAGTTAACGCTGTCAACTAAACATTTTAAGTTGAAAAAAACTTAGAGAATTAAGTCAATGCAATTTAACTGAGTCAATGCAACAAAATGACTTGACTAAATTAACTAAATTATTTGTTGACTAAGTTGAGTCAACAAATAATTTTTTTTACAGTGCAAGGCAAGCTACCGAGCAAACTGATTGTGCTGGAAAAGTTGTCCATGGAGGTAAGCAACAGAAGTTGTCAGCAGCGTCATACTGCCCGATTTGTTTTACACTAAATGCAGCCGGACATATCCAAGGGCATGTATTTGCGGTTTACCAAATATGTCGTCCTGTATCTCTAATGAGCTTGAGTTGACTATTTGTCATGCTGATTTTGGTTATGCCAGCCAATTACAAAGGGCTATTTTTCCTTGCTACGCTTGTGTATTAGTCTGATGCTCTATTTCTGACATTGGTCTCAGTTTTTTTTAGTAGTTTATTTCATGCTGTTAGTATTTATTGTGTGAAATCTTTCCCTCTTAAACACATTTTATTATTTTATTTACATTCATTTCTTATAATAACTGTGTTTTGTGCTACTAATCAGTGGATTTACAGGTGATACAGAATAATACTGTAAATCAATAATTTTAAAAACTTCCTCCAAATTAAGTATTTATAATTAAGAGAACTTACTAACACCAAAGGGAACATGTGAACTATTTGTATAACTGGAAATCAAGTTTAACATAAATTTTGATTTCCCTTTATTGGTTTTGGAGCTCTATGCTTGTTTACCTATCTTCAACTCTTAACCAACAAGATTATATTGTTAAATTAATTACATTTATAATGGATAAGTTATTTGACACAATTGCCGTAAATGTTTTCAGAGGTTTAAGGTTGCATCTGTAAATAAAACTTTATGATTCACCCAGCAGTACTTCTGTAAACAGATAAATTTAAAAAAAGGCCTGCGTTAAATATGTTTCCCCCAAATAATTAAAACCAAAGGAATAACTGCACTGTAAAAAATAAACTTTATTTTACTGGTAATTGTCTGTATTTTTTTACAGAATTTTCCAGTTTTTTCATTATACAGTGAATTACCTGTTGTTTCACAAATATGTTCTGTAATAACAAATTCTAACATTAAATTTACAGTCATTGCTTGTATTTTGGCTTGTTTTTTTCTGCTTTTTAAAGGACATTTTCTGTATTTTCAGAGTAACACGTAATTTTACATGAATATTTACAGATTATTCCTGTAAAAATAGGGAAACAAAAATTCAGTCAAATTGTTTTTAGTACTATTGCACTATTTACTGTACATTGTACTATTTATCACATGAGAATCAAAGCAAGTAATAGCCTATTGTTTGTAGGCTGCATATAATGCATGCACTGTAAACTATAAAATGTGTATCTTACTTACTATAGCTGTTATTTCCACTCTAAAAACTGTTTATGGAAAAACTGGTTATTGGTAAAAAAAAAAATATTCAGTTGCTAACAATGTGGCTATGCTTACTGTTACAATCACCAGCAATCTAGCAGCTGCAGATTGCTGGAGAACTACAAACACGCTACGTTAACAAGATACAACTCCCAGCATGCACTCCGCACTCACCGGTTCCTTATTCTCATTGATTACACACAGTCAGAAGATCGTTATGGACTGATTTCAAGAACTATAAACTCAGCAAATACATACACATCGTTGCTGAGTCTTGTTAAACTGTTTAGTGAGCATTATGATGCGGTTTCCCTTGTCTTGTCATGTTTGACCCTTTGCATCGTTACTTTGTTTGCCGCCTTTATGCTCGGGATTATCTGTATGTACCTGTTTGTTCGTGTTTCAACCTTTGATTGCAAGACAATTATCTTAATAATATGCTATTTGGTCCTCAACTTCATTGTTCGGGCATCCTCACATGACACTTGTTTTTGTTGTTAAATGATGACCAAATGTGTTATTTGTAAAAAAGAAGAGAATTTCAATAGTTGTATTTTTTCAAGCAAATTATTTTGGAGTTTAACTTGCATATCATAAAAAAAATGTGTTAAACTGTATTATAGTTTATAGTTATATTTACAGTGTTTCATGGCAACAGCAATTATTTGTACTTAAGCTTTTTTTTTTTATCATTCTTTAAAAGATTTTTTCTTTTTTAAAGATATGTTAAAAGTGTAAAATGTTATGGAATATTTAGAGATTTTGTGCATAATTACATGAATAAATATATATAATCACATTAATTATTCTGTATAATTACAGTAATAACCTGCATAATAACATTAGATCATAATAATCATTAGAATCACATGAATCTGTATTATTACATTAATAACTTATATATTTACAGTAATAATTTGTAAAATGACAGTAATAATCTGCATAATTGCAGTTATTATTACTAAAATGGCAGTAATTACCTGTAATTACAGTTATAATCTGTAAAATGACAGTAATAACTTGTAATTATGGAGCACTAAATTACCGTTTTTTTTTTTTTTTTTACAGATTATCTACATTTTTTATTTTGACAGTTTTTTTTTCATTTATTTTTTTTTCGGTTATTTTCTGGTGCCCCTGCTGCCAGATAATTACCATTTTTATGGGGTTTCTTTAACATCGTGGGAAAAGGACATATTCACCTTTTTGTGGCATGCTCCCTGTGTTCACAAGACTAAACACCCATAAAACAAGCAGATCTGTCATTAAGACGTGGATATTTTCCAACCATTGAACCGCATGTTTATTCTAATAAACATTGCAATTCTCCTGATTGATAAAATAACTTACAGTACATGAGACAATTGTCCAAGTATGACAGAAAAAATATCACAATTACAACTATATTATTAATCATTTTTATTAACAAAACCTGTTAACATCAGCACTACAAATTAACATTTTTTACAAATTGACACTTTTTATGAAAAAAAAGCATAACATGGCATTTAAAAAAATTTCCTACTGTTATTATATTAATTATTATAATTAATAATTATATTATATTATTAATTATATAACTTCATTTTTGATTAATAAAATGCCTTGCTAAGTATGGAATTTGGACAAATTTAAAGGCGATTTTGTCACTATATACATTTTTTTGATACGTTATGTAAGGTATAATATAAATTAAATAAAATAGTTAATAATAATAATAATAAATTAAATCCATCCTTCATTCATATTATGTAGTTAAAAAAGCCCTCAAGTTGCTAGGGGCGCCAGATTACAATATACTATATCTATATTGCGTAAAACGCTCCTCATACATTTGACAATATATAACGCTTAAAACAGGCAATCTTTATTGTTTTGCAGAGCTCACACTTTACAATAGGCAATTTAGAAACCGTTTGCTCTGGTCTTTTTTAGTTAAAAGCTTAAATAATAATATCCTTATTTTCCTCGCACTCAATTCATTCAATCTTTCTGGGCTTTCAGGAAACACCAGACAAGCTGCTTGAGAGTCGTACTCGATCTCTCCCTGCAGTGTTTGAGAGATTAGTGCACACAGTCTGGCAGATATCCGTTCTCTTTCGTTTTCATTTCCCGGAAGGATTCTGTATATTGCAGGCGCTTAAGAAAAGCAAAAGGTCCGCTGCGCAAGATTACGACTTTTCACTACTTTACGTTTATTTATTTGGTGTAGATATTAACAATTCACTGATATTATAATCGGTTAATATTATCGTAGCGCATTTTTTTAGAAGAGTGTGTCAAGTCAAGGTTAAAGAACATGAGTGACGCCTCTTCACCGCCACCTTTATTAAAGGTAAGTTCTCTGGTAGACACACAACACGCTCACTGAGAAAGCACAGTATGTGGTACTAGAAAAAAAACATTTTAGATAGTATAGTCAATGCTTTTATTTGTTTCTCAATAGAATAGAAACAATATACTTTAGTAACTTAACAATCACAAAAACAAAGAAAGGACAGTTTTTATTTATATAATCACTCCCAGATGTCATCACAGAACATAACAAAATATCAGTGCAATTTTTAAGGCAAATAAAACTGTGTTTTATTTAGTTTAGTAAGCAATGCAAAACTGAAAATAAAAACTGTCTCAAATTTACTTTCACTTTTACTGTTTATTGAGATCTAGCTATGAGACATAGTTTCTGCTTTATACATATAAATGCATTATTATTGACACATAGCTTTTTGAAAATATGAACATTGTTAAAGATGTAATTCCAAATCATTCTTCCAAGCTTCAACATGGCTGTAATGGGAACAAACCTTCAGTCTGCTCCCCAACTCTGCCCGACCCTCAGAATGAACCTCCCTCCGTGTCTGAGGCAGTGCCTGAAGAACTGTGCAAACTACCTGGACGATTACGTATGTTCCTTCTAAACAAAACTTCACTATGATCACATTTAAAGCATACAGACCACAATGACATGCATTAAAGGACAAAATCATCTAAACTTCATTTTTCAACAGCATTCTAAATATTGTCTTTAATGGCAGATGCTTAGAAGAATGTCCAAATTACACACTGATCAGTTGCCAGATACTCTAAAGCAGGGGTTGGGAACCTTTTTTCCGCAAAGAGCCATTTCTTATTTTTTTGGCAAATTTTTTTTTCATTTTTTAAAGAGCCATTGGGTGTGTGTGTCTATATATATATATATATATATATATATATATATATATATATATATATATATATATATATATATATATATATAAAGAGTTCAGTTGCAACAACCTCTAAATGGCATCTGAAATTTTCTCTTAAAATGAGCATATTCCTTAGCTTCGTATGTTTATGTTCAAGTATTTCGCTTAAAAGGCAATGAAAATAACTTATTTGTCACTATAAAATAAAAATTTCTGAGCCTACACACAAAATGCAAAATTTAAAAGAATATCAAATGGCATTTAGAGGTTTTTGTATTTAAACATTTTATATATTTAATAATAAGAATTAATTAATTTTAATTCATAATTTTATATACACACACACACACACACACACACACACACACATATATATATAACAACTACATCCATTATTTATGTTCATGCACAACTGAAATATAAACAAAAATGAAGCATCACATGTTGAGCAAGTCCACGTATGAAGAAAGGACAATTTATAGTTTTTTTTCTTTTCATCCATCACTACTCATGAATGTTGTTTGAATTTAAGTGTGCGACTATACCATAGAAATAAGTTGCATGCTCTTTATTGGTGTCGCGATTTAAGTTAATCTACAGCGCAGCACACGAGCATTTGTTTAAATGTTCTTTTATTGTAAACTGAATTCTTATTCATTTTGCTGTAAAACAAAATACAATAAAAAGGGAATTGCAATAAAAAGGATTGACATATAATTCAGGCTTTGTTTGTGTTGCTTTCATAGTGTCATTTTTGAAGTAATGATAGTTAATACTATTAAAGGCCCTGGTACACTTCAAATAAAGTTGTTTTTCGTTCTTTGTTTAATTGCAAAAAATAATTCAAAAAGGATGGTTGATGGTATACTTTTTAAACACTGGCTCATTGTGAAAACATACCCCTGTATACATTTCTGGAGAGCACGAATTATGTAGCTAGAGGTGCATTTATTCTTTAAAACGAACGCTATGGGGCGGTATGGCTTCTGTTTCTTTTCATGCTACCAGCTGACCGCTTACCTCTGTGTGGACAGCTTTACTGCTGTTACCGGTTTGCCCAGGGGTTGGCTTTGTACGTCAGTGGACTTGAGATGCAGAGAGGAGTTGACCGCAATGATAGGGTTCGAGTTCAACAAAGAATGGTTCCAGAAAGCAGGTAAAACAAAAGGCAAGAAATTAAACAAACAAGTAAATAACAGGGTAAGAACGTAGATGAAGATCTGAAAAAATAAGACGGCCATGAGGGCTTTTCTTTTTCTGGATTGCTTTTGAAAACAGTGTCTGATGGGTTTAGGAAAGATAGTGGGCGGGTTAATCTGTGCTTTTGAAAATACTATTGGTTGGGTTTAGGGAAGGGGATGGGTGAGGTGATCGGTTGATCAGTCAGTCAGTAAGTCAGTCAGTGGGCAGCGACAGTGGTGGATTTATGCAAGAAGAGCAGGCGCACAAGAAAAATTTGAGATCTGAAAAAGTGTACACAGCGGCCTCTGGTGGATTCATGAAAACAAAAACTGCAAAAAAAAAAAAAAAACCGTGTTTTGCGCTCTCCAGAAATGTATATAGGGGTACGTATCAATATTGAGCCTGGGTTGACTTTTTTTTAAATACTCTAACGTGCACTGCTGTATACTCCCACTGATTGAATAACCATCACAGACCAATGGTAGCCCAAAGATGTTTTAAAAAACAAACTCTCCAAAAAGTTATCTTTGGTGAGCTGTTTCGAACTGTTAACCCACTGATGTCACATGGACAATTTTGACAATGTTTATGGTTCCTTTTCTTGTAAAATATCTTAATTTGTATTTAGAAGTGAGTTTGTTTACATGGACACCAATAATTTTAATGCGATTAAGACAATACTCTGATTAAGAGTCTACCATGTAAACAACGATTCTTGATTAATTGAATTATAATCGAACTAAAAAGAAATCAAATTAAGACATGTGGAGTATGCCAATTTTAGTCGCATTATTGAAGTGCAGTACAGACATGTAAACACGTTAATCGAACTATTACCGTCATGTAGGACTTTTTGCCGCATTTTGCGACAGGATAGTCCACACACACACACACACACACACACACAGTGGGGGGAAGAGGGATGCATGCATGAAATGTTCCCGAATGAAAGTGAAAGCACTTTCACTTTGAAAGTGCCAAACTGCAGTTTAAGTCGACAAATTAAAAATGAACCACCCAAAATAACGTGAAACTCCAGAGGAGATGCGGATAGCACGGTGACGCGATGACATTAATCGAATTATGTACTATAACATGTAAAACGGGATCATGAAAGGAACATTCAAAAAGCAACTCATGTAAACGCCTTAATCTTATTATTGTCTTAATTAGATTAGACAATTAGAAAGCAAGTAATTCGATTACTGATGTCCATGTAAACGTAGTCACTGTTGTAATAATTTTGGGTTACCTAACCCTTTAAACACTGATAAGAATATATAGTGTTTCTCACATAATGATGAAAATAATACAGATTTCTATATGATCTAACCTTTCATTTGAAATGTAATGTGCAGGGATCAATCCTTCTTTGTGGAATAAAGAGGATGTGAATCTGTGGCTGCGCTGGGCTCAGAGGGAGTACTCTCTGCGGCGTGCAGACCACCAGAGATTCGAGATGAATGGAAAAGCACTTTGCCTCCTCACCAAAGAGGACTTTCGTCTCCGCTGCCCCAGCTCTGGTGTGTCACATTAACTTTACCAAGCTGAAGTAATTAGACTTGTCCAAACCAATTTATAATAAGCATGCTCTCTCTACCGGAACAGGTGATGTTCTGTATGAACTCCTTCAACATGTGAAGCAGCAAAGGAGATGTGCCATCTTCAGTCCATCATCCAGCTCCAGCACACAGATTTCACACGAGACCACCACAGGTGACCTCTTATCTATCTATCTATCTATCTATCTATCTATCTATCTATCTATCTATCTATCTATCTATCTATCTATCTATCTATCTATCTATCTATCAAGATTCCTTAATGTAGAATGGTTATCCAGGTTTCGATTTGCAGAAAGAAGCTGCGCTTTTGTAATTGTATTGCAGCCGTTTTGATATATATCTGACTTCCTACATGAACAAGTGCCAGAGAATGAATGCAATGACTTGTCGAAGCTTGTAGCAAACACACAGCTGATGGAAATGAGATGCTGTTTTTGCTCTTTTATGCTTCTCAGAAAAACATGCTTAAACTTACTAAACATCTTATATTAGTTATGTGTTGTATTGATTTTGACTGACAAACACGGATATACTTTATTTGTTTAACAAGGGGTTAAATAGCAGCCATTCATTTGTGAAAGAGGGAATTTCCTGGTTGCAAAACTAGAATAGTTGCCAATAGGTGTGGCTCAGACCTCTATTCAAACAATATTACATCATATATTATTTTCATATTTTTCTTTTTGTTTCAGACTGGCCTCTGATTGACATGAAAGGTTCATTTGCTTTTCAGTTACAACTATAAACAGCATTTACAGCAATAATTTTTTTTTGCAGGCCCTTATGTTCCCTCTAACAGAAGTGTCCCTGTTTGTCCTGTGAACCCAAATTCCAGGGCGGTTTCAGCTGGATGCAGCACAGCTCAGATGCAGGACAGAACACACTTGTTTGATAACCCTGAGCGTTCACAAGGCATGCAAACAGGTCTGTAATTAAAATGTCTTTGCTTTCTCCAATAAGTCCTGAAATCTAAACCCTGGGAAAATATTTAAATATAAGACATACTGTAGACATAAATTTGTAGAGTACTTACTGTAAGCAAATGTTTAAAGGTTAATTATAAAAAAATCTGTAAGTTTTTGTGATAATGTTGTATAAAAGCCCAATTTTTATTTAAAGAAATAGTTAAAAAATTGAAAATTTCTACTTAAACATGAAAAAAACATGCCAGAACTTGCATTACTTTTCATTCAAATGATGATTAGGGTCAAAATATGAATAATACATACCTTTTACAAACATTTGCTTGTACAATATTGTGTAGATTTTTATTATACAGTCATATTTTGCATGTACATACTATGTACATATCATAGTCATTACCTAAACTTGGTAATAACTAGGCACTATCTCTAAACTTAACCCTGAAACTAACCTTGATCCATGTATCTACCTTATATAAAACAGTACTTTCATAGGTAAGGAAACTAGGAAATTATAAGTTCAGGTTAAGTACACATATCGTAAAATAAACTTTTAGTTTATGATGTCCAAACAAATACTTTGTAAGTATACTTTGTAATAGTAAGTACTTTTACTATTCTTTCATGTTTTGCAGAGATTTCCCATCATTCTCTCAAAGAAAAAATGTTACAGATATCTCCAGACAAAAGCAGACAGGCTGTAACTGTTTTCAGTACGGAAGAGCCTCTCAACCTGTCCAATAAACCTGAAAGACCTGCCAAAAACACACAACCCTCTGAGGCTACAGGAAGGATTCCAGGTGCTCATTCATACTGTTTCAGACACTAACAAGATATTTTATAATAACTTTTCAATCTCTAGTCATAATGTATAGTTAGTATAGTTTTGCATTTTAGATTAGTTTTATTGTGAAAATATTTTAAATGTATTGTAAATTTCAGTTTTTTTGTTTCTTTTAGTTTAGTTTAGTTTTTAATTTTATTTTGTGAAAACAAACAATTTTCACTATTTATATTTAGTTTGTATAAATTAAATTTCAGTTTCAGTAAGTCTAGTTTAGTAGAGTTAATAAAACACACCCAGTGTAGACCAAAGCAAAGTTGCATAGCTCACATTACTCTTGTGCAAACTTCTTAGTATTTAAAAGTAAAATAATTGTTTGAACAGACACTGAACCCAAAACCACTTAAATGCAAGTAAAAACTATACAACCCCAAATCAGAAAAAGTTGGGACAGTATGGAAAATGCAAATAAAAAAGGAAGCAGTGATTGTATTTCATTGCAGAAAATATGAACACAAAATATTTCATGTGTAAATATACATCCTTTCTCTTAGATTCAGACATGCAACACATTCCAAAAAAAGTCGGGACAGCAACAATTAAGGGCTAGTAATCAAGTAAATTGGTTAAACAATGATGTCAATGGGTGATTGTAATTACGATTTAGTACAAAAGCAGCATCCAAGAAAGGTCTAATCCTTTAGGAGCAAAGATCTGCAGAGGATTGCTTCCCAACAAATATGTAAGAAAATTGATTCATTCATTCATTCTCCTCTGGCTTAGTCTCTATTTCAGAGGTTGCCACAGCGGAATGAACTGTCAACTATTCCAGCATATGTTTTACGCAGCGGATGCCCTTTCAGCTGCAACCCAGTACTGGGTAACTTTTAAAAGTGTTTAGAAATGTTTAAAAACAATGTTCTTCAAAGAAAGATAGGGAATACATTTGAATATTTCACCTTCAACAGTGCATAACATAATTAAAAGATTCAAGGAATCTGGAAGAATTTCAGTGCTTAAAGGAGAAGGGCGCATACCTAAGCTGAACCATTTTGATCTCCAATCCCTCAGCCGGCATCAATATGCATCAAGAATCATCATATATCTATAAGCGCTATCATCATGTGTGGTCAGGACTTCTTTGGTAAACCTTTGGCAAGTACCACAATATGTAGTTACATCCACAATTGCCAGTTAAAACTGAACTGTGCCAAAAGGAAGCCCTATGTTGTGTCTAGAATCACTGGAGAAAGAGGATACAGATATTGACTGGCCTGTCTGCAGTCCCGACCTGTCTCTAATTAAGAATCTGTGGTGGATTTTGAAACACAAAATGCGACAACAAAGACCCAGTACTATTGGCCTCCTTAAGACTTGTTTGCAGGAAGAATGGGACAAAATTACACCTGAAACACTTAATCACTTGGTGTCTTTAGTTCCTAAACATATTTTAAGTGTTGTGAAAAGGAATAGCAACATTACAAAGTGTTAATGCTTTACGGTTTCAACTTTTTTTAAATGTGTTGTAAGAACCAAAATTGGAATTCATGTTTATTTTGAAAAAAAAAACAAACAATAAAATCATGAGGAACACATTAAACATTGTTGTATTGTCTGCAATGAAATACACGTCAAAGTAAATTTAGAAATCACAAATTTTATTTGTGCTTTCCATAATGTCCCAACATTTTCTGATTTGGGGTTGTAGATATGCCTAATTTACATTTTTGGCAAATGAAGAAAAGTTAAAAAACGTTTTATGTTTTATGTATATACAGTTGCAATCAGAATTATTCAACCCCCTGATTTATTAGGCCCCCTGTTTATTTTTTTTCCCCAATTTCCGTTTAACGGAGAGAAATTTTTTTCAACACATTTCTAACATAATAGTTTTAATAACTCATCTCTATTAACTGATTTATTTTATCTTTGCCATGATGACAGTAAATAATATTTTACTAGATATTTTTCAAGATACTTCTATACAGCTTAAAGTGACATTTAAAGGCTTAACTAGGTTAATTAGGTTAACTAGGCAGGTTAGGGTAATTAGGCAAGTTACTGTATAATGATGGTTTGTTCTGTATACTATTGAAAAAATATAAAGCTTAAAGGGGCTAATAATTTTGACCTTAAAATGGGTTTTAAAAAATTAAAAACTGCTTTTATTCTAGCCGAAATAAAACAAATAAGACTTTCTCCAGAAGAAAAAACATTATCAGACATACTGTAAAAATGTCCTTGTTCTGTTAAACATCATTTGGGAAATATTTAAAAAAGAAAAAAAAAATCAAAGGGGGTTCAATAATTCTGATTGCAACTGTATAAGATCTTTAATCGTGTGCTAAACTGTGTTTGGCTTTAAAAGTGGCATCTACTGTTATTTTTCTAAAACCTACAAAAAATGTGCGCTTATAAAGTCTGAAAATGATTTTGCTCTTATTTTTTATTTTTTTTTTTTAGTTTTTCAGTGACAGTTGTTAATTTTATTTAGTTTCAATGAGCCAATAGATTTTGTCTTAGTTTTCATTTACTAATATAGCATAGGAAGGAACATTCTTATGACCATTCTGTCTGTTCATTAGACTGTAAGCTCTTATGGGACTATGTCTACCAGCTGCTGTCTGACAACAGATATGAGGCCTTCATACGCTGGGAGGATCCAGACGACATGATCTTCAGAGTTGTGGATCCCAACGGACTTGCACGACTTTGGGGAAACCACAAGGTACTAAAACCAGTACAAACATCTCAACAAGTGCATTTACATGCACATTCATAACCCCATTATAGTTACAGTTTTTCTCAGTCGCTTTGGTGCATTTCTCACAACACTATTTACATTTGCACAACAGTTAATGCATTTTTCAAAACAATTAGTGCAAACTGCAAAACCTAGTGGATAACCTACAAAAGTGCGTCACTTGCGCTCAAAATGGAAAGCTCATTCCTCAAAAGCAAGTATTCATGTCAATGAAAGTGTCAATGTCATCAAAATGAAAAGTCCTGACATCATTGTTTATGAACAAGATAGTCAAATGCCTTTGTCATGTTTTCATTATAACAGTTTACTCTGTTAATTTTCTCCAATGCAAAAAAGTCAGATTTTGGTGACACTTCCTGAAAATGCTCAAGACAGCACTATATACTATTTACACAGCCATTTGAAATTTACAGTAAAGTTAGACATCACTGCATTTAGTGAGTTATCTGAGTACAAGACACTGAATATGTATATTTCACATGTTTACTGCATTTGCTCTTTGCAATTCTAGTTTATTCACAGCATTGTGCAAAAGAGTAAATACACTCTTATTTACAACAAACATAAACTCCCTTTGGGTAGAGCTGTGCACAACTGTAAACAATATTGCAGTACATATTAGAACTGAACCTACAACATACACAGGTCTGTAAATCATTCATGAAATTGTTCAATTTAGGAGACATTTTCAGAAAAAAAAAAGATTTAACATTTTTAAAATAAAATTAACTTGACAGATTTTGACAACTAGTTCAACATTTTTGTATGTAATGACTCAAATAATGAAATGAGGACTATTAGTTTTAATGGAATGACTATTCAGCATCCACAAGTTCAGTTAATTTTGACTGACATGACATAAGCAAATGATAATGTTACAAACAGCAGAAAGTTGTATGAAAGCAATTGATGCATGTCCAAAAGCATTTGCAATTTGTTGAAAGGAATGAGAAACTGCTACTATGATGTGCACAAATGACTAATTGTTTTGAGAAATGCATAAACTGTTGTGCAAATGTAAATAGTGTTGTGAGAAAAGCACCGAAGTGACTGAGAAAAACTGTAATAGTTTGACGATACAGATACAGTTTGTTTTACATATACACAAATTGGTCCTCTGCTTTGCACCCATTCAAGTGCACACACACATTTTTCAGTGAGAAGTGAGAGCACACAACCCCTATAAGAATACACCCAGGGCAGTGGGCAGCTAATGTTTCCAGAGCAATAAGGGGTTAGGTGCCTTGCTCATGGGCACCTTAGCTGAGTATTAAAGATGGAGAGACTGCCTCCAACAAAAATGTATCCAGCTAGCATTTCTAAATCTTCTAAAATGTCTGGGATTTAGTTTTTGCTTTCTACAGTCATAACAAGTCAGACAAGAACAAACTCAGGATTAACTATATACAATGACAAGAACTCAAAACGAAGGGGCATTTATTCTAGGGCCAATGGGCTGATAAGGTAGAGACCATGAATTACTCACAGAAATTAGAGGGGAAACCATGACATATGGGTGCGCAAAACACAGAGCAACCCAGCAGGACATCACAGGCCGAACATACTGTAACAGCACGAAAACAAGGGGATACAGTAAAGCAGTTCCAATTTACTAGAATTTAATATATGTTAGGCTGATTTGACACAATCTACATTGTAAAAGCCCATATAGAACTAAAGATGAATTGAATTGTGACAAAATCACAGCTGATAAGAATTAACATGTCAATTGAAAAAAACTAGTTCCAGCCAAGCAGCATACACAAATTATTACATTGACGTAACTACTGGGAAATACATTCATTTAATTTTGAGTCTAAACATGGTTTAGTGGCATTGATAGGTAATTGGTTTGCATGTATTGTAAACAGCTTATTTCAGTAAGTTGACTTTTGTGAGTTATCAGTGTATTGGTGTTTGTGCGTGTTCTTATTTCTTTAAGTTTTGTTGCAGAACAGAGCTAATATGACCTATGAGAAAATGTCTAGAGCACTTCGTCATTACTACAAGCTCAACATCATCAAGAAAGAGACCGGCCAGAGGCTGCTCTTCCGGTGAGTCAGGCACTTAGTAATTTCAAGCACATTTGTATTGTTTTTTTGCATGTCATATTATTAGTCAAATGATTTTGGTTTTTATGTCATAGTTGCTGCTAATATAATTTCTGGGTAATATAATTTCTGGGTAATTTCTAATATAATTGTTTTCTGGGGAAAAAAAAAGCTCCTCCTTAAAACTTTCTTGGTTTAGCTGGTCAACCAGGCTAGTTTTAGAGAGTTTTTGGCCACATCCAGCCTGGTCTTACTACATCTGCTCAGGCTGGGAGATCAGAATGCAGATAAGACCAGGCTTTGAGGCCAAAACCCCAGCCTGGTTCACCAGTTAAAATCAGCTAACCAGTCTGGTAATTCTCCTTCGACATAAACAAGGTTTTTCAGCAACATATTTATATTTTTTGGCTCCAACAATCATGTCACATTCAAAGTGGCTTACTATAAATCCCCTTTCTTCCTTATTCTGATACTGTTTGGCCTTTTGCAGATCATCCTGACCACATCTACATGCCTAATTCATTACATTACTGCCATGTGATTGACTGATTAGATATTTAATGGGCATTTGAACAGATGAACACTGGTCACACTTTATTTTGATGGTCCGTTTGTTGAATTTAAGTTACATTGCATCTGCATGCCAACTAATTCTTATTAGATTATAAGTAGACTGTTAGGTTGGGGTTAGGATTAGTGTTAGTGTAAGTTGACATGTATTTGCAAAGTTTCTTATAGTCAGTTAAATGTCTGTTGAATGTCTGTATAAACAGATATTAGACAGTCTACTAATACTCAAATGGACCATCAAAATAAAGTGTTACCAAAACACTTTACTGCTGTTTTATAATGAAAACTTATGCATTTAATAATTAAATTAAAATATATTTTAGAAAAAAAAATTTTTCATTGACAAGTTTTTTCTGTAGTATTTCTGAACTTACACAAGAGGGAGCTAAAATTGTTGGCATGTAGGCATGATTATCTGAAATTGGAAAATACTCTGACCACACATACTGTTCTATCACTGCTTCTGTGATTTCAGTCTTCTTACTCTGTGTGCTTCAGGTTCCTGAAGACCCCTGAGGAAATAATACAAGGCAGGTCAGACCGTGCAGAAGTGCCTGAGTCTCCAGACAGTCCTGTGTCTCCAGACTACAGAGAAGAAGCTTTGGAAGTGTCCCCTGTATCGACTCCTACAACCCTGAGCCCCAGCTCTGATCACAACTTCTGCATATCACCAATTCCATGACACTCACTACTACATTCTGATCCAGAATCAGCCTTAGTAGCTAATTAACCTGACCTTTAAGCTTGGGGAAATGCCCAATATGGAACAACGTGAAATACAGACTGCTATCTACAGCCCCAAAGGTTTCTGAGATGTACCAAAATACTCAGTAATATTTTAGGAGGACTAGAAACATAACACAGGTTTGACTCAGGGCAGAAATATGTCATCAGTTGTTGTGGGGTTGTGTTAAATGACACTAATTCTACTGATTTTCATGATGCTTGGAGTTAATATGAAACTTTTTCTCAGGTTGTAAAACTGTGCAATGTAATATTTAGAGATCTGTGAATTGCACTGCATTATTTACACACACACACACACACACACACACACACACACACACACACACACACACACACACACACACACACACACAGTATATATATATATATATATATATATATATATATATATATATATATATATATATATATATATATATATATATACTGTATAGTAAACATTAATCAAATAATAACAATCTGTATAGTAAAATCAATGAGTTAATTAATTAATAATCAACTGTGTAAAAGATGCTCATATTTTGTTAGATTGAAATGTGTATAACTGCTTAAAGATTTTTTTTATTGATAAAGTTTATTGTCATAAAATGGTATGCATTATATCTTTCTATGATTTTTTAATATTTCTTACACTAATTTAAATAAATTAAAAATTAAAAATAAAAATACTGTATGACAAATTATTGTGTACTCATTCATTCATTTTCTTTTCGACTTAATCTGGGGTCGCCACAGCGGAATGAACTGCCAACTTATCCAGCATATGTTTTATGCAGCGGATGCCCTTCCAGCTGCAACCCATCACTGGAAAACATCCATACACACTCATTCACACACATACACTACGGACAATTTAGCTTACCCAATCCACCTATACTACATGTTTTTGGACTTGTGGGGGAAACCGGAGCACCCGGAGGAAACCCACACGAACATGGGAAAAACATGCAAACTCCACACAGAAATGTTAACTGACCCAGCTGGAGCTCTAACCTAAAACTCCCAGCATGCATTGCAGCATTAATACATTTTGCAGCTTTATGCTCTTACAATTTCTTTCTTTGCTTTTATTTTATTTTGTTTTGGGGGTAATATTTTAGTAGATTGTTTTGTATTGTTCTGGGTTGATTTTTATTTTTTGTTTGTCACCATTGTTGAGACTCAAAGACTAATTGTTGATGTCTGTGTGTTTTTAAGTTCTGTCATAGATCAAACATTTTCATTGTGAATGGTGTATTTAGGCCTGAATCTCCAGTGGTTTCATTTACATTTATTGTTCATTTCTTACACGAAGCTAACAAGATATTCAACAAAAAGACAAGCAGGTGAGGATGGTTTTGATATCATAGCTAATCTCATCAGACTTATTCTTATGTTTTCTTTTGCCTTTTCATGCTATACAAATAGTGTGATAAACACAATTAATTATAGAGGCCTAAATAGAACTAGTGTTAAAATAAGCAGTTGAAGAGCCCAACTAAAGCAGATGCTGACCTCCATCATGGTGACTTCAAATAAACAACAAGCTTTTGTTCACGTGACAGTCAATGTTCAGTAATAGGTAAAGCTCCTGATGTTTGTGGAGTTGTTTAATGATCTCTGCTGAGATCTTGAGAAATAAAATTTTTATTGTGTAATTTGTTTTATTTTCATTAATTATTATTTTATTTAGAGTTTTATTTTCAGTTGATTTTTCAGTTTTTCTTTCCTTCAGTGATTCTGCTTGTTAACAGTTGTTCATCAATAATTCTCAATCCTCCTTTAATTAGACACTTAATTATCTAATTAACTTCATCACTGTCTGAGTGTTCAACCCTCTGAAGGGAGGACACTAGTGAGTGATTTTGGGATTTAAGAGGTTAAATGTGTTTGATGAAAAATACACACTGTGGAATGTATTTAATGTATATGTATATGAATTTATGAACGTACAGTAGATTACTGGCAACCACAGCTGCCGGTATTTTTTCAATAAAATCAAGAAAAAAAAACAAAATGTTTTTGTGTCACCATTGTGGAGGATAGTAGCGTCTGTGTTCAAGTCCAAGATGAACTAAGGATATCTGATGTTATGCTGCACTGTCTTTTGTTTAAATGTAACTGTGTTACTAATACAGTGAAAATTCATTCATTCATTTTCTTTTTGGCTTAGTCCCTTTATTAATCTGGGGTCGCCACAGTGGAATGAACCACCAACTTATCCAGCACATGTTTTACGCAGCGGATGCCCTTCCAGCTGCAACCCATCTCTGGGAAACATCTATACATACTCATTCACTACGGACAATTTAGCTTACCCAATTCACCTGTGCCGCATGTGTTTGGACTGTGGGGGAAACTGGAGCACCCGGAGGAAACCCACACAAACGCAGGAAGAACATGCAAACTCCACACAGAAACGCCAACTGACCCAGCCGAGGCTCGAACCAGCGACCTTCTTGCTGTGAGGTGACAGCACTACCTACTGCGCCACTGTGTCGCCATTCAGTGAAAATCTGTTTGTTAATTGCAATCACACATGAACACATTAATGCATTAAATAATTTTACATTTTTGTGAGCTAAACTACGTTTTTGAGAACTGAACGTTGTATCAGTTATTGAAATACGGTTAATTTCTGTAAATTTAAACAGTTTTATAAAACTTCCGTATTTTTTACAGAAAAATCCTGGCAACCACTGCTGGTATTTTCCGTAAATTTAACAGGTTTTTTTTTACAGTGTAAATAAATTAAAGCTAAATTATAAATGATATGTTGATAGAACTAAACAACATTACATTACCTTTATGTAACTAACTTAAGTTCACTCAAAGAAATATTCTTTCTTTAAGGTAACTTAACTCGGTTACATGGAACCTGTTGATATAAAAAAGTTGATTAAAGCCAACATATTATTTTTTTCAGTGTTTTGTGTACTTTGAAGTACAATTTCATTTAGTTTGATAAAATCTAGATGCATGATATACAGTGCTCAGCATAAATGAATACACACCTCACAGATCTCTGTTTTAAATGAATACTTCTCTATAGGATTCTTCACAGTTATTTATTTATACATTATATTAGTCAGTACCAAAGCTAAAACTGGAACTAATCTAACAAAAAGCTTAAAATAACTGTCCAAAAATTATTTCACACAAACTGATATGTTTGTTAAAAATATAAAATCAAACCTAAATTAACGGGAAAAAACAAAAGAGAATCATAAAAAATATAAATTTTTTTAATAACACTTTATTTTGATGGTCCATTTGAGTATTAGTAGACTGTCTGCTTAATATCTTTTGATACTGCTTCTTCAACGGACAATTAACTGACTATAAGAAACTTTGCAAGTACATGTCAACTTACACTAACCCTAACTGTAACCACAACCTAACAGTCTACTTATAATCTAATGAGAATTAGTTGCAATGTAACTTAAATTTAACAGACCATCACAATAAAGTGTGACCAATTTTTGTTCCAATTGAAGTGAAATACAAATTGGACCTTTTACATAGCACTAAAATCACAACATTTTAGAAATTTATTTAAGCATCAAACTTTTGAGGGGGGTGGGGGGTGGTACTTAAAAGGTTAATAAGCACATCTATATTTTAGCATGATGCAGTAAATGTGTTTCTATTTTTAATTTGAGGAGGCCAGACAATGTTAAAACAAGCCCAAACAAATCTAAGAAAACAAAGCAAAACAAGCTTATTTGAATTCCCCTCCTCACTAATGTGTTTCTGAAATCTGGATCTACAAGATTATAATTGTAAAAATTATTTTAGTAACTAATAATAACAAACGTTCAAGTGTAGTGCATCACGGTGGCACAGTGGGTTGCACAATCACCTCACAGAAAGAAGGTTGCTGGTTTGAGCCTCAGCTGGTTCAGTTGGCATTTCTGTGTGGAGTTTGCATGTTCTCCCCATGTTGGCGTGGGTTTTCCTCAGGGTGCTCTGGTTTCCCCCACAGTCCAAAGACATGCACTATAGGTGAATTGCGAGCTAAATTGTCCATAGTTTATGTGTGTGAATGGAGGTGTATAGGTGTTTCCCAGTGATGGATTGCGGCTGGAAGGACATTCGCTGCGTAAAACATATGCTGGATAAGAAAACAGTTCATTCCGCTGTGGCGACCCCAGATTAAAGGGACTAAGCCAAAAAGAAAATGAATGAGTTCAAGTTTATCCTTTCAGGGTGTGTGGCTATTTCTCCAACCAAGCAATTTTCAATAAAAAAGTTGTAGGTAATAAAGTAGGTAGTGCTGCCGCCTCGCAGCAAGAAGGTCGCTGGGTCGCAGGTTTGAGCCTCGGCTGGGTCAGTTGGCGTTTCTGTGTGGAGTTTGCATGTTTTCCCTGCGTTCGCGTGGGTTTCCTCCGGGAGCTCCGGTTTCCCCCACAGTCCAAAGACATGCGGTACAGGTGAATTGGGTAGGCTAAATTGTCCGTAGTGTATGAGTGTGAATGAGTGTTTGTGAATGTTTCCCAGAGATGGGTTGTGGCTGGAAGGGCATCCGCTGCGTAAAACACATGCTAGATAAGTTGGCGGTTAATTCTGCTGTGGCAACCCCAGATTAATAAAGGGACTCAGCCAAAAAGAAAATGAATGAATGAATGAAATATAAATAAATAAATAAATAAATAAATAAATAAATAAATAAATAAATAAATAAATAAATAAAAATAATTCATTCAGTCATTTCCCTTCGGCTTAGTCTATTATTTATCAGGGGTTGCCACAGTGGAATGAACTACTATATTTCAGCATATGTTTTACCCTTCCAGCCGTAAACCAGTACTGGGAAACACCCATACACTCTTGCATTCACACACACTCATGCACTATGGACAATTTTATTTATCCAATTCACTTATAGTGCATGTTTTTGGAATGTGGGTGAAACCGGAGCATGCAGAGGAAACTCACGCCAACACAGGGAGAACATGCAAACTCCACACAGAAATGCCAACTGGCCCGGCCGAGACTCGAACCAGCGACCTTCTTGCTGTGAGACGACAGTGCTAACCATTGAGCCATCATGCCGCCCAATAATAATAATAATAATAATACCAATAATATTAATAATAATTGTTATCAGTAAATAAGAAACAACTAGTGGAGTGTATTTTCTGATGGATGTCTGCTCCAGGATGGAGTAACACATATCCTTTTCTTATGACTTTATAATTATTAATAAAGTTGAATTTGTATTTAAGGTCCTACTACTGTATATGATGACCTTAGTGTCATCCCTCTTCAGAGTAAAACTGGAATTATATGTGTGTCATTGCTTTTTATCTATGCCAAGTCTTTTTTTTCCTCTTGTAAGGATGGGTTTTAACTACATCGGTTTAAACTGTAATTCTGCCGAATGACTAAAAAGTTATCAGTATGATGGTGAAAAACTGTACATTTTCTAGTCAAACCATCCATCAGTAATCTTATACCAAAAACGCAAATAAGGGCAGTTATAATAGCAAAAAATGTGGAGAGCATTGCTAGTATTTAATTGTACTGAATTGCAATATGGAGGAATTAAGTGTTAATGTTAAATCAAAAATAATTCACAAATACTTGAAAATAAAATGATTTAATAACAAAAAATTTCATGGTTACACTGAATTAGTAACAAAATAACTGTATAAAATGTGTAGCAGGGTGAAGTGAAAAGGCAAACACAAGTTGTAAGTGAACACCCCCCCCGAAGGGCTTTTTATTTATAGTGCTGGTGCCGGTGAATAAGTGTGGTGCGTGTGTCTTCGGTGAACTTCCCTTGGTCCCAGTGCAGCCATGCACCAGGTAAGTTGCAGGTGAGTTGTGGGTGAATTGTTTCTTTGTCCAAGTCTGTGCTCATGTGAAACGCTGATCGCCTGTCTCAATCAGTCCGTGCTCTCTAAGAGAGAGAGAGAGAGAACTCATTAGAGTCTTGGTTAGCGGAGAGGCTTCTCACCATCTGTCTTCGCTGTGGTGGTTTTAAAGAGTTGGAGCAAACAAGCTCCAGTTGGAGCGAACGAGCTCCAGACGATCGGCGTAATCATGTCCAGGTGGCTTGAGTGCTCCTTTTCCAGGATGACGCTGATTATTCATTGAGCAACGACCCGATAGGGAAGACCCGCTAATGCCAGTGGCCAGATGGTGTATTGAAAGCAGTTTTTTTTCTCTGTCTTCTCCTGCTAGGGGTACCTGTCAATAAACTTTTGTCAGGTCTAGTGTTGAAATAAACTTAGCCCCACCGAGATGGTCTAAAAGCTCATCCACACTGGGCATTGTGTATCTGTCGAAGCTGGAGATGTCATTTAGCTTGCGGAAGTCGTTGCAGAAGCGGAGAGTGCCATCTTACTTTGGTACCATGACTATCGGGCTGCAGCAGGGCTCGACAGTGCGACCATTTCGCTCGCATTTGCAACTAAAAATAGATGTGTGCGAACTGGAAAATTTATTTAGTCGCACAAGTGCGATTTTCTTTTTTTTAATAAGCTTGAATGAGGACTTAATTCACTCAGCCACGGTGAAACAACATGCTCTTCACACTAAGTTATGGTGTATTATGTTTGAAATCTATCGTGACTGTAGCACATACAGGCGCGATCAACAACAGCACATCTTTAACGTTACTGGTTTATTTACGGTCTTTATATTGTTTTGAATACGTTGCTGAGCAACGCCAGGCACCGTATGGTGGTGGTGCTGCACATCGAGCCTCATAGAAAACGTTTACAATTCGGTCATGGCATATCGTGGTGTATTTAGTGTAAGACCCAATTCAACACCAGCGCTTCCACACATAGGACTTTACCTGGGCGGCCCGGTTCTGTGTTCGCGAGAAACTGAAAATACTCCGCCACAGACTCGCATCCTCTGCTGCTGCAGACTCACAGAGACGCGCTGGACACAAGACTACCTCTTCTGAGTTTGGTAGTACCTTTAAGAATAGCAAGAGGACTTGAAAAGAAAAGCCTTTTACTAAATAGACGTACCCAGCTATACATCCTCTTTTTCCCGAACATGTCCTCTTTTTGGGACTTAAAAATGCATTCAGCCGGGATTTCTAAATCGCCATAAATGTCCCGGAATCTGCTTTCGCTTTCTAAAGCTGCGTTTTTGCATTACTTTATATGCACACTTTGGCCCGTTGCATATCAATCTCTCAGCAGCAGAGAGAGAGCAGATTTGACCTGTCAGTGGTGCACATGGATAGTAAGAGTGAAATAGATTTCCTATTTTTTATAAAAAAAAATTTTACTTGAACTCTTAAACAATGTCATGCAAAAGGTGTTAAACGCTAAACATTTTCGTTTTTAATTGTCTGTTAAATAAGAATAAGAAATCATTCTGTTGCTGAAGGTTATTAAAGTTTAATAGAAAGGATGATATTACTTTGGGGCAGAAGGAAAATTTAATTCATAGAGGCATTCCTATATTATGCTCTTCTTTAAAAAGCCCAGAAAGATAAAGTGCTCAGATAAACAGTGTCAGCTTTGCACATGAGTTTGTATTTGTGTCTTTCTTTACATTGTCTTATTTTTTTCCATGTGGGAAGTATAGGGTGGAATCGGTGGAATAAATTATGCAAATAATATAAATTTTGATAAAATTATTCTTAAAAGTCACAATATTTTATGTGCTGTGGAGAAAATGTGTTTCAATATAGCTACTGCAAGTATATTTATATTTGAGACAATATGTACAATATAAATATTATTATAAAATTAATAATGTTTTGTTTGGGAGCATTTATACAGCCATAATTTTCTTATGATACAAACACAGATTAAATAGCTCTGGTCATGTGAATGTATGCACATCATACTGCACATTTTTATTAACTTAATAACTTATTAATAATTCTCTATTCCTGCTGCCCAGTGTGAAAGAGATTTTTCAGCTCAAAACTGGATCAAAAATTGAACAAAAAGCTGCCTAGGCATGCTTACCACTGAAGACTTGATTCAGATCACTTTAGAGAGGCCTTCAATCATTCATTCATTTTCTTTTCTGCTTAGTCCCTTTATTAATGTGGAATCGCCACAGCGGAATGAACCGCCAACTTATCCAGCATATGCTTTGCGCAGCGGATGCCCTTCTAACTGCAACCCATCATTGAAAAACAACTATACACACTCATTCACACACATACACTATGGACAATTTAGCTTACCCAATTCCTCCATAGCGCATGTGTTTGCACTGTGGGGGAAACCGGAGCACCCGAAGGAAACCCACGCGAACGCGAAGAGAACATGCAAACTCCACACAGAAATCCCAACTCACCCAGCCGAGGCTCGAACCAGCGACCTTCTTGCTGTGAGGCGACAGCACTACCTACTGCGCCACCGCATCGCCTAAAGAGGCCTTCATTAGAGCAATTTGATCCCAGTCCTGCTGTGGACCGCTAGCTAAACTCCATACAGCTTAATTTATAAATAATTATTAAACACTATTTAAGCTGTTGTTACAGTAAAATAAAACCTATTGGACTTATTGTATTCAAATGAATGACACTGCTTTGCTTTTAAAGATTTCCTCGCGTACATTAATTAGGCAAAAACACTATTTATTTTATACATTTTCGTTGTGCTCCTAAAATTCTTTAATGTGCTCCTAATTTTTCAACTTAGGAGCGCATGTGCTCCTCCTGAAAAAAGTTAGCGTCAAGCCCTGTGCAGGGATTCCAAGATGGTTCGATTGTTCCTAACTTATTCATTCGGGATATTTCCTCCACGATAGCCTGTCGGCAGGCCTCTGGTACCCGGTAGGCCCGCTGCTGGACTGTTTGACCAGGAGGAGTACGGATGTTATGATGTAATAGGGTTGTCCGGCCGGGTCGATCGCTGAACACATCCTGGAATTGACTGACCAAGGATTCCAGATGAATCTTCTGACCCGCCGACAGCTGCTCTCCCGTCCTTACTATCGGCGGGGAGCTTTGGGTGAAGGCCACCAGGTCTTCTCGGGGTGCTACCCATTTCTTCAGAAGATTGATGTGGTAGACCTTCTCCTCACATCGACGTCCCGGCTGAAAAACCCTTATAATTGACCGGCCTGATTTTCTCCACGATAGTGCCTGGCTCTTGCCAGGATGCCAGAAACTTCGCTGTGGTGGTAGGAATGAGTATCAGGACTTTGTCACTCGGCTGGAATTGTCGGGGTTGTGTGGGCCGGTCATATAACCTTTGTTGGGTGTGCTGGGAGGTCACTAGATGTTCTCGGACCACAGGCATTACATGGTCTATGCACTCTCGCATGCCCCGTACGTGCTCTATGATGCTGCAATGCAGAGCCAGTTCCTGCTCCTATGTCTCTCTGGCCACATGCAGCAGTTCGCGGGGCAAACAATAATTCAAATGGGGTAAAGCCAGTAGATACTTGAGGTACTGTACCTCCCTGATTCCGAAGAGCATGTACGCAAGCATGAGGTCCCAGTCATGCCCATCCTCTGTGACTATTTGACGCAACATCTGTTTAAGGGTCTGGTTAAACCGTTCCACCAAACCATCTGTCTGGGGATGGTAAACAGATGTGCGGAGCTGTTTCATCTTGAGTAGCCGGCAGAGGTCGGTCATCAGCCGAGACATGAAGGGGGTGCCCTGGTCAGTCAATATCTCAGAGGGAATTCCCACTCTGCTGATGAATTGAAACAGCTCCTTCGCAATGGATTTTGCGTTGGCAACTTGGAGGGGAATCGCCTCGGGGTACCTGGTGGCATAGTCTACGATGACCAGGTTGTGTTGATGACCTCAGGCGGATTTTGGCAGCGGGCCCACCAGGTCCATCCCAATGCGCTCAAAGTGCACCTCGATGATAGGGAGGGGTACTCGCTGGCTGGGGGGAGGTTTCCTCGATGATGTTCTTTGACAGGTGGCGCACTCCTGACAGAACCTTTTTACTTCCACCTTCATGCCAGGCCAGTGAAAACGGTCGCGGATGCGTTTTGTGGTATTTTCCGCTCCCAGATGTCCAGCCATCGGATGGGAGTGCGCCAGCTCCATTATCGTCTCCGTCTTGGTTTTCGGGACTACCAGTAGGCTTTTATCTTCCCCCCGCCGCTGTGCTATACAACAGAGCTGGCCCTTTCTGACCGAGAAGTATGGGAGAGGGTGAGGCCCTGGAAGACGCACTTCTCCATCTATTTCTTGAACTTGCGTCTAGCAGTGTTTCAGTTGGTCATCTTCCCGTTGCTCTTTTCCGAACTCTCCCCCTGTAGTTATCCTCCGGAACAGATCAAAGAAAGGGTTAGGGTCTGAAAGTGCGCATTCACCCTCTCATTCGCTGTCTGTGGACAGCATGACGGTTGGACGGCCCCCTTTTCTTTGTGGACGAGCCCGTCCCCTTGTCGCAGTCCTGCTGGCTGCATTGTGGCAGAGAGAAGCTGTTGGAACCCAGGACAGTCCCTCCTCAACAGGATCCGAACTGTTAAGTCTTGCACGATTCCCACTTACATCGGCCAGGCGCCTGGACCAGCTGCCACTGTTACTCGGCGTGTGGGTGTTGACGTACTCGACGTGGCACATCTCTCCATGTACACAGGTGGTTGGCATTGTCGCTTTAAAGTCAGTTCAGGGAGGGACAATGTGTGGTTGAACCAGTGTGATAGAGGACTCAGAGTCCAACACCGCCATCAGCTCTTTTCCTCCCACCTTCACCATACGCTGGGGGGGCTCCAGTTGGCACTGTGTGGTGCACAATGCAGCCAGCCATCCATGTGCGGGCCTCTGGAGGCTGTGGTTCAAATGGCTTGAGTGCTCCTTTTCCAGGATGACGCTGATTATTCATTGTGCGGCCCGCCACAAATGATAAAACATGAAATTATTAAAACATGATATTAATTGTACCCAGCTTAAATGTAAATAAGTTACCTGAGAGAGAGGGAGAGACAGGGGGAGGGAGAGAGAGAGACAAAGAACAGAGAGTAGGCCCCAAAGAGAGCCTGATAGTAGTAGAGCCAGAGAAGATAGACTCCAGAGCAATCTAATCAGTATCTGCCGTTGGAATCTGTATGGACCTTCTTGAAAAAGACATGTTTTGCAATATAAACAAATGCATATGATAAGCTGCACTCTTACATTCTCATATTAAACTGGATGTTTGATGCTACTTAAACAGCTGTCACTAGATGTAAATTTTACAGTGTGACATTCATTATTTCTTTTTAAATGATTCTGTTATAAGAGGAGCTGTCTCTTTATTACTCAGCTATGTGTATACTACCAGTTTTGATAAGATGGCTGAGAGCACAAGAAACAGCCTTAAGAATAAACCAGATTGTACTTTGTGTTTATGTTTTTATTTTGTGGATCAGTCCTACAGGTCTGGGGTTAGCTAACCTACTGGCTGTCTGAACTTTGGCTCCTACCTCCATCCTATCTTGGAAGAAGTTATGACCCCACCTTTGCGCACCTCTTTGGAAATTGCCGATCTGTGTTTAAAACAATCAGGTTAAGATTAAGTTTGAGATTGTAAGCAGAGCAGCCTATGAACTCTATGTAAGTGTTGAAGCTAGCTTCTGTTGATGAAACTGCAAACTATCTTCAGTTAACTTTTTTTGGGTTTATTTATAAATATATATATATAGTTGAGGTTAGAATTATTAGCCCCTCTGAATTATTAGCCCCCCCTAACCATGATAGTTTTAATTTCTCATTTCTAATGACTGTTTATTTTATCTTTGCCATGATGACAGTAAATATTTTACTAGATATTTTTCAAGACACTTCTATACAGCTTAAAGTGACATTTAAAGGATTAACTAGGTTAATTAGTTTAACTAGGCAGGTTAGGGTAATTAGGCAAGTTATTGTATAATTATGGTTTGTTCTGTAGACTATTGAAACAAGTATATAGCTTAAAAGGGTAAATAATTTTGACCTTAAATTGGGTTTCAAAAAATTTAAAACTGCTTTTATTCCAGCCAAAATAAAACAAATAAGACTTTCTCCAGAAGAAAAAATATTATCAGACATACTGTGAAAATTATGTTGCTCTGTTAAGCATCATTTGGGTATTATTTAAAAAAGGAAAACATTTTCAATGGGGGGGTGGCTAATAATTCTGACTTCAACTGTATATATAATGTTTATTTTTATTTTAGAAGAATAAGATAGCTTAGATTCAATGTTAAAGAGTTCACAGTGTTCTCCTTTGTGATTATAATAAATGTTTGGTGAAGCTTGTGTCTATGCTAATCTGATCATGATGTTTTCTAAATGTCAAACCAATTCATATGACTGCTCTGAAGACAACTGTGATGCAGACCTTTACCTCAGAAAGCCTGTGAAAGTTTCACACAGACACACATGCTGAATAACAGGGCCTCTTCCAAACGTCATGAGCGAAAAATTGATTTGAGAATTTGATTCATCATAGTTCTTCATTATTCATTCATAGTGTTCTAGTAGGAAAGGAGGGACTTGTGTGGTTTTTCGGATTCTTTCTGGATTAACAACACCATGACGGTCTGTTTTAATGTGCTGCACTGAAGCTGATGGTCTAAAATCTGACTTTCAGTGCTGAAGAACCTATATTATTTGAAAGCAAGGATCATTTAAGTCATGTCAGCACCAATATGCTTTCTGTCAAAAAATGACAACCTCTCTGTGTCTTTTTGTGGATCTGGGTTTTTAGCAACATACCAGCTCGGTGCTGCGCAGAGTCTTTTGGACAATGCAGCTTGGATCCTGCATGGAGCTCCACGAGTCTATGGTGCATCTGCTGGATCCCTCGTCGCTGCAGCTGTGGTCTGTGGGTCAGATCTAGGTAATCTGTATATTCACATAACATTCGGTAACACTTTATTTTGATGGTCCATTTGAGTATTAGTAGACTGTCTGCTTAATATCTGTTGATGCTGCTCCTTCAACAGACATTTAACTGACTACAACAAGTACATGTCAACTTACACTAACCATAACCCTAACCCCAACCCCAGCCTAACAGTCTACTTATAAACTAATGAGAATTAGTTGGCATGTAGATGCAATGTGACTTAATTCAACAAACGGACCATCAAAATAAAGTGTGACCTAACATTCATTGATTGATTCACTGATAGACTCGTTCAACCAAAACTGAAAAATCTGTCATGAAGTCTTCAAACGTTACTTGTTTCAAACCTTTATGAGATGTTTCTACTGTTAAATACAAAATAAGATATTTTGAAAATCATTAGAAACTTGTAATTGACTTCCATAGTATTAGTTTTTTCCTATGATGGGAATCAATGGTAAATTTTTTTTTTTTACTTTTTTCAATATATACAGTTGAAGTCTGAATTATTAGCCCCCCTGTTTATTTTTTTCCCCAATTTCTGTTTAACGGAGAGAAGATTTCTAAACATAACATTTCTAAACATAACAGTTTTAATGACTCATTTGTAATGACTGATTTATTTTATCTTTGCCATGATGGCAGTACATAATATTTTACTAGATATTTTTCAAGACACTTCTATACAGCTTAAAGTGACATTTAAAGGCTTAACTAGGTTAATTAGGTTAACTAGGCAGGTTAGGATAATTAGGCAAGTTATTTATTATATAATGATGGTTTGTTCTGTAGACAATCAAAAATATATAGCATAAAGGGGCTAATCATTTTGACCTTAAAATTGTTTATTTTTTTTTATTAAACTGCTTTTATTCTAGCCAAAATAAAACAAATAGGATTTTCTCCAGAAGAAAAAAATATTATCAGACATACTGTGAAAATTTCCTTGCTCTGTTAAACATCATTTGGGAAATATTTAAGAAAGAAAAAAAAATCAAAGGGGGGCTAATAATAATAAGACTTGAGAATCAGCTAATCACTTTGTACAGTGTTGATCACTTAGTATTGGATTTTTTGTAAAGTCTGTACAGTCAAACCAGCTCCAAAAAAAAGATTATAAAAAATCAGTTATTTTACTTTTTTCCAGCAGCTGGGGTGAAAAAAACTTAAAATAATGGCCATTGAATTACAGAAATTTACCATAATATAATGGCTGTTAAATTACAGAAATTTACCGTAATTCAAATAAATACAGGACATTTCTGTAATTTAATGTCCATTATTTTTTCAGCCGCCGAGAAAACCCCCCATAAAATAACGGATGATAAATGCCAGAAATTTCATAATATTATACAGTTTGAACAGTGCTATAATTCAAATAATCAGTCATAAATGCAATGTGTTTTGATCATTTATTCATCAAAAATGACCATGACTGCAACAAAATTAAAATAGAACAATTTGTCCTACAGATAAAATTAGACCACTGCAACAACATAAATTTCAGTTTGTTTAGACCACTGCAACAATATAAAATATTTTAAAAAACCCTATTACTCCAGGGTTGTGTTTATTTTGAAAAAAAATATTCGTACCTAAACTCACTTGCCATTTTAGATAGGACTGATCTGGTGCTCATTAATGCTAACATCAGGCAATCACATGATAGCAACTCTGCGTCTAGACATGTCAAATTAAAGAGATTATTTAAAGATTCTAAATATTAAGTCAGTTTAGATGTGGCATGGTAGTTCATGTCTGATGGGCTATTCTTAGTATTTCAGAAACTGCCAACTCTGGAACTCCTCTACTGGAACTCTCACAAAAAAATTTCTAGGATATAAAGAGAATGATCTGAAAAAAGAAAATATCCAGTGAGGCTTAGTCCTATGGGGCACAAATGCCTTGCTAATGCCAGAGTTCAGAAGAGAATCACCAGACTTATAAAAAGACAACAGAAAATGAAATAAATACAATTTAGATCTGCAGAAGAACATCTCAGAACACACAACACATCAAATTTTAAAGCAGATGAGCTACAACAGCTACAGCAGCAGGAGAGCACATCAGTGACACTCCTGTCTGATAACAACCAGCTGGGGATACATTTCGTCACCTTGGAATCATAAGGTTCTATCTGCGTTCTGAATGATTTTGAGATATTGAGCTTTAAAGTTTTTGCATTCCATAGTAAACAGTATGTGTGTAACATTTGTTTTTTAAATAAAAGTCTTAAAATGTAAACAAATTATAAAAAAAAACATGCCATAATGTAAATAAGTGGTCAATTATTAAAAATATGTTAATAACTAAATTTTGAAAAAAAAATGTCAGATAGAACCTTATAATTCCAAGGTGACGATTTCACACAGAATACAAAAGCTGGTCCAACTTAGGGTTTAAGCAGTTGGTGGTTAAATGAGTCTCAGCAGTCATTAAACCCAGGCTTTCTTCTCCTAGGACGTGTGCGAGACCTGCTTTTGGAGTTTGCTAGGTTTGTCAAGCAGCATCCCCTGGGTCCTCTGAGCCCCACGGTGGATATTTTTGGCTGGCTGGAGGTGACACTGCAGCGCTGTCTGCCAGATAATGCCCACACTCTGGCCACTGGCCGGCTGCACATCTCCATGACTCGCATGGCCGATGGAACAAATGTTATGGAATCACAATTTCATTCCAAAGATGACCTCGTAAAAGTAAGTTGTCATTGTCATTGTTTAGCGTGTTTTTAGTCACATTGTTTAAAAATATTAATGTGTAAAAGCCTCTAAATTTATTAGAAAAATGCTCAGTACCAATACGTTGCAACATG
The DNA here is from genome assembly GCA_903798195.1 of Danio kyathit. Classification (NCBI taxonomy): domain Eukaryota; kingdom Metazoa; phylum Chordata; class Actinopteri; order Cypriniformes; family Danionidae; genus Danio; species Danio kyathit. Next base: position 15,344,317 of record LR812541.1, read on the forward strand.
ATCGCTTGGCAAAATGTTACTTATATAATGTTACTAAATAAAATGACTTTATAAGTTGGCAATTTAATTATGAATTTATTCAAAGTTGTATGAATGTTTAGAGAAATAGCATTTTAATCCACCGTTTTTAATCTTTAGTTATACAGTATGAAACATAAGCTACCAGTCAACGGTACTTATGTGTTCATTAATAATGATATTATATATTACACAGAATGCAAGAAAAATGTGTGTGCGTGTATATATCTGATAGATCTGCAGCTGTTTAAATCAAGCATCAGAATGGTGAAGAAAGGTGATTTAAGTTACTTTGAACGTGGCATAGTTGTTGGTGCCAGATGGCTAGTCTGAGTATTTCAGAAACTGCTGATCTACTGGGCTTTTCAAGCACAACCATGTCTAGGGTTTAAGAGAATGGTCCGAAAAAGAGAAAATATCCAGTGAGTGGCAGTTTTGTGGACGCAAATGCCTTGTTGATGCCAGATGTCAGATGAGAATGGCCAGACTGATTCGAGTTGATAGAAAGGCAACAATAACTAAAATAACCACTCATTACAACTAAGTTATGCAGTAGAGCATCTCTGAATGCACAACACATTGTACCTTGAGGCAGATGGGCTACAGCAGCAGAAGACCACACGAGTGCCACTCCTGTCAGCTAAGAACAGGAAATTGCGACTACAATTTGCAAAGGCTCACCAAAATTGGGCAACAGAAGATTGAAAAAACGTTGCCTGGTCTGATGAGTCTCGATTTCTGCCGTGACATTCGGATGGTCAGAATTTGGCATCAACAACATGAAAGCATGGATCCATCCTGCCTTGTATCAATGGTTCAGGCTGGTGGTGTAATGGTGTGGGATATTTTCGCCCACTTTGGGCCGATTAGTACCAATTGAGCATTGTGTTAACGCCACAGCATACCTGAGTATTGTTGCTGACCATGTCCATCCCTTTATGACCACAGTGTACCAATCTTCTGATGGCTACTTTCAACAGGGTAATGCACCAAGTGCGAGTCATCTCAGACTCCTTTCTTGAACATGACAATGAGTTTACTGTACTCAAATGGCCTCCACAGTCACCAGAATTCAATCCAATAGAGCACCTTTGGGATGTGGTGGAACGGGAGATTTGCATCATGGATGTGCTGCCGACAAATCTGCAGCAACTACTTGATGCTATTATATCAATATGGACCAAAACATCTGAGCAATATTTCCAGGACCTTGTTAAATCTATGCCACAAAGGATTAAGGCAGTTCTAAAAATGTATTTTGAAAATATTGTAACATTTATAAACTTCATTTGTCAGTTGAAGTCAAGTACTTTTACACTTTTGTTGTTTTCTTGTCAAATCAAGTGTTAACATTTGAAAATTGTCCAGTAATTTGATCTATATTTCCCAAACTGTCTTTTTTCCCTCCTCTATAAGGTGCTTCTGTGCAGCTGTTTTATTCCTGTTCTCTCCGGTATGATTCCACCCCAATATAAAGGCGAGGTAAGTAAAAGCAAACAAATAGCTTAAATTCAATAATACTTGGAATAAGCACCACATTTAACTCATCTATGCTTTTACCAGCACTTTATGGATGGAGGCTTCACCAACATCCAGCCCTTGGAGGATTCCTTTCCCGCCCTCACTATCTCCCCATTTGCTGGAAACATGGACATCTGTCCCTCTGACACCTCCACCAACCTCTGTGATGCCATTATCCAGCAGCTGGCCTTCCAGTGCTCACTGAGCAACCTAATCAGACTGTTGGATGCCATGTTCGCTCGAGACTGGAGGGTGCGTTTTTGTGGTGCTTTTTTAGAGCTTTTGTTGTCCACTAGGACTATTAAAAATAGCTTTTTTGCTGAAATTTAATTGAAGAAATATTATTAGACTTCCATAGAACATTGCGATGATAAGTTGTGATTTTACTGCACTTTGCACTTGTGGGGGAAATACATATTCAACAAATCAACATTTTTCTCAGAAAACATATTTTTAAAGGTGTTGTTGACTTGAAATTTTCACCAGATGTTGATAACAACCAAACAAAAAAATACATATGTGAAAAGAAAACAAGTTATGTGTAATGAAATTAAATAACACAGAAAAAAGTATTGGACACATGAAGAAATGGAGGTGTAAAAAGGCAGTGAAAGCCAAGACAGTAGCTGAAATCTCTCAGTAGTTATTCAGCAACCCTCTGTCAGTGTAAATTAATATTAGCTGCTTCGGTCCAACAATTACATTACCAGGATGATAAAGATGAAACCAGACTAGACATTTCAGCAAGACAATAATCCAAAACACAGCCAAGGAAACTTTCAAATGCTTTCAGAGAAAGAAAATCAAGCTATAGAATGGCCCAGCCAATCCTCTGACTTGAATCCAATAGAAAATACAAAATAAAGCTCAGATTTGATAGATGAGACCCCCAGAAAGATCTAGTTTTTTACACTCTGTTGAAGTATGTGAAAAATCACACCTGAGCAATGCATATACATTCATTCTACACACAAGCGTCGTCTTTAAGCTGTTGTTATAAACATCTGGTGAATATTTCAAGTCAACACTTTTAGAAATATGTTTTCTAAAAAAATGATGACGTGTTGAATATATAATATTTATTATTATTATTTTGGGACTAGAGGGGTCTCCCAAAACGTTTGCCAATATAGTAATTCAGAGATTAGGTTAACCTTGCATTTTGTCTTTGATAATTGTCAGGTTTTGAAGAAGGCTTTCTACAGTGGATACCAAGATACTGTATTCTTTCTACAGCAGAACAGTAAGTTTTACCATCACATTTTAACACATAAACATGTAGTATATAATTTATTTACTTGAATCGTGGGCTGACCCATGACCTCAGTATCTTTTGAGACCCCTGTACACCCACTGGTGACCTACTCTAACCTGTAGCTTCTCCACGTTGGAAGTCAGTCATTCTCCAGCCCCGGCGCCTAGATTGCATCTCTGCACAGGAAGTTTGCATTCAATGGAGCTAGTGACATCACTGTGAGAGGTGTAGTTAGATGTGGACATTAAAAGCATTGCATGCAGCTCAACTTGCAACAACACCAAGTCTGCATCCAGACTCCCTTGCAACTGCTGGGTATTTAAGGGGTAATCGGCCTTGTTTTTGGATTCAGATTAGAGCAATCTGCATTTGTGTTACTTATTTGAAAGTTATTGTGAGTCTTAATGAAGAAGAAGAAGAAGAAGAAGAAAAACTTTATGCAATTTATGCAACCCCTGTTCGCTTGCTTTTGGCTGCTCTGTCATTAATAACTGTCTCACACACCCCAACAGATGCTTTGCCATTGTACCCTCAGAGGAGAAAAGAGTCTGATGTGTCTGATGATTCACTGAGCTCAGATCACTGGATGTTAACACAGACTGATGTGTCTGAAAATAAGGAATCCCAACAAGACTCGCCAGAGCAGCCCAAAGACAAGAGCACCAATGGAGATTGTTCATCTGTGAGTCCAAAACCAGTAAAAGTCCAGGAAGGTACTGTAGTGTCCCCTATGCATTTCTGATGAAGGATGAATGAGTATAGAAGAGACAAAAAGTATTTTCTTTTATTTTCTAGTGCTGCTGTGTAATATCATGAGTCAGCTGGAGATCATCGGAAATTCTAATATCTCTTTGCTTCAGCGGGTGCTCTCCTATGTGCTCTTACTGTTCACATTGCCAATCTGGAGTATCACCAACTTATGGGACAGGTATGCACCCAACTACAGTTTATTTTGAAACTTGTGTTTGTAATGCACAAAAACGTCCACAATTCAGCTAAATGCATCTTTTTATTTGAATCCAAACCCGACCTATTTTCAAAAAAATTACTTAGGGGTATGGTTAAGGGCATTTGGCAATCTTGGTTTTCTTACCAATTGCTTTGGCATATGTTTTATTCAGCGGTTGCACTTACAGTAGCAACCCAGCGCTGAGAGTAAACTAACTTGTGAACCAACAGTGCTGGGAAATACCCATACACTCTCTCATTTACACACACTCCAGCCATTTTTTTTTTTTTTGTTTATCCAATTCATCTACAGTATACTGCATGTCTTTGGCGGAATCCGGAGCATCTGGAGGAAACCCATGCAAACATGGGGAGAACATGCAAAATCCACACAGAAATGCCATGTGGTCCAGCAACATCCCTGCAGGCACAGGACGTCAACATGATGTCATATTGACATTGTACCCCAATGTCATGGGGACATTGGATTTTGTTTGGAAATGAAAATCAGGTTGATGTCAGAACCCAACGTCAGGCCAACGTCAATGTCCAACCTAAAATCAACCAAATATCAACCTCTTATCATGTTAAACCTTGACGTTGTGCGGACGTTACCATTTGGATTTTGGTCACTTTCAAACAAAACCTAAAATCAACCAAATATCAACTAAATGTGATGTTGTTATTGGACGTCAAAATAACATTGTCCTTAGACACTGGCTAGACATTGAATTTCGGTCACCTGACATCATGACCTAAATCTAACCTTACTGTATATTAGCGTCTTATGATGTTGTGTGCCTGCTGGGATTCTTGCTGTGAGGCTAACCACCACTTAGCTGCCATACATACATACATTTTTTTATAAGTGTACATTCTGGTTCTGTGGTTAGAAAATTTGATCCATCACTAATTTTCATTAAATGCATAGAAGTTGAATTCAGAGCTCTACATTGATAACAATAATAAGGGTTTTTAACCAACATCTGCTTGATTGAATTTGTTGTTTTACAGGTATCAGAACTGGCTCTCTAATGCTGCAGTTGTGGCATACTGGCTCTGGCATGGCTTGAAAGTATTTATGATGTTTGTACTAAACATCTATTTTTCCACTTTGAGGAAAGGCCTTGGAGACATGTAAGCACACAGCCCAAAAAATATTAACATTAGCATTATAATTACAGTACAGAAATATACTAACGGTTCCTGTTTCATCAGTCTGATCAAATTTCTACCGGAGCAAGTTCACGATGAGCACCGAAGGTCCAGAGAGACGGCTGAGAGACATGAGGTCTCCTCTAATATGAATGGACAGGTCTCTTCTATTGTTCTGGGGAGTGTCTCTATGGCTCAGACCCTGCCAAAACTCTACGCAGTCCTGTTTTCACTAGAGACAGAGAGCAAATGGAGAAAACGCAAGATAGAGGTGCAACACACACTACAGCAACACGTGGCTGCAAAAAAACTAGTTAAAAATGTGCAAGAAATGTGAAAGCTTTGATATATTCTTCTCTGTCTCTGTCATATTCAAATATGTACCAACATTTGAAACAATGCTCTGGATCAGGGGTCCTCAACCACCAGGTCACAGCCCAGTACTGGGTCATGAAAGAGTCACAAAATTACTCTACAATCCCTGACAAAAGTCTTGTCGTTTATCTATTTAGTCTTTTTTGACTTTTAAATCAATTGGTGTTAGAAATAGCTTATATGAAAATCTAAAAGCCTCCTAAATTATGTTAAATGCATTGAAATAAATTATGTTCACAGAAAATAAGATTTATCATTTAGTCAAGAAAGAAAGGTTAAATTTTGGCAAAACAAAAGTTTTGTTGTGTTTTATGTGAGGTACTAACCCCGGTGCCGCTATTCAGTATCTGTTCACATTACTTAGCAATATATAGTAAACATGGCCACCTCACCATCTCTATTAAAATTCAGCTACTACAGCATGAATGGCAAACAAACATCTCTCTCCGTTATTGTGAGCTGTATTGTTTTGTTTTAATTGGTTGTTGCATGCATTTGTGAAATAGATGTATTTTCTTGAACATTGATTTAATGACACCTACCAGCCAAAATACATCCTGAACAACCCCCTTACGTCCACCACCACCCAGTCCAAGGCAAAATTATCAATAAGAACACTGGTCTTTGCTTCGAATAAAGTTGCTGACCCCTGATCTAGATGTCTAGCTTCTTTTGATGAATGAACGTCTGTCAAGCTAATGTTTAGACTTTTAGAAACTATATGTTTGGGAAAAACAAAAGATATAGCAAGTACTTTAGATATATATTAACATGCTCTTTGGAATACTTGATTTCATTTCATAACATTCCAAGTCTCATCTGGGTTCTACAAATCATTCTGACCATTAGTATGTATATTATATCACTATCTTTTTACTGGCAGTGAACTATCTTTCTGTTGGTAGTAAAAAAAACTTCAGATATTCATTCTGAGTCCTTTTTGGTCATAAGAGAGAGACATTGTTCAAAAAACAAACAACAAAGCCTTTCATTTCTGATATCCCAGTCTGCCTGATCTTTAAGTAGAAAAGCATTACCAAAATACTGAATGAATCTCAGAACTACAGCTAAATAGGTTACATGTTCTGCCGATTGCCTATATATGTTTTGCTGAGAGATCATTTAGAATATTGATGCATTGTTGCTGTTAACTTTTAAAAACGTTTGTGAACGAATCAATGACTATACACGACATGTCTCAAAAAATGGTCAACGTGGCGATTGAAGCCCACCTTCTAGTACAGGAGCCAATCATCGATAACTACAGTATAGACTAGGGTTGAGTATCATTTGGGGTTACTTCGATACTGGTGCTAAATTGATACTTTTAAAACAGTACCGGTACCAAAATGGTGCCTGAATCAATGCTTTTGAGCCACAAAATTTTGGTGGATGAAAAATCTATTTTTTGACAATAAAATAAATATTTTAATCATTTCAATTGAACAATATAAACAAAGTTTAAAGTATACATCAATTCATATATATCTGAACTGAATTGTATTAATATATTTCTTTTAATAATTTGTTTGTTAGCATGAATATAAGATTGGCCATTAACACTACATTAGCTTACCAATAACCTGTGTAAAGGCTGTCATCAAAATCAGGGAATACCTTTTTTCTAGGGTTGGGGCTTGTGACTACATTTACATGGACATCATTAATCTATTTATACGCCTTAATCTAAATAAGACAACAATATAATTAAGTGTTTACATGAGTTGTTTTTTGACCCCGTTTTACATGTTATATAGTGCATAGATCGATGTTGATCAATTAGTTGACTTTAACTGCAGTTCAGCTGTTTCACTTTCATTCAGCAAAATATTGTTCATGCGCCATGACAAACTGAGATATTGGATGGAAATATGAAGAAAAGACTGGGGGAAGAGTGTCGTTTAATGGAATTTGATACCACACGCCGAATGGAAAGAAAAAGCCTCCGCATTTCATGACGTCGGTGTCTGTGGTCCTTTAAAGTAATAAAGAAATGCTGTTTACATGGTAGACTCTTAATCAGAGTATTGTCTTAATCATATTAAAATCTGTGTAGGTGTTCAGGTAAACATACTCTGTCAAAGTGACAGATGTCACAATTCCTTTAAGTTAATTCCATGAGCCCTAAAATATTTCATTAAGTTTGACGTGTTTTCCCCCTTGCACGCAACTTTTGTAAACCTGCGTCAGAATTCTTGCTTAAAAATATAGCCATATTAAAATGCTTAGTTTAAACAAATTTGATCAATGTGATAATCCATGTTGATGAATCTGGGGAGTCGCTCACCTGATGTGCTGTACCAAAGTCATTTCACTCGGCGGCCATCTTTGAAATGCCTCTTGGGCGGTATGCTCCGGCATTCTGTCTGAATGGGCAAACAACAAGTTCTCCAAAATTGCTTGTCAAGCTTATGATTACATTTCATATTAGGAATCACTAATAAAATTAAACAACTTTTTCTTTAGGCAACCCAGTGGCGCAGTAGGTAGTGCTGTTGCCTCACAGCAAGAACGTCGCTGGGTCGCAGGTTCGCAGGTTCGAACCTCGGCTGGGCTGGGTCAGTTGGCGTTTCTGTGTGGAGTTTGCATGTTCTCCCTGGGTTCGCGTGGGTTTCCTCCGGGTGCTCCGGTTTCCCCCACAGTCCAAAGACATGCAGTACAGGTGAATTGGGTAAGCTAAATTGTCCATAGTGTATGAGTGTGAATGTGTGTGTGGAAGTTCCCCGCGATGGGTTGCGGCTGGAAGGGCATCCGCTGCGTAAAATCGTGCTGGATAAGTTGGCGGTTCATTCCGCTGTGGCGACCCCGCAAGGGACAAAGCCGACAAGAAAATGAATGAATGAATGAACTTTTTCTTTAGTTTCATTTCTAAAAATTTGAATCACAAAAAGTCTGAAGAAACTCATGTTTAGTCCCTCCCCTAGAGATTTGTCCATTTATAGAGATCTCTGATTGGCTTCTGTACTAGAAGGCGGGGCCTCATTCGCCATATTGATTGTTACACTTTTCCCCATTCAAAACTATATGAGTGACACTTCTTGTGTATTCTATACAGCATGGTCTGAGCTAAATTGGATGGAAATTGGGCTACGATCTATGTAGAGTTCAAAACAACAGACTTTCAAACTAATTCAAGATGGTGTAAAGGAAGTTGTGTTAATTAGGGAATAAATTATATCAATGTTCTCAGTATGATCCAAGGAATCTGCAAGACCAGTCTCATGACAATAGACAAAACTATTCAAAAGTCATTTGATACATTTTGTATGAACTCTATTTATAGAATTAAATTGTTTGTCAATTTTACCCAGAAGGTGGCTCAAACTGACATAGTTTGGTCAATGTCAGGTCTAGATCATACATTTTAAGTTTGGTTTCGATACTTTAAACCTTTGCAGTGATTCAGCCTGTAATCTAATTTGGCAGCATTAGATTAAGTTTGTAAACGATGTGCTAAACGATAATAGTTTTGTCTATTAACATGAACTCCATAACCGTTGGTCTACATGGTACGAAGATGATACGAGTCAAATTTGATGGACAGGAAGTTTTGGCAGATTATGACATAATTGGTATCAGTGTTGTTGGCCTTAATCTGCCAATATAATGTGTCATAATCTGCCATAACTTTTTGTCAGCATGGTCTGAAGATGATCTGAGTCAAATTTGGTCCAAATCAGCCAAACTATGTAGGAGGAGTTCGAAAAAGTAGGCTTTTGACTTAAGGCTAGATGGCAGACAGGAAGTTCAGTTAATTAAGGCATAATTGCTATCAATATCCTCAGGACAACCCAGGGAATGTATAAAGAAAGTTTCATAACAAAAGGCAAAATTAGTCAAAAGTTATTAGCATTTTTGTATATGTCGTTATAACGTTTGACTAAAAGGTGTCGCTGTGACAAAACCTTTTGAGCACCTTTAAGGCACAGTCCAGAAGGCACATACTGACTTTCATAAAAGTTAGCCAATGCATCCATGCAATATAGTAATTAAATTTTTTTTTAAAAAGGCCGACGGCCAAAATGGCAGACCTGGGAATATCAGACATCATTCGGTTCATCAGATGTAAGGACACCCAATTTTATGAATTTTGGACCAAGAGTTGAGAAGTCATAAGTAAAAAAAGCCATTTTTTTGTATCTCCGGGGGCACTAGGGGGCAGTGTGCCGAAAAGCTGCAGCTAACTTCAGACTATGGTTGTGATAACACACGCCAATTTTCGGGTGAATACGTCAATGAGTTACGGAGATAACACCTTAAGTCTATTTTCGCAAGCTTTACGTTAAATTTGTTCACAAGTTAATTGAAAACGGGTAGTCTAATCCACTTGGGTTCCATACATTTTGGTCAGCATGGTCTGTAGATCACATGATTCAATTTTGGTGAAAATCAAACAAACACCCTTGAGTTTGTTCAAATAGGTTTTATGAAAATTTTGAAATAGCAAAAAAAATCATGGTGGAAAATGACATCATAGGGTGATAGGGCGTTTGAATGAGCTTGAGCCAAGGAATCAGAGGAAAAAAAATAATTTTGATTGTAGCCCATTTGGTTCAAAAGTTATAACAATAAACATAAGTGAAATTTTGGACAAGTGGTGGCGCTAGAGAGTTTGAGTTAGAGAGTCCTCAATCAGTGTGCCAAAATTTGCGCAAATGACGCAAACAGTTTATAGGGCTGCCATAGACTCTTAGAGCAGAAGAAGAAGAAGAGGAGGAAGCTGGAAGAATAATAAGAACAGGAATGATACAATAGGTGCCTACGCACCTTTGGTGCTTGGCCCCTAAAAATCACCATATAGTTGTGTGTGTGTGTGTGTGTGTGTGCGCGTATGCGCGCGCGCGCGTGTGTGTGTGTGTGTGTGTGTGTGTGTGTGTGTGTGTGTGTGTGTGTGTGTGTGTGTGTGTGTGTGTGTGTGTGTGTGTGTGTGTGTGTGTGTGTGTGTGTGTGTGTGTGTGTGTGCACTTTCGGGGACTTATCTTTAGGGGGATGTTATCAGCGTTAATCGCAATCGAGAGTTATTTTGCTTTAGCATTACTACAATATTATAGCTAATTTTGTTGTCTGCTTAATATAATTTTTCTAACAAATCTGTCTGTGCATGCAGAAATGTATCTGTGTGTTAATTCCCTTTTAAATAAATATTGAAACTGCTTAAAGTAAACATGGTTTTAATTGTGTCGCTTTGAAGAGTATAATTACAGTTGAGGTTAGATTTATAAGCCCCCCTGAATTATTAGGCCCCCTGTTTTTTTTCCCAGGTTCTGTTTAATTTTTTTTATTAATTATTCTAAATTAATTATTTCTAAACATTTCTAAACATAATAGTTTTAATAACTAATTTCTATATTTAGCTTTAATTTTAAATTGAAAATTTATTTAAAACTTTAAATAAATAAAAAAATTAATAAATTAGTAAAAAATTTATTGAAATTAAATTTTAATAACTGATTTCTTTTATCTTTGCCATGATGACAGTAAATAATATTACACTAGATATTTTTCAAGACACTTCTATACAGCTTAAAGTGACATTTAAAGGCTCAACTAGGTTAACTAGGCAGGTTAGGGTATTTAGGAAAGTTATTGTATAACGATGGTTTGCTCTGTAGACTATCGAAAAAAATATAGAAAAAATATAAAACAGCTTTTATCCAAGCGAAATAAAACAATTAAGACGTCCTCCAGTAAAAAAAATATTATCAGACATACTGTGAAAATCCCCTTGCTCTGTTAAACATCATTTGGGAAATATTTAAAAAGAAAAAAAAATTCAAAGGGGGCTAATTATTCTGACCTCAATGGTATATATAATAAATCATATAAGTGAAAAAGAGTTGAGATTTGCCTTTATCTCTTTAGATTCATTTAAAAGCAGTTCAGAAATCATATTGCACCTACTCAAGCCAACTTATGAATAGGTGGCTAAATCACAGGACTGATTACGTCAATCTCTGATTTCAAACTCCAGGAATTGCTTGAATAGATTAGCCATGGTGTTCAGTGTTTTTATCCTAGACTTCCTGAAATGTCAAGGGTGGCTAATACAATTCCAGACACTACTGCTGTCATTCACATTTATTCACAAACAAATGCTGCCATTCTTCCATGCTCACCATTTATAAAGAATTTTTTTTTTCTCCTAACCCTCTACTGCACGCATTATGATAGGTTTATAAAAAAAAAGTGACTGTTTTTCTTTTCTTAGAATGGCTTAACTTGAAGTGCTGTAAAAAAAAAATTGGGAGAAAAGAAATGTTTAGGGTACTTTATGTTGCCATATGGCAAAACATCCAATAGCGGATTTTCTAACTTAAAACCCCTTATAATTAATAATTTTGTTGTTTGAATTGTTGTTTGTGTTGATTTAACTGTTGTTGTAGTATTATAAGCATTAACACAGAACTTATAAATGACACCTTATATATACTTTTCAACAACAACTATTATTCCAACAGCTTATATTTCATTCTTTTTTTGCTGAATATTATTGAAAGCAAACGTAATATATTGTATTATCATGTATACAACATACGGTATCGCGTGGGTTTCCTCCGGTTGCTCCTGTTTCCCCCACAGTCCAAAGACATGATCTATAGGTGAATTGGGTGAGCTAAATTGTCCGTAGTGTATATGTGTGAATGAATGAGAGTGTATGGTGTTTTTCAGTGATGGGTTGCAGCTGGAAGGGCATCCACTGCGTAAAACCATATGCTGGATAAGTTATCGATTCATTCCGCTGTGGCGAACCCAGATTAATAAAGAGACTAAGCCGAGAAAAAATAAATAATGGACAACATACAGTAGGTATAAATATTTCCTCTAGTAAATATTATAAAAAATAAATAACAAGTCTAATATATCCAGATGCATCAGCATAATGTAGCAACTAACAATGTTTACTATACTACGCCTGTCTTGTCTGCCCCTGAGCTAACTTACCCAAACTGTCTCCATCACTGCTCTTATCAAATGTCTAATCTGCATCATTGCCAAAACCCATCTCATCCTCACTTTCATCTGCAGGAAGAGCCAGTTCTGTCCTTGTCTTCTTTCACTTATTAAACAATGTGGTCTTCATTAATACACTGTTCCCTGTATTTTTCATTCATGCATTTTCTTTTCAGCTTAGTCCCTTTATTAATCTGGGGTCGCCACAGCGGAATGAACTGCCAACTTATCCAGTACATGTTTTACACAGCAGATGCCCTTCCAGCTGCAACCAATCTCTGGGAAACATCCATACACACTCATTCACACGCATACACTATGGACAATTTAGCCAACCCAATTCACCTGTACCGAATGTCTTTGGACTGTGGGGGAAACCGGAGCACCCGGAGGAAACCCAAGCGAACGAGGGAGAACATGCAAACTCCACAAAGAAACGGCAACTGACCCAGCCGAGGCTCGAACCAGCGACCTTCTTGCTGTGAGGCGACAGCACTACCTACTGCTCCTCTGCGTTGCTTGTTCCCTGTATTTATATATAATCAACAGTGGTGGAAAGAGTACTGAAAAATCATACTCAAGTAAAAGTACCATTACTTGCCTAAAAATGTAGTGTAAGTAGAGTAAAAGTATCTGTTGTAAATATTACTCAAAGTTTGAGTAAAAAGTGGCCCTTTTAAAAGTACTCAAGAGTAGTGAGTAGTGAGTATTATGCTGTCAAAAGCTGATATGTTTAGATGTAATTTGTGCATGTGTGTGTAAACGTAACATTCTGTAGTGCATTTAGTCATTGCCCAGAAGGCACACAACATCAACATCATGAGACATTAATATTTGGTTAGATTTAGGTTGTGATGTCAGGTGACCAAAATTAATTGTCAAGCCAGCAGCTAAGGACAACATTATTTTGATGTCCAATAATGACGTCAAGTGACGTTGATAATTGGTTGATTTAAGGTTGTTAGAAAGTGACCAAAATCCAGCGTCGAGCCAACATCTTAAACCAACCTCATAAATTATTCGTCAGGTATGGCAACCAAAATCCAACAACTGATAGATGTCATAGGGGTAACATACACACAATGTCAAGCTGTAACATCGATAGACGTTGATATTTGGTTGGTTTTAGGTTGGGCATTGGACATTGACATTGGCCAGACGTTGAGTTCTGACATCAACCCGATTTTCATTTTCAAACAAAATGCAAAGTCCCCATGACGTTAGGGTTCAACGTAAATCCGACGTCATGTTGAAGTCCTGTGCCTGCTGGGTGTTTACTGCTGCGTTCACACCAGATGTGGAAGAAGCGTCAAGCGAGAGTGATTTACATCTTAGTCAATGCAAGGACGTGAATACACATCCGGCGTGGCGCGAATGCCGCGATACGTGTGAATGTACGCACAGAGCTGGGTGCTCCTCTGAAATGATCTAGTGGACTTAGACACTGCTCCAAATGAATCAACGCTGTTTTTCAGCCTTCATAAATCACATAAACAGTTATTTTCTCAATAAAATCCATGTTAGCCATTTAGCAACAAAGCTACAGTCACCGGGCAGACAAAAGCCCTGCCTATGACGTGAATCCGCGTCTTTTCTGAAGTGAATTTGACGCGCGAATGAAGCGGATTTTGGTGCGCGAATAAATTGAGTAAATTCAAATGCATCAATTTAAAATTATCCGCGCGTACTGCGTCTGGTGTGAACACAGCATAAGGCCATTTCGGTCACCATACAGTAAACATCCGTCATCTTCTCATCAGTGACATGCATCTAAACAGTCTCTGGGTCAATGCGCGTAAAGATTTTGAACATCTTCATGGACACTTTTAATACTTCCAAACAGTTTGCTGCAAATATAAAGTGCACACGTCTTGAGGTAGTTCATTATAATGCGATTTACCTTATACGGTATGTGCGATTTGATTGGACAAGAATCTCAGGACTTATTTTTCTAATCCCCATGGACAAGAAAATTTAAGTAGTGACTGCAGGTTGAAAGAAAGTAGTGGAGTAAAAGTACTGATACAGCACTAGTAATGTACTCAATGAAAAGTAAAAGTACACATTTTAAAAACTACTCAGTAAATTACAATTTCTGAGAAAAACTACTCAATTACAGTAATTTGAGTATTTGTAATTAGTTACTTTACACCACTAATAATCAAAAGTATTGCCATTAAAATGAGATTTTATCCATAATGCAAATGTCATTATATGACTAATCAACATTATATCACTAGCATTCATGTTGTTGTTGTTACAACTTAAAAGATCACAGCTGACGTTGCTTGCTAGCTAACCTATTGCAATACTGCACATTCCACTATTTCACAGTGTTGCCAATTTGATAGAAACTTTTTTGAGTTGTGAACTTACTTGAGGTGATGTCTTAGATTTTTTTTTGTGGTTCTGACATGAGTTAATCCTTCTGTTTTTTTTTTTTTTGTTTTTTTTTTTTTTGCATTCAGCAACTACTCACAATAAACTGTCAGAAATCGCGCCAAGAAAAAACACTGCATGTCATGTGACTTAACCAAAGGACATCACTGGCTAAACTAAGATCTTCTCTTTCCAAAAAAAAAAAAAAAAAAAATAGAACGTTGGTCTTAAAGAAACAATGGCTGTTAAATTAACATAAATATGGTGCCATATGGCAACACCATGCAGTAGAGGGCTAACTAGAATGTGCAGAAAGTAATTAATAAAGAACAATGACACAAATACTTAGTATATCAAAGCACAACCTCAATCCCACAGTCATATGTTACAACATACACTCTCAGAAAAAAATGATACAATGTTATACCAAAGAAGGTACAAACCCTTGTCACTGGGCAGTACCTTTTTGTGGAACAGAATTGTACCTTAAGACAAAGAAACAAATTTGTACCATTGCAGTTTATACCTTTAACCTCTTGGACATGATTTGTACTATGGGAAACCAAAATGTACCTTTGGTTTTTAATACCTGCAGATACAATATTGTAGCTTCATCAAAGGTATAAATCTGATCCATAAAGGTACCACTACAGTGATAAGACACTTTGTACCTTGTACAGTGTCAAATGTGCTCCTTCAAGAACTACTTAATGACATTTTGCTATATGCAAAATGTGTCAATTTCATTCATTCATTTTCTTTTAGGCTTAGTCCCTTTATTAATCTGGGGTCGCCACAGCGGAATGAACCACCAACTTATCCAGCATGTTTTACGCAGCCGATGCCCTTCCAGCTGGGAAACATCCATACACACACATTCACACTCATACATTACGGACAACTTAGCCTACCCAATTCACCTGTACTGCATGTCTTTGGACTGTGGTGGAAACCGGAGCACCCGGAGGAAACCCACACAAACACGGGAATAACATGCAAACTCCACACAGAAATGCCAACTGACCCAGCTGAGGCTCGAACCAGCGACCTTCTTGCTGTGAGGCGACAGCACTACCTACTCCGCCACCGCGTCGCCAATGTGTCGATTTATTTTCAGTAAATATATAACATCAAATACATTTTAAACAAGTTTAAAAAAAAGTTTCTTTTTGTGTCAATGCACCTTTTCCATTTACAATAAAGAATAAAAAAGACTTTAACATAAATCAAAAGATCTATTTTTGCTAAATATTTCACAACACTTTTCACAATGTTGTCACACCCTCTGCTCGTTCCTGCAGCCCCAATCACCACTCTCCCTCACCAGTCACCTCTCACCACACCCGTGAACAATCACCAGCATACTAATTACCCGCACCTGCACCAGCAATCACCAAACACTATAAACACCCACCTCATTCACTCACTCATCGGCCGGTATCGAAGTTGGATGGTTCACCTTGTTTTCTCTCCTTCTTCCGGTCTTCCTCTCCCATGGATGTCTCCATTTCGCCTATGGACGCATAACAACTGAATAAGTGACTGAAGCTATTCTGGTGTTTTTCTGAAGATCTGATGTTTACCTGACGAACTGTGTGTAAGATTGCTCCCCTTCAGATGTTTACCTTGTGAAATGTTCATGAGATTGCTACTATCTAAAACACCACTCTCCTGCTTCATCTCTCTGATTCAGATACGGTGTTTTGAATAAAACCCTTAAAAGATAACCATCCTTGTCTTCCTTGTGTAACCGTGACAAATTGCATATGCAGGACTTGTGCCAGCTCACATGCGTAGTGGAAAGCAAACACCAAAAGGTGTGGATATCAATAATTGAAATGTATTTATAAAAAAATGCTTACAAAATGTTATTAAAACTGCATTTTATGTTCAGTTTACAATATAGTTTTGTTTCACCAGTTGTTTTGTATTATAGAACTTAATAATTAATGTACATGAGTTTCTTTAAACATATGCTTTTATATGATGATTCATGTTTTATTAATATTTAATATAAATTAAATGATTCATAAAATCACTCTGCCTTTCCAGTAATATTTATTTTCATACAGGTAGATATTGTAATAAAGGAGTTATCCAACACTTATGTACCTTTTTGTGTACCTTCATTTTAATTGTACCATAAAAGGTACAGAACAGTATCATAAGAGGTCTTTTCTGTGGTATATAAGGTACAGCTTTTACAAAGGTACAAAACTATTCCTTAAGGAACATTATTTGTACCACCATGTACCTTTTTTCTGAGAGTGTATAGTACCATCATCACAATGAACAAACATCTACTGGTCTTTTCACAGGCGTCACTGGATGAAAAAGAGCATGAAGAATTACCATTTCAAAATGGCTTAAAATGCAAGGACATGCTGATCTTGTCAAATAAGTTCACATAATAGCTGAACCACATCTTATGTTTTAAGGCTGTTTACCATAAATACCACTTCGGAAATGAAAAAAACCTTGTCACTTTTTTGTTGCTTACATTGTGAAGAATATCTCATTGTGATGACATTTATTATTTATGCAATCAAAAAATACAGTATACAATACTAATATTGATATATACAGATTATGATTTTATTTAATGTTTGTAATGAGGCAACATACACATGTGCTATAAAAAAATATCTAAACCAACCATATCTAATCAAGAGACAAAAATCTTCAAAGATATCACTTCAAAGAGGTTGTTATTTACAACAAACAAGTCAGACAGTCATAGAGAAATGATGGGCACTGCACAGTGTGACAAAGAGAGAGAGTTAAATTATTTTACTGTTGTTCAAGGCTAATTCGTTCCAGATGACATACAGCTCTTCTTGGAACATCCCTCCCTCTACTGGTTTTAACAATCATATACATTCAACGTAGACATTCTGTCAGGAGGAATATGTTCACATGATTTTAATGTATCGAATACGTGATCAAAAACATATGACTTGGCATATGACTAACTTCTGAATGAGCCTTTAACGTGTTTCACAGAAAGCATTTATTGATTGATACCAAATGTCTAACTTAAATAATAATATTAGTATTAAGAAATTAATATAAATCAATGGTTTAGTAATATTAGAGTTGCAAATCATTTTTGTTGTGTTGGAAATGCACCTGGTAATTGTTTTATAAGGAATTTTTGCACATATGATATACCTTCTATCTAGATCATGCTGTATCAGTGTATTCTATGTGGCACCTTTAATAATTGCAAAAGTGTGTGTGTGTGTGTGTGTGTGTGTGTGTGTGTGTGTGTGTGTGTGTGTGTGTGTGTGTGTGTGTGTGTGTGTGTGTGTGTGTGTGTGTGTGTGTGTGTGTGTGTAATACAGTTATAACGTTTACTGAAATGTTGTTTAAATATGCACATAAACCATTATTTAATTAAATATGCAGTAAATTGTATGCGCTTCTAACCAGTGTCGGGTAAATTTACTTTTAAAAATAATGTATTACAGTCTTGAGTCACTTTTCTATTGACTAAATGCATTACTTGTTTACTTTTTTAAGGAAACTAATGTGGTTTTATTTTATTTTTGCTTTGTTTAGTTTAAGATTGTGATGTTTTACTTTTAAATGCCAGTTTACCCAACCCTGCTTTTAGCACAAAATTCTAAACACTGGATGAAGTCCAGAAAAAAAACACTAGATCATTTATTTGTTCCTTATATATTTATTTATTTAGTGTATATATATATATATATATATATATATATATATATATATATATATATATATATATATATATATATATATATATATATATATATATATATATATATATATATATATATATTAGTTTATTTGTTCATATATATATTTATATATATATATATATATATATGAATATTATATATATATATATATGAATATATATATATATATATATATATATATATATATATATATATATAAATATATATATGAACAAATAAACTAATATATATATATATATATATATATATATATATATATATATATATATATATATATATATATATATATATATTAGTTTATTTGTTCATATATATATATATATATATATATATATATATATATATATATATATATTAGTTTATTTGTTCATATATATATTTATATATATATATATTTATATATATATATATATATATATATATATATATATATATTAGTTTATTTGTTCATATATATATATATATATATATATATATATATATATATATATATATATATATATATATATATAAATATATATATATATATATATATACGATTGAAGTCAGAATTATTAAACCCCCTTAATTATTAGCCCACCTGTTTATTTTGTTCCCCAATTTCTGTTTAACGGAGAGAAGATTTTTTCAACACATTTCTAAACATAATAGTTTTAATAACTCATTTTTAATAGCTGATTTATTTTATCTTTGCCATGATGGCAGTAAATAATATTTTACCAGATCATGTTCAAAACACTTCTATACAGCTTAAGTGACATTTAAAGGCTTAACTAGGTTAATTAGGTTAACTAGGCAGGTTATTGTAAAACGAAGGTTTGTTCTGTAGACAGTCTGAAAAAAAATAGCTAAAAGGGGCTAATAATTTTGACCTTAAAATGGTTCCGAAATTTTTTTTTAAACTGCTTTTATTCTAGCCAAAATAAAACAAATAAGACTTTCTCCAGAAGAAAAAATATTATCAGACACACTGTGAAAATTTTCCTACTCTGATAAACATCATTTGGGAAATATTTTTAAAAAAATTCAAAATTCTAAAATTCTAAAAAGGGGGGCTAATCATTTTGATGTATATATATATATATATATATATATATATATATATATATATATATATATATATATATATATATATATATATATATATATATATATATATATATATATATATATATATGAAATGCTTTTACAGAGAGGATTTTGGGAATCACTTTTATTCCTGCTAAATTTCTGCACTCTGAATAGGTCGAAATAAATATATATGTACAGTTGAAGTCAGAATCATTAGCCCCCTCTAAAATATTACCCCCCCCCCCTGTTTATTTTTTCCCTAATTTCTGTTTAATGGAGAGACTAGCTTATCTCTAATAACTGATTTCCTTTATCTCTGATAAATGATGATGACAGTACATAATATTTGACTAGATACTTTTCAAGACATTAGTTTCCAGCTTAAAGTGACATTTAAAGGCTTAACTAGGTTAATTAGGTTAACTAGGCAGGTCATTGTAATTAGGCAAGTCATTGTATAACAGTGGATTGTTCTGTAGACAATCTAAAAAAATTGCTTAAAGAATTGCTTAAAAAATTGCTTCTTTTGAGAAACAGCCTTTAGGTATAGTTTAGGTTTTGAATTTGGTACTATAGGTATAATGTATGTGTTGAATTTGCTAGTGTGACATAAAAAAACTCTTGTAAAAAAAAAAAAAAAAAATCCAAAACTCCAAAATCCCAAAATTGAGTTTGTTGTCTCGCCTTAAAATAATCTTTCTGTTTTAAAATATGGTATAATATATTGTAGATAAATGTCCAGTGTCACTTGATAGCGGGCTTTCTGTCATCCACCTTTTCCTGCATCTATGAGGAAATGAGAAACATGATATGAGAGGTGACCAGACTGCACACTTACAATAAAACAACTTAGGCAATCTACAAGAAACAGGAAACAAAATAAGGAAATGAACATAAATGAGTAACTGCTGTAACTTAATGTCTAACTCAGTTGTAAGAGATTTGTTTTGAAACTCAAACTTCCTCTGCAGAAGGAAGAAAACAAAGCGTTTATTAGAATTAAGCATCAAAAAAAGCTTCTGCAAAATTGTACTGTCAGATATAAATGCATGAACACATGATCATATGTCAAACTGGCTGAGAAGAGACGTTTTGTAAATTTAGTAGAAGCAAATGCACTTGCAAACTTGCATATATGCAAAAATAATAATAAATAATAAAAAGTACTTGCTTCCCCTGCACGAATCCGTTTGAGGAAGACTATGTGAGAAAGTAAGCCAAACTTTGTTCTATTGATAACTTGACATATGTTGGCTGTGAAAAGTCCTTATGTGAAGGTGGTTTGGGTGTTTTTTATTTTGTTATTATTAATTTATGCAAATTATTAACCTCTGGTGCACGGTCACACATTTATATCACTCTATAGTGATTAAAATTAGAATGAGGTTAAAATCAAATTGTTGTTCACAGGCACTTGTTATGAATTAGGCAGAAATATGAATTCCTGATCCTCTCATTCAAATTAGGGGTGTCAAATATGGCTCTCTAATACAGGCCATGAGATGATTTGAACAATAGTATAAAATAACAATTAGAAAAAAA
This sequence comes from Danio kyathit, assembly GCA_903798195.1. Classification (NCBI taxonomy): domain Eukaryota; kingdom Metazoa; phylum Chordata; class Actinopteri; order Cypriniformes; family Danionidae; genus Danio; species Danio kyathit. Next base: position 15,365,260 of record LR812541.1, read on the forward strand.
CATTATTTTAAAAATTCTAAGTAAAATAAAGTATTTAATATATATATTTTACAATGGACAACAAACAGCTTAAAATGGGGTACAGGTAGGCTAAAGAAGCAAGGAGTGTGTGGCATAATATCTGTTATAAAATCTACCCCAGATAGCATACGAATGTAGGCCACTTTAGGCAGTTATGCGGCACTGGTGGTCTTTCTTCGTCCCAGACAAAGTGATTGTGAGCCTGAAATGGCCCACCTGTACAATGGCAAAGGGGGGCAAAATATTCAAATTCATATATGGACTATTTAAGGCAAAGATTTGGCACTTATGGCAAAATGTAATCTGAATGTGAGCCTAATGTGGCCCATGTGGAAAATGATAAATGTGGCCCAAATGATGGAGGACAAATGTGGGCCACAGTTGGCAAAAATGTGGCATAGTCATTTAAGGGTAATCCGGGTCTAAACCTAAAGTGGCTCACAAGTGTAAGTGCAAATGTGGCCCAGTTATCTTAAGACATATGTGTGTCACTTTTGGCAAATATTTGGCACAGTAAGCTCTGGCTATTGCGGCTGTGAGCCTAATGTGGCCCAGAGAAAATATGGCAAATGTGGCCCAGTTATCCTAAAACAAATGTGGGCCACTTTTGGCAAATATTTGGCACAGTTAGCTCTGGCTAATGTGGCTGTGAGCCTATAGTGACCCAGAGAAGATATGCAAAATGTGGGCCAGTTATCCTAAAACATATGTGGGCCACTTTTGGTGAATAATCAGCACAGTAAGTTATTGCTAATGTGGATTTGAGCCTATAGTGGCCCAGAGAAGATATGGCAAATGTGACTCAGTTATCCTAAAACAAATGTGGGCCACTTTTAGCAAATATTTGGCACAGTAAACTCTGGCTAATACAGCCGTTAGCCTATAATGACCCAGAGAAGATATGGAAAAGTGGCCCAGTTATCTTAAAACATATGTGGGCCACTTTTGATGAATAATCGGCACAGTAAGCTACGGCTAATGTGGATTTGAGCCCATAGTGGCCCAGAGAAGATATGGCAAATGTGGCCCAGTTATCTTAAAACATATGTGGATCACATAGACTAAAGTCAACATCATGGAGAAGTGTTTGCTTTAGTTGAGCTCATAGCCCTGAACCTTTTAATATAAATTTTCTTTTGGGCTGCTGTAACTTTTAAGAACTTTCTTGAAAAGTTTATTCATTACAGCAAACAAGCCAAGTAAAAAAAAACTATAAAATTAAGTGAGACACAACCTGTGATGTTAAAATATAATAATTTACTGATGTTAACCAATGTTTAATCCATTATTAATAGTAACGTAATAACATGCTTGCACATGCTACAAAATTTTGAAGGTTTAGCAGCAAAAAAAAAATTGATGGTTCAGCTTCTGCTCACAGAGACATCAAGAATCAGTCTATGAACCTCAACAACAGTGGCAATTAACAAAATGAACAAAACTCACAAACATCACAAACAGGATTCTAAAAGTGACAAAATCAACTATGTCAACATAAACAGCAGAATCAAAAGCAAATAATGAAAACTGTAGCATCAATAAGCTATAGAATGTATTCATACTGCAATGCATGCTGGGATTTTTGTACTTTGCCACACCCAGCAAGTGTAAGGTGTGGGCCAGATCTGGGCCAGAATAAAAGCAAATTGTGGCCCAGAATAGGGTCAGTTCTGGTTAATTTGGTTGAATTCTGGCTAATATGTGGTATTGCTTTGGCTTATTTGTGGCCCAGATCTGACAAGCAGGAGCAGACCGCCCTAGAGCCATCATTCCATTCAGTATGTGGTCCAGATGTAAGTGTCTGGTGTTGGCCGGATCTGGGCCAAAATAAAAGCAAATTGTGGCCCAGAATAGGGTCAGTTCTGGTTCATTTGGTTGAATTTTGGCTGATATGTGATATTGCTATGGCTTAATTGTGGCCCAGATCTGGCAAACAGGAGCGGACCGCCCAAGTGCCATCATTTCATGCGGTATGTGGGCCGGATAAGTGTCTGGTGTGGGCCGGATTTGAGCAACATGAATTTTGCTAGCTGGGACTTTAATATTATAATTATCCAGTCCACATCTTAATGCAGTTCATAATCCATAATGCGGAGGCCAAAATGCTTTGTATGATATTATTTATATTTATTAACGTGAAATATTGAATGACTGTATGACATGAGCATTTAACTAAATCAGTGTTCCCAAATAAATTATACAACAGTTCAAAATGGGAGACTTAGATTTCAAACACAATGTTCTCTGATTTTTTTTTCTCTATTTTTCCACCAATATACAGTAGCTCCAAACAAAGCCTGTAGTGTTTCATTGCTGCTAAACTTGTTAGAAACAGATGAATCATTTAAAGCATGACTGTTATTACAAAAGGTTCATTGATTCAAATGATTTTTAAAAAAATAGATTTTATTTTATTTTAATGTTACAATACCATTTCTTAATATGCAATATTTAAAGGATAATGTTCATTTGGGTAATATGTAATGAAATATAATCTTATTTTTATTGTGTGACAAAAAAATCCATACTGTAGAAGGCATAATGTCTTAACGCTAAAGATGCGAAACCCTCTAAATGCCATCTGATTTTTTCTTCTAAAATGAGCAATTTTAGCAGGCTTCTGTGTGTATGTTCACTAATTTCCCTTTTATGGCAAAGGATAAGTTATTTTCACGGTCTTCAAAGTCAACTACACATAACTCAAACTCAACATAAACAAAGGAGGCAGAGAATAATGCTTATTATTGATGGAAATTTCAGATGGCACTTGCATATATATATATATATATATATATATATATATATATATATATATATATATATATATATATATATATATATATATATATATATATATATATATATATTGTAGCAGGGTGGAGTGAAAAGGCAAACACAAGTTGTAGTGAACACACCCCTGAAGGGCTTTTATTTACAGTGAAGGTGTAAGGTGAGATGTGCAGGTGTCTTTGGTGTGCTTCCCTCGCTTCCCAGTGTGTCCGTGTTTCAGGTGAGTCCGTAGGTGGATTGTGAGTGAGAAGTTTGTCTTGTTAGTCCGTGCTGCGGTGAAACGCCGATCCCCTGATTCAATCACTCCGTGCTTTCTGTATGAGAGAGAGAGAGAGAGAGAGAACTCATTAGAGGTCTGGTTAGCGGAGAGGCTTCTCCTCAACTGTCTCTGTTGTGGTGTTTTTATCTGGTTGTGGCGAACGAGCTCCAGGTGCAGGTGATCGGCGTGATTGGATCCAGCTGGCTTGCGTGCTCCTTTCCCAGGATGACACTAAATGTTCATTAGGCGGTCTGGCGTGGAGGACCGGTGTAGACGTTAACGCTGTTTTCAGGGTCTGCAAATCTTCCACCGCTGCTGCAGACCACTGAATTCTTTCAGGCTGCCCCTTCTTTGTCAGGTCGGACAGGGGATAGGCTATTGAGGAGAAGTTAGGAATAAAGCAGCTGTAATATCCAGCCAACCCCAAGAATGCACGTACCTGGGTTTTATTCTTTGGCCGTTTCGCTCGTTGAACTGCTTCCACTTTGTTGGGCTGTGGCTTGATCAACCCCCGTCCTACTTGGAAACCCAAGTAACGTGCTTCGGCTAGACCCAGGTGACACTTTTTGGGGTTGGCGGTTAGTCCAGCCCGATGGAGCTCACTCAGCACCCTTCGCAACCGGTCAAGATGGTCCTCCCAACGCTCAGAGTGGATGATTACGTCGGCGAGGTAGGCGGCGACGTATTCTTGGTGGGGCCGAAGCACAATGTCCATTAATCTCTGGAACGTAGCGGGTGCCCCATGCAGCCCGAAGGGAAGGACCCGATAATGCCAGTGGCCAGAAGATGTGCTGAAAGCAGTTTTTTCCTTGTACCCTTCGGAGGGTTGCAGCCGCTCGCTCTCCCGCATCCCGTGCAAACGAGGCATCTGCCAGCTCGATGGCTTCAACTAAGTCAGCCAGACTGGTAGGATTTCTCATACTCATGGGGCGGAGCTATCTGGGGAGGGCTCTGAGCAGGTGGTCGATCACCACTTGTTCAGCAACCTGGGAGGCAGTGGTGTTCCCTGATAGCAACCAGAGCTGTGCCAGTCTGGAGAGCTGTGTGGCTTGCACTCGGGCGGAGACCTGTTCATCATACGACCATTGCCAGAACTGCTGGGCTGCGCTGATGGGAGAAAGCCCAATTCTCGCTTGTATCTCTCTTTTTAACATCTCATAATCTTCATTTTGCGGGGATTTTAATGAATAGTAAGCACGTTGCGCTTCACTAAATGGAGCCAGGATTCTCGCCCATTCATTTTTGTCCCACAGTTCTCTGGTTGCTATCACCTCAAACATGTGCAAGTATGCTTCGATGTCATCCAGGTCGCTGAGCTTCATCAAATGATGGTGAGCAGTACTCCTGGCGTCCGGAAGAGGCACACGATGGCTCAACAGGCTTTCGACCACCTGCTCATTTCTTTCCAGTCTGGCTGTGATCTTGTCTGAGAGCTGTTGTTGCCGGGACACCACTTCTGTGAGCTGCTGTAGTAACTCCTCCATTCGGTCGTTTGCCTGGAGAGCGAGCGAGATGACAAGCTGCAACACAAAGAACAAGTGTAAGCGGTTATTGGAATCCTTAATTTCACCACTAAAAAGCGCGCATTCGCCACCAGTGTAGCAGGGTGGAGTGAAAAGGCAAACACAAGTTGTAGTGAACACATCCCCGAATGGCTTTTTATTTACAGTGAAGGTGTAAGGTGAGATGTGCAGGTGTCTTCGGTGTGCTTCCCTCGGTTCCCAGTGTGTCTATGTTTTAGGTGAGTCCGTAGGTGGGTTGTGAGTGAGAAGTTTGTCCTGTTAGTCTGTGCTGCGGTGAAACGCCGATCGCCTGATTCGATCACTCCGTGCTTTCTGTATGAGAGAGAGAGAAAACTCATTAGAGGTCTGGTTAGCGGAGAGGCTTCTCCTCAACTGTCTCTGTTGTGGTGTTTTTATCTGGTTGTGGCGAATGAGCTCCAGGTGCAGGTGATCGGCGTGATTGGATCCGGCGTGCTCCTTTCTCAGGATGACGCTGAATGTTCATTGGGCGGCCCGCCACAATATATATATATATATATATATATATATATATATATATATATATATATATATATATATATATATATATATATATATATATATAATAGGGGTGTAACGGTTCACAAAAATCACGGTTCAGTTCGAGACGACACAGTGGTGTCACGGTTCGGTATGTTTTCGATACGGCAAAAAAAGAAAAAAGCCAGAGGATTTCTCTGAAATATTTTTAATGTATTAAAACTAACATCATAAAAGCATGATCTCTCTTCTTTTCTTTTTTTCTTTTTTTTATTTTACTTTGAACAGTGATATAAAGCTATACTTCTGGGGTTTTTTTGCTTAGCAGCAAATAATACAAATCCTTCTTTATACTCAAAACCAAAAAGCTGCTTATAAAAATAAATGTAGTATTTTAGTTGTTAAACAAATAAAAAGAAAAGAACAATTTAGTATTTATATGGAAGTAATTTTTTATTTTCCACCTTTTCTTCAGACAGCACAGATCTGCTTGATTTGACTGTCACCTGCCATTTCAGTGGATCTAAAAGCAGGAATTATTATCTGACTGAAATGGGCTTATGAAGGAATAATGTAACGGGGCTCTATTACATTTAACATTTTCTTAAAACACGAAATTTCCACTACCGATTAAGGTCTCATATCCACAGCTATAAATGTACCAATCGCCTCTGTGATTTGTTTTGCCCTGTTCGAATCTGTAGAAATTTTCTGTCTGAATGCTGCGGGGATAGTTGCATGTAGTGCGCGTGCGCGTTAGTGATTCCGTGATGTCAGTAGCTATGTTTCCATCCACCTATTTTTATGCGCATTTTGAAGATGCTCATAAAAAACTGGTTAATGAAAACGACATGATGCGCATAAATTTTGAAAATGCACATAAAAACATATGCGCATAACTGAGTAGGATAAACTTTTTATTCGATAAGAAAAGATTCACACAAACTACAATGGAAACACTTTTACCGCACAAATTCCAGTGTGCGCATTAAAAAAAAGGTTGTGTGATTTTGTTATAAGAGATCATGTGATGATAAAAATGTGTGTAAATGGACAAACCAGCAGGCTGCACATTATTAACCATCTGAAATGTTGTTTTTGTCATTCTAAAACACCTTACTGTTTAAGTATTAGTGTTATTATATTATTAATGACATCCAGAATCAAGAGCGTCTGTGCTCTGTGTCTGACAAGAAAGTCTTATTTGTTTTATTTCTGCTAGAATAAAAGCAGTTTTCATTTTTTTAAAAAACATTTTAAGGTCAAAATTATTAAGCTATATATTTTTTTCCAATAGTCTACAGAACAATCCATCGTTATACAATAACTTGCCTAATTACCCTAACCTGCCTAGTTAACCTAATTAACCTAGTTAAGCCTTTAAATGTCACTTTAAGCTGTATAGAAGTGTCTTGAAAAAATATCTAGTAAAATATTATTTACTGTCATCATGGCAAAGATAAAATAAATCAGTTATTAGAAATGAGTTATTAAAACTATTATGTTTAGAAATGAGTTGAAAAAATCTTCTATCCGTTAAACGGAAATTGGGGAAAAAATAAACAGGTGAGCTAATAATTAAGGGGTTTTATTAATTCTGACTTCAACTGTATAAGGAATTAAACAAAATGTTATAACTGTATAAATAGATTAACATTGGAAAATGAAAACCACTAACAAAAATGATTTTACATTTTGCTGCATGTCGTATTTTCAAACTCCCCACATGATGGCGCTATTAACTCTATTACAGTTTTTCTCAGTCGCTTTGGTGCATTTCTCACAACAGTATTTACATTTGCACAACAGTTAATGCATTTCTCAAAACAATTAGTCATTTGTGCACATCATAGTAGCAGTTTCTCATTCCTTTCAACAAATTGCAAATGCTTTTGGACATGCATCAATTGCTTCCATGCAACTCTCTGCTGTTTGTAACATTATCATTTGCTTATGTCATGTCAGTCAAAATTAACTAAACTTGTGTCTGCTGAATAGTCATTCCATATAAAACTAATAGTCCTCATTTTATTACTTGAGTCATTACATACAAAAATGTTGAACTAGTTGTCAAAATCTGTCAAGCTAATTTTATAAAAAAAAAAAAATTAATATTTTTTTTTTCCTGAAAATGTCTTTTAAATTGAACAATTTATCTCAGGTGAACCTCAGCTCTCACTGATGAGAAGGGGTGTGTGAAGCATTAGTTGCAACCAATGATAAGCCACTTCTCTACAATCTCTCAGAACTGAATCCCATAAAACCCCCACTTCACAAGCATATATGAACCGAGCAGGACATAGTGTTTACTGTAACATTGCTACAATACTGTGACAAAGAAATGGAAGGTCAGCCTCGAGGAAGAGGGGTGAGGGTGCGGGGAGGTAGGGGAAGGGGACAAAACAGGGGAAGAGGAAGAAGAGGCCAAGTACATAGGCGGATTCCCAATGAAATCAGGGCTACAATTGTGGATCATGTTGTCAATCACGGCCTCACAATAGCTGAGGCTGGTCGAAGGGTGCAGCCAAATGTTGGCCGTACCACTGTAAATTCAATTATTCAAGCATTTCGTCGGGAGAACAGGTGTGTATACATAACTGGACAGTAATTCAGCACCAAACAATCCGCATTGCACTATTGTCATTGTGTCATACATGAAGCTTGCAGTGGGACAAGAACTTGTCACTTTTTACATTTTACATTCAGACTTACAGCTTTACAGTAATGCATCACAGATTTGGTGTATTGTTACAGTAAAGATTTGCCATATTTACTCTCATTTTAATTTGCACCACATAGGACTGCAAGACAACCTTGTAGAGGTGGAAGAGGGTCCCTTTTTACACCACAACAAGAGGAAGCCATTTGTGCAATGGTGATTGCAAACAATGCAATAAGGTTGACAGAGATACAAAGTGCTGTTATTCAGGATGACAACATCTTTGGGAATATTGAATCATTTTCAATCGCTACAATTGACAGAGTGCTCAGGAGAAATGAAATGCGCATGAAACAATTGTACAAAGTGCCATTTGAACGGAACAGTGACAGAGTGAAGGAGATCCGTCACCAGTATGTACAGGTAAAACATGTATGTTTTCGATGCATACTGTAATGTTCAGTGCTGTAAACTGTTTACTTTGTGTAGTGTCATGCACTACACTTACATGACATTTCTGTGTATGTGTATTCACAGTGTATACTGTACAATATGTTGTCCAAAATGCATTATGTTACACAGGAAAAGTTGTTATAAGTTTTCTCGCTCACTCTTCTGTAATATAGCGTGTACTGGAGCTGGAGGCCAGGGAACCACTGCACACATTCATATATCTTGATGAGGCGGGTTTCAATCTGGCAAAAGGTAGAAGACGTGGAAGGAATCGCATTGGACAGAGAGCAACCATTGTTGTCTCAGGCCAGCGAGGGGGAAATATTACTATGTGTGCAGCCATCTCAGAAAATGGCGTCCTCACCCATATACACCGACTTGGTCCATACAACACACAACATCTGCTGACTTTTTTAGACACTCTTTACAGGGACATAATCCCTGACAATGAGAGGGGTCTAACTGGAGACCATCTGAATAAGCATGTAGTTGTTTGGGATAATGTGCGTTTTCACCACTCAGATGTTATCAGACAGTGGTTTGCAACACATAATAGGATGCTGGTGGAATATCTCCCTCCCTACTCACCATTCCTAAATCCAATAGAGGAATTTTTTTCCTCCTGGAGGTGGAAGGTATATGACCGGCATCCACATACCCAAATGGCCCTGCTAGAGGCCATGGATGCAGCATGTGATGACATCACAGCAGAGTCCTGCAGAGGGTGGATTCGCCACTCAAGGAGATACTTTCCTCGCTGCATTGCAAGAGATGATATTCGCTGTGATGTAGATTAAACCATGTGGCCAGACAGAGAGGAACGTCTAGATGTGATTGAATGATATACAGATCTATGTATGTTGTAGGTTCAGTTGCAATATGTACTGCAATATTGTTTACAGTTGTGCACAGCTCTACCCAAAGGGAGTTTATGTTTGTTGTAAACAAGGGTGTGTTTATTCTTTTGCACAATGCTGTGAATAAATTAGATTTGCAAAGAGCATCTGAAACACACATATTCAGTGTCTTGTACTCAAATACCTTACTAAATGCAGTGATGTCAAACTTTACTGTAGTTTTCAAATGGCTGTGCAAATAGTATATAGTGCTGTCTTAAGCATTTTCAGGAAGTGTCACCAAAATCTGACTTTTTTGCATTGGAAAAAATTTACAGAGTAAACTGTCATAATGAAAACATGACTAAGCCATTTGACTATCTTGTTCATAAACAATGGTGTCAGGACTTTTCATTTTGATGACACTGACACTTTCATTGACATGAATACTTGCTTTTGAGGAATGAACTCTCCATTTTGAGCAAGTGACGCGCTTTTGCAGGTTATCCACTAAGTTTTGCAGTTTGCACTAATTGTTTTGAGAAATGCATTAACTGTTGTGCAAATGTAAATAGTGTTGTGAGAAATGCACCAAAGCGACTGAGAAAAACTGTAATTTTCCATGTATTCCCAACAGAGAAAGCTGAAATTGATTCTCTTTGTTGCTTGGCAGACATGAGTACAGATGCCTACCTTGGATTGTCGAGAATTTGTATTGTCTGCCATTAACAAAGATTTATTTTCAATATTATATCGTAATTATGTACAACAGTTGTAAAACTGAAATAAATGTACAAAAAAAATCTTTAAAAAAAACAATAAAAAAAATGTTGATTGTCAAAGCTAACAACACCAAGGTGGTTTTAATTTACAGAATACACACACGTTTTATTAAAATGTGTCCATTGCAACATAAGTGGATAAAAAGTATTTAGTAAATGTAAAAATGTAAGTGATTAAGTGTTGTTGACGCCTGGCTGATGACAACTTTTAGTTACTAATATTAAAGTTTTTCATAATGTAAATATGTTCATTTTTTTTGTTTGTAGAACGTTATAGCGTACTAACTTTCATGGCTTGCCAAAATGCTGCCCTATTTTATTTCCCCTCTATTGTCATTTATATGTAGTTTTTACCCTGCTGTACATCATTCACTTACAAACAAAGTTTGTATTGATGTAATTTTCAGATAATATAGTTGTGGCATAATATTCATGCTACATTTTACTCACTGTGTTTCACACAACAGGAAAAGTTATTTCTTAACCACTATCAAATAGCTAGCCACAACTAAAATCTCTTCACATTTAAAACTTGTAAACCATTACATTATTTCACTGAAAAAAAAAATCAAGTGTTTATAAATAGTTTTCTCATTTTGATCTGTATCCATAAGATAATCACATGTGTAATAAGGTCTATTAACCAGACTATAGGCTCGGGTAGTTCCTGACCATCCTTTAAATCGACAAACTGTCGGACACCTTATTTACTTATTCCGTTCCATTGCGATAGCATCAAAACACTTGACAACTTGATGAGTGCAGAAGTCTATCACAGCAGAACTCAATCTGCCAAGAGAAACAGAACCTGTGCTTACATAGACCGTGGCACAGCAGATATTCAACTTCAGTTCCCTCCAGAAAGCATACGCTAGGCAGAATAGGGTTTATCCTCAGATCCTGTGTCTTTTTGGCATCTTTCAAACAGATATAGGTCAGGAAACACCATGTTACCTCCAAGTCACCCAGGTGAATAATTCACTTGAGTTTAACTCAACTCCAGCTGTTTAATTATTCAGAGGTAGGTTAACACTAATGTTAGATTTGCTTGATTTTGGTCAGCCAGAGAGCTAAAGGGGACATCCTGCCTTCTGTGCTTAAATCAAAAACATTATCACACTGTAAAAAGGGTTTAACTGACGTTACTTTAAAAAAGTGAGTAAACCCATTGCATTGAAATTAGTAAAGTAAATGAAATATGAGCATAATGAAAAAAATAAGTTAAGTGAACTTAACAGTTCTACGTTACAACAGAACTGCATACTTTTTTTTAAGCAAAATCAACTTGTCACTTTTAAAGCAATGGATTTACTCGCTTTTTTCAGTATTTGCTTTTTGTAGTGCAGGTGTCATTATAAATGACAAAGATGAAGAAAAGGTTTAAAGGCAATATACTTTAACATATACTTAAAAAATATAATTTGCTATTGACAATTAAATTTAAAATAAAACCTAAGAATAAATGTGATGTTTTAGAAAGTTAATTGCATTACAATTAAAACTAGACAGTAAAGTTCGTCGAGACAAACTTTGAGGCTGGCTTGAGAAAGCCTGTTGGTAATAGTTTATTTAGTTTAAACCAGTTTGAAAAAGTATGGATGAATGGATGGATAGGTAGGTAGGTAGGTAGGTAGGTAGGTAGGTAGGTAGGTAGGTAGGTAGGTAGGTAGATAGATAGATAGATAGATAGATAGATAGATAGATAGATAGATAGATAGATAGATAGATAGATAGATAGATAGATAGATAGATAGATAGATAGATAGATAGATAGATAGATAGATAGATAGATAGATAGATAGAGCTCAGCCATAAGTCTCTATAACAGTCTGATAGAAAGCTATGAGGTCACAAAGTTTGATCTGATGTTAAGTCAATGAGTTATTTGCAATGGAAGTCTATGGGACAGTTGCTAGGGTGCAGTGTCTGGTAGTTAGGGTGTGGCTAGAAACTTAAAAGCTCATCAGTTATTGGTAGTTTGGTAATCTGAGTTAAATGAGTTCAGCCATTAGTCTGTATGACAGTCTGATGCAGAGTTATGAGGTCACAAAGTTTGATCCAATGTTAAGTCGAGCTAAACAAGACAGTTATTGATGTGCAGATGACTGATTCAATGATGGAGGTGTAGAACTGTTTCAGCAGCTCCTTTGGGAGGTTGAACTTCCTCAGCTGATGAAGAAAGTACAACCTCTTTTAATTAAAAAAAAAAAGATTTTTAGAAAGTCTTATTTGTTTTATTTCAGCTAAAATAAAAGCAGTTTTAATTTTTTTAAAAAAACATTTTAAGGTCTAAATGATTAGCCCCTTTAAGCTAATATATTTTTTCGATAGTCTACAGAACATTATATCGTTATACAATAACTTGCCTAATTACCCTAAACTGCCTAGTTAACTTAATTAACCTAGTTAAGCCTTTAAATGTCACTTTAAGCTGTATAAAAGTGTCTTGAAAAATATCTAGTAAAATATTATTTACTGTCATCATGGCAAAGATAAAATAAATCAGTTATACATATATTATTATATATATTATTATTATTTTTTAATTATTATTATTTTTTTTTTTTATTTAAGTTGAATTTTTACTCTTATGTCAAACTAAGGAATACGTTCACATAATATGGTTAAACTGTGCATAGACCGACAAAAATGTATAGTAAACTAAAATATAGGCTACACTCTCAGAAATAAAGGTACAGGAGCTGTCACTGGGGCAGTACCTTTTCAAAGGGTACATATTTGTCCCTGATGGGTCTATAATAGTACCTCACATTACTTTTTAGGTACATTTGGGTACTAATATGGACTTTTGAGGTACCACTGTGGACTATTTGGGTACAAATATGTATCTTTTAAAATGGTACTGCCCCAGTGACAGCTCCTATACCTTTATTTCTGAGAGTGTACATTAATGTATTTTCTGTTGAAACTTACTTTGTTGTTTCCTTGCTTTAATGTTTACCTTGCTGTTTTATCAGTTAACACTTTAGAAAAATACAACTTGATTGATTGATTGAATGATTGATTGATTAAAATCACTTATCCATATGACCCTTTGTAAAAAATGTAGACTTAGATATTATACTGTTAATGAAATCAAATACCGATGTCACAGTGGCGCAGTGGGTAGCATGATCGCCTCACAGCAAGAAGGTCACTGGTTCGAGCCCTGGCTGGGTCAGTTGACGATGCCCCCGTGTCAACAAACCTGGCCCCCCTCTGACCCCCCTAAATTTGGACATGTATTTTTGTGACACAACTAAAACGGCATTGAGTAGCGAGATCAGCCATGGGTGGTAGACGGAGTTATGACTGAGGCCTCTCTTGCGTGCTCTCGGTGTTGCGCGCACTCGCTCTCGCATGCACTTGCTCTCTCTGCTTTCCCTTGACTTTTGTCAATGACGGTGCTGCGTGCATCAGTTTCCCTCACTTGTCAGAAATGGAGTTAATGTCGTGAGTGAATGTTTTGAAACACTACCAGAATGTCCACTGTTGATTATATTAGACTTTTGTTTTCAATAGTGATTTTAAAACATTTAATATAGGAAGTCATCGGCTATGCACATAGGCTATTATTAATCAGAAATTGAGTGTACATAGTTTTACGCTAGGAAATGCAGTCTTCAATTTACAAACAGTCGGCAAGTAACTTTTGGACATTTTTAGTAATTTCGGCAAGTATCTTTTGCTCAAAAATGTCCTTGAGAATGCTTGAGGGTTCAATTGTTCTCTTGAACACAATGGTGACCTTATAAAACTTAAATGTCCTCCACAGTCTCCAGATCCCAATCTAACAAACCATTGAGATGTGGAGGAACTGGAGACTCACATCATAGATGATCAGAAGATAAACCTGCAGTTGTGAGATGCACTCATGTTGATTTGAGCTAAAATCTGAATCCATATCATAAAGAATGAAGGGAGATCTGGAGGCTAAATGGGGCTGAAAGTAGCCACGGTGTAAGTAATAAAGGATTTGGGGGGGGGACATTTAAAACATTTACAGTAATGAATTGTAAGTATGACATTATTACATCGATGTAATGTCATCAGTATTATTCATTTGATGTGAAACTACAAGTCTTGGTGTCTTTAAACATTAATGATGAGATAATGGGTTTAGAAAAAAACAGGAAGAATTTCAGCCTCGTTCCTGCTTGATCACAATCTCTGTGTATCACATTGCCTCCAGTGACCAGTAGACCAAAGCCCAAGAGTCTAGAAGTCAAAATCGTGCTGTTCTTTACAGACACTAATCTGAAGTATAAATCAGACATTGGCTGTGATGTCTTCTGTCATTACAGCCAAAAGGTCTGCTTATTTACTTATTTATCTGTCTGTCTGTCTGTCTGTCTGTCTGTCTGTCTGTCTGTCTGTCTGTCTGTCTGTCTGTCTGTCTGTCTGTCTGTCATCCATCCATCCATCCATCCATCCATTTATTTGTTTAGATTTTTGTTTAGAAAGACAACAGCTATTATTTCAGTGTCATTATGCTATTATAGATTTCGCTAATACTTTGACTTATTTTAGTTTTCACTGTAGTTTTTAATTAATTAATTTTTTATCCATTAATTTGTTTATTCATAGATTTTGTTAAATCATATGTCATTCATATTGCTCATAGCTCATATATTTATATATATGTATAGTTGAAGTCAGAGCAAGGAAATTTTTAGAGTATGTCTGATAATATTTTTTCTTCTGAAGAAAGTCTTATTTGTTTTATTTTGGCTAGAATAAAAGCAGTTTTTAATTTTTTTAAAAACATTTAAGGTCAAAATTATTAGCCCCTTTAAGCTATTTTTTTCCCCGATAGTCTACAGAACAAATCATCGTTATACAATAACTTGCTTAATTACCCTAGCCTGCCTTAACTTACTGTAATTAACCCAGTTAAGCCTTTAAGCTGTATAGAAGTGTCTCGAAAAAAATCTAGTCAAATATTATATGCTGTCATCATGGCAAAGATAAAATAAATCAGTTATTAGAAATTAATTATTAAAATATTATGTTTAGAAATGTGTTGAAAAAATCTTCTCTCTGTTAAACAGAAATTGGGAAAAAAAAAAAAAAAATATATATATATATATATATATATATATATATATATATATATGTGTGTATGTGTGTGTGTGTGTGTGTGTGTATATATGATTTGGACTACATTAATTTGGACTAAATTAATTATTGTCATATTGTGAACAAGATATAAAACTTAATTACACATTGTGTACACACATTTTGTAAAAATAATCATTTGTTGTCTTTATTGAATGAAGTGTGTGATGTAATTGATGATGCGGAACTAATGATTGACTTCCATAAACATAACAAACAAGGTTGTGTTTTATAATAATCGTGTTCTCTTTAGAAAAGCCCCATCAATTATGATGATGTGACTCAGTGTTTACATTAACCTGGCCTAAGGTGTTTTATTTTTCAACTGAGATTTCCTATTAAACTGTCCATCATCCAAATCTACAAGAGAATGGATTTAGACCATGAACTCTTTTTTTTTCAGCTCTTTGTAAATACCTAAAATGTTTTGCTCTTTGGCTGTGAATGGAAGTCCATCTAGGAATAATGCTGGGATAACAAACAATACATTTGTAGACAATCCTTGCCATTATCAGCCATAATGATGCATGTCTGAGGAGATTATTTTACAAAAGGAAAATCCTTACCCCTGCTGACCTTCATGCGTGGACATGTATGTTTCCAGCTGGTTAAAAATGGGCTGGGTTAATGTTAGGCATTTTGAAAGATTAGAGGCATTAATATACAAAAATGTAAAAGAAAAAAATGAGCACATTCTAATGTGGAAGGTTTCAGGATTGCAGTGAAAATAAAAGGCAAAATACATATTGTCATTTTAAATTTTTATACTTTATATGGCACTATAAATCAAACCACTCACACCATATTTTACACATTTGTCAGCCTTTTTAAAAATACCATTATAAAAATAAAACAGTTAATTTCAGTAAATAATGTAAATACTTCAGAAATGTATAAATGCTGCAATATTATATTATATTATATTATATTATATTATATTATATTATATTATATTATATTATATTATATTATATTATATTATATTATATTATATTTTTGCCTTGTAAGTTGATAATGAAGTATTTGTTAAATGTCACAACAACCTTGAAAATTATCTTTTTTTATGTTGTATTCACATGCCTGGTTTAGTGCCAGCTGAGATGGTTGGGAGGATTTTTTCCTGACCGGTTAAACTTTGATGAGTTCACTCCATCTTTAACGAGTCTCTTTGATGGAAAGTTCCGTGTATCTGCAGAGTGCATTGAGCTGGTTTGGTTTCCTACAAAGAAACACACTGGTTATTTTTGGCTTACCGACTATGCCTTACCTTTGAAGAGCACCAGCCAAAACAGTGACATTTATTTGAATGTAACGTGTGCAGTCAGAATAATTACATTTATTTAGGATAATTACCACTCTAAAGTTTGACATTAGTATAATTTTTAAATAAATGAAAGAAGTCTCATGCTCAGCAAGGCTGGATATATTTATTTATTTATTTATTAGTTTAATTTATTATTTTAGTACAGAGTACAGCCAACATATTAATACATTTTGAAATAACATTTTAAAATAAATCTTATCTGAATATGTTTCAGAATGGAATTTATTCCTATTTCAAAAAGCCGAATTTTCAGTATAATCGCTCCAGAATGCACAAGAAGTAAACTATTCAGTTAAACATTAATATTAAAATACTAGTTAAAGTGTTAAGACAGACTGTTCAGACAGAACAGAAGAGCTAAATTACTTCCAAATGACCCACAGCAAATGTATTCACCCTTAATGAATCTTCAACTTTGTCGAAACCTGGATTAAATCACCAAATCTCCCAACGAAATTAAACACATTAATTCCAAGCATTAAGCTCAGGCAGAAAGTGTTTCCCTGCTGAGATGAGCACAAGCTGTCATTGGTGCAAGACTACTGTGCACTGCACTATAGCTGTGGGACAAAAATAAGGAGTGCAGAGAGAGAAAGCCTAAAACTAACCGTGCTTAATTGTGTAGCTACTATCTTACCTTGCTGAAAAAAACAGCATATGCCAGCAAACCAGCATCAAGGTACTTCCAGTACTTCTCGTACCAAGTCATCTTAGAAACATGTTAACAATGTGCTAAGATATGTTAGCTGTGTGATGACTTATGATAGAACAGTGGCTAACTAAAATGTGTGTTAAAACAAACAAAGAATGTTATAGCTGATAAAACAAGTTAGCATTATGCTAAATCACACAATAAACGAACATCATGCTACTGTAGATAAGTCATGAAGCGTTTACAGTACTGCTAAGAAGAAAATATGTAATAAAACATGTTAGCATGTTAGAAAAACCGGTAACACTTTACAATAACAGTACATGAATAATAATGTATTAATGTGCAAATTAAACATTACTTTATTATGAACTAATGATGAGTTAAGGTATGCACTAATCATGAACTAACTTGAACTACAACATGAGTCACATGAGTTCATGTGTGAATAACGGCTACCTTAATTACTTGTTAGTACATGTTGTTAATTAATGTATTAGTTAACATTTAAGTTTAAGCTAAATGTAACCAACATGAACTCATGAGCTGTTAATGTATGATTATGTCATGACTTTACTTGGAGGGGCACATCATCATTAACTCATCCTTAACTACTCATGAACTCCTGTTCATGCTGATGTTGACAGAACACTTTTCTATTGTTATTCAGTGTAAACTGACTAGTTGGACGCGCATAAGGAGTTTATGAGTAGTTAAGAATGGGTTAATGATGATGTGCCCCTTCAAGTAAAGTCACAACATAATTATATATTAACATATCATGAGTTCATGATGGTTAAATTAAGCATAAACTAATGTGGTAATTAATACATTAATTAACAAACAATCATGTACTAACAAGTAATTAAGGTAGCCGTAATTCACACATGAACTCATGTGACTCATGTTGTAGTTCAAGTTAGTTCATGATTAGTGCATACATTAACACATCATTAATTCATAATAAAGTAATGTTTAGTTTACATATTAATACATCATTATTCATGTACTGTTATTATAAAGTGTTACCGAAAAACCTAACAACTTCTAAAACATGCAAATACTGTTTTATAGCAATGTATAGCAGTGTAACAATGTATCTCAATTGTGACAAATCATCGTGCGTGCAAACATGTTAACAGTGTGATTAAGTATGATAGCAATGTACTAAATCATATTTCTAAATTGATAAATCATGTGTGATAAAAACACACTGAAGCTAAACTAAAGCTAACAATTTAACAGTAACATCCATGCAGAATTATAATACTTCTGTAGTTCTGTACACTGCACAGACCTGTAGCCTGCAAATTGAAAGGGGGCGGTTCTTTTTTCTGAAAAACTGGACCTTTTCGCAGCTATTTGCCTTATTTTCTATTTAACTATGAGGTTTAAATACTCATTTTAGTGACATTTTAAGCACAATTTTTGCTGGATTAGCTTGATGGAAAGTGATCATAACCACACTTTTTGATGTACCAAAAATATTTCCTATCATTTTGCCAAATTATTTACTATTGTACGTGTTTATTTACAAATGTGCATTTAATTTGTAAGTTTTATATTACAGTTTTATAAATAATGTTGAGATTAGCATTTTAATTTATAAATTTAGAATAAAAAAATATGAAAAGATACTTAATAAAATAAAATAAAATACAATGTTATTATCATCTATCATTAAATTCTTTTTGGGATCTGTTAAAACTTGTTTTAAATTAAAAACTAAAGCCTATACGCAAATAACACACTGGTCAGTGTGTTCAACTTTTGTTCAGAACTTGACCATTTGAATAATTCACATAATATTCAAACATAATAATAATAATTCAACAGAAGATTCCTCTTGGTCTTAAAGCCTTCTTTGATTGGTTAGTTTCACAATTTATGATAGCATAGAAATCAAACATGGTATAAATGAGCTTTCCAGAGGACCAATTTTGGACCTTTGTCAGTGAGGGG
The DNA here is from genome assembly GCA_903798195.1 of Danio kyathit. Classification (NCBI taxonomy): domain Eukaryota; kingdom Metazoa; phylum Chordata; class Actinopteri; order Cypriniformes; family Danionidae; genus Danio; species Danio kyathit. The sequence goes on from LR812541.1 coordinate 15,384,137, forward strand.
TGGTTCTTTTGAAAGAAAATACATATATTATTATATATAATAATATTATGATTATGATTACGGACCTGCTGCATATAATTTCTTCAAATGGATAGCTGCTTTTTAAAAATGCTTTTTAAACTTTTTAAAAATTCAGTCAATGTGTTAACTAACATAACATAGTTAAAATAGCATAGGCACTTAAAGAAAACTAACAAACAAACTGGCCTGAGAGGTATAAAGAATATTGCTCCATCATTATGCATGCAGGAGATAGTGTGTTCTAATTTAAAAGATTTAAAAGATGGACATAATAAATCATTTCTGAATCTCTGATAAAACATTATTACATAGTGTGTAGTATGTACGATCTTGTCTATTAAAGTGCATTTTTTTTATAAATGCACAACTAAATACATTTGATGTCTAACCAAGAAACTTACTTTAATTAACAATTTACAATCAGTATGTTTATTATTATATTACCTGCACAACTACATTCGCAAGCACAAACGTTTAAACTTTTATGTGATGCTGTTTCCACACCACCAGGTGTCAGTAAGAATTAACACTGCGTCCAAAACATGTCATTGCAAGATACTGTACAAAGTGCATTCATTAGGGTTTATTTGTTCTTCAGAAGTAATTCAGTATCAGCATCAGAGCAACATCTGATAATGGTTTGCTAGATTTAAATACCACAAAACTGTACATTAAGGAAAAAAGAAACAAACAAACATATTTTTGTAATTCTTGGAAAAAAAATATTTTCCTGTGTACATTTGCAGAGTACAGAGCATTGTGTCAATCAATAAAAGGGCACCTTTATCACATGGGTATGTGGCCAAAAAAAGTTTTGAAAATGGTCAAGATTTTTTAAGAAATATTTGCTGGCTTTATTAGTGCAGAAACAAGAGATTTCACATTTAATAAACAAATATTTTAATTAAATCTCTAAGGCATCTTATTATGCCCATTTTACATGATGTCATTTATCTCAGGTTTCCCCGAAGCGGTTTTTATCTGAAATTACTTAACAAATGATTTATATAATCTAACCATGCTGTAAATTTCTTTTTATTGGTTGGAAGAAGCCAAAAAAAAAATGTTGTGTGTCTCTTTAAATGCAAATGAATGCTACTCCCCTTTTCTAAGAGAAGAAGAAAGCAAAGTCTATACAGATTGGGGAGTCTAAATATGCAATCCAGGTTCATTGGGATTACGTACCCCTATATACATTTCTAGAGAGAGCAAAATACATCCCAGGAGCTACATTTATTTATTTTTTTTTGCAGTTTTTGTTTAGCAAATCCACCAGAGGCCGATGTGTATGCTTTTTGAGATCTCAAATATCTCTCGCGAGTGCCATTGGCGCATGGTCTTCTCACATAAATCCACCAGAGGCCGCTGTTGACTAACTCACTGACTGACTGACCAACCGATCATTCCACCTCCCCCCACCCCCTTCCCTAAACCTAACCAATAGTATTTTGAAAAGCACCTATTGACCCACCCACCCTCTTCCCTAAACCCAGCGGCAGTGTTTTGAAAAGCAATCCAGAAAAAGAAAATTCCACAGATTTTTTACTATGTTTTCAGATTTTCCACATTCTCACCCTGTTATTTACTTGTTTTTTTTTTGTTGTTGTTTTTTTGGCTTCTGTTTTTGTCTTACCTGTTTTCTAGAACTGTTTTTCACTGGACTTGAACCCCGTCTCATCACGGTCAACTTCACTCTGATTCTCAAGTCCACCGACACAGTTGCATACACACATCTAAACCAGTTGTCCTTGTAATGTCCGTCTATCGTATACTTATTATAATCCTTCAAGAGCTGCTCTTCATGAATAACAGCAGCAATGCACTGACAGTATGTCTCGTCGCTTCTGTCTCACACCTCTGGTTCTCTGATTGAAGTATTATGCCACATTTCATGTGTCCATCAACACAGCTCTTCACTTTGACCAGCTGCCATTGTTGGTTGTCTCTTCTTAGCATGTGTCAGTGTTAGGGCTAGAGTTACCTATACTTAAGTGATCACTCCTGGGCCTTTTGTTCGATCGCTACAGGAGACAAAGCTATTATGACTGGATATAAAACAAGTAATTGAGCTGATATTTGTGCAGTTGAGGTGCAGATGCAGCGATATACTTCACAACACTGTTTTCCACTTTTAAAAAAGTATACCCATGGGTTTTGGCCATTCGTTTACATTACAATGGCATTTTAGCCAGACAATGCAAACTTCTGAATGGGGCAACATTTTAAAAACAGTATTCTAAACATAAAAAAAATAAATTTTTTTGTGAAATATAGCATTTCTTACAAACATGTCTAGAGCTTATAATGTTTCTAAAAAAAAATATTATTCCAATTTCTGCAGAATTTTGTTCACCCTAAAATGGCTTATTTGAAATCGCCAATCTTATATATTGCATTGTTTTGGGTAACAGACATTTGTAGTGGTGTACAAAATTAATTGTAAAAACTGACCACATAGATTGTATGTACAAGCAGCATTTCATGTCCTATAGTTATGTTTCAAATTTAAGCTCTAGCTATCTGATGCAAAAATGCCCTTATGGAAATTAACAATGTTTTTAATAGTAAAATTGAAACAACCATGTAATTTTATTATTATTCTTGCTGCATTGACCTCCATTTCTATAACCACAGATTTAAACAAATACCATAGTAAAACTTTGATTAGATTTGCAAAACCATAGCTAAAAGATAATTATGTGCACTCACTTATTGGTGTATATGCTTAGCAATACATTTCTCTTATTTATGTATTAATTGTCTTGCTAACAAGCTAGTTTTGAATGCTGAATGTCTTTCCTGAGGTAAAAGTTACATCACAGTTTATAAAGTTTAAATGACATTGCTCATAATTCAGGAAAGAGACAATAGACCTGTACAGTCCTATACACTAAAAACATGATTTTGTTTTAACTGTTAGTTTTAACTTCCTGTTTAAAACAACCCAGGCTCATTCTGAAAACAAACCTCTATATACATTTCTGGAGACCGCGAAATAGGTCCCAGGAGGTACTTTTTTGCTTTTTAGTTTTCGCAAATCCACCAGAGGCCGCTGTGTTCACTTTTTGAGATCTCAAATTTCTCTCGGGAGTGCCATTAGCGCCTGCTGTTCTCGCATAAACCCACCAGAGACCGCTGTTGACTGACTGAATGACTGACTGACTAACCAATCGACCGACCCACCCTCCTTCTTCCCTAAACCCAACCAATTGTATTGATTGACTCACCCACCCACTTCCCTAAACCCAATCAACAATTTTCAAATGCAATCCAGAAAAAGAAAAGCCCTTATCTGATTTTTACCAAGTTTTCAGATTTTACCACATTCTCACCCTGTTATTTACTTGTTTATTTTATTTTTTGGATTCTGTGTTTGTCTTGCCTGTTTTCTGGAACCGCTCTTCACCGAACTCGAACCTCGTCATCATGGTCAACTCCTCTCTGCATCTCAAGTCCGCCGACGTACATGGCGAGCTAACGGAACAAACAGGTTACAGCGGGAAAGCTGTTCATACGGAGACAGGCGGTCAGCTGGTAAGTGCGAAAAGGAATGGTGTCATACTGCCCTGTAGCGTTCATTTAAAAAATGAAATGCAGCCATACATACTTCTGGCTACATCATTTGCGGTCTCCAGAAATATTTATAGGACTATGTTTTCAGAATGAGCCTATGTTGGTTTAAAATGAGCTGAAACAACCAAGTTCTTGTAATTTCTTAGGTCAATTTATTTGTTTTATATTCCGTTCACTTAAATTTGTAAACCATTGAGTTAACTTAAGCGTTTTATGCTGGGACAACATGAAAGAATTGTGTTGGTCCAACTACCTGGTTAGGGGATTTGTAGTTCCCAGCATGCTTTGCATGGGATTTAATTAAGAGAGGGAAATGTTGACAATAAAGGTAATTTTAGGTGTTAATAGAAAGACTTGTAAGAGTTTAATCTTCACTTTAGTTTGAAGATTTAGAAGATTTTCATGTAATGTTTTGAGATTACCACCTTGCAGAAGCACACATACTTACTGTACGTTCACACCGAAAGCGGCGAGAGCGTCAAAGTAGCCAAAAGTCATTAATTTTCAATGGGAGCCGGCGGCGATAAGCGGCGAGACGCGGCGAGGCGCGGCGTGTCTTCGCCAGTGTGAGCGTCGAGGAGAGTTTAAATCAAGTCAACTTTATGGTAATGAGCTATGACGCGGTTCGGCGGCAAGCAATCGGAATGTAGAAGTCCACCGCTTGAGAGGAGTCAGAGAAAACAGTCACTGTGAATTTTGGTTCCGACCACAGTTGTTCCCAAGGGTTTAATTATTGCGGTCGCTGGATTTCCAATTATTTGCAATGTTTTCTTACTGCAACGTAGATCAAAAAAGTTACTGGCGAGTTACTGATGTGCATCAACGTTATATATATATATATATATTTTTTTTTTTCTTTAAAAAAAGCGGGAATTTCATGCGACAATACAAAACAGTATTGCTGCTTCAGAATATTTCTGGCATATGGACACATAGTGGTGCAAAGCCCCACCACATGCAACTAGATCTTTCGTAGTTAAGTGAATTTGATAATAAGTGTGCAACACCTTCACACTAAAGCATGTTTTATGCGGGAGTGTAACTGATATGATATGCAGCAACGGCTCCTATAAATACGAGATCAATGTGTAGCGAATTTTGACGCTCTCGCCGCCGGAGCTCAATGCAGACAGCGTTGTCATCAGGGCGGCCAGAGCAACCTTTGATGCTCTCGCTGCTTTCGGTGTGAACGTACAGTTAAAGTGTTGGCAGCTTAATTAGCGAAAATGCAGTTTGTTGCTTTGCTCAGTGAGCAATAACTGTCCAAAAATGAGTTATAATAATAATAATAATGCATTTTATCTAAAGGCGCCATTCTAGACACTCAAGGTCACCGTACAGAACAGCAAGAACAGTCAATTCAAACAAAAACACATAAACTCAATAGAATACAATACAAATTTTTTTTAAAAACTGCAGCTGTGTTAAAGAGAATAGGCTGTTCTAAACAAATATGTTTTGAGTTTGGATTTAAATTGTAAAAGAGAGTTTAGATTACGGAGATCGGAAGGAAGTGAATTCCAAAGCTAAGAAGCAGAGTGGCTGAGGCTCTGCTCCCTGTGGTGACAAATCTAAATCTTGGAATCTTGTGACCCGTATCCACTGAAAGGTACAGTACGGTACGGGTCGGTATGGGTCACCTTTATCAGGCTTGCGTTTCCATTGCCCCATTGTCCAGGGTACCCTTTTGGTGGGCGTGTTGTATGACAGACAGTTTCAGACGACGTCACTTTTACTCGAGGAAATGTGACAGAAAAGCTGTATGGGTCGTTCACATAGCACTTCTCACAAAACAGATGCTTCATACACATAAATACTTGTGTATAAATGTTCATTACTAGCCTTTCTATGAACATGATTTGATTATAACTGCAGATCAATGGTAGTGTGAAATAGCCGACTGTAATGTCTGCATTTAGATGAAATAAATAAATAAATATATGCACCATATATGAACACATGCTGACCCTTACAGTGTCTGATATGTTATCAAATACAAAAAACTACACACAGCATTCATTAGGCGTTATTTGGGCTCAAAAACAATACAGCCCACAGTCAGTGCAAACCTCTCAAATGTGTTTTTAATCTTCAGCAGCACATGTAACCTCTTGTTAGAAAGTAATTATGCCATTCCGAGTTCATAATAGTCCAAAAGGAGACAATAATATTTAAACATGACAGTTTGTTCATGTTTTATGTTGCAGAAAGCATCATTTGCTGCTGTTTTTTTCCGGCTTCTCCTTAGTTTTTTCCCGCTTCACTCTCACGTTTGTCTCTTTCTGAAAGGATCGGATATCAGACGTGCTTCAATAATCATGCGCACCTTGTTAATATGAGCTCAAGAAGTTCGTTATTTCAAATATAGACGCGCGGCGAGCTCTCTGAAGAAAGTGAAACCGCTTGCACTTTTAGACGGGCTCGTAAAAGAACAACAGAAAACGGCAGATTTTGTTCTTCTTGGCTTTGTGGCTGTTCATCAAGACGACGACAAGGTTTGTTTGAGCTCGGGTCGACCATGGCTTGTTATTATATGTATATAATATTACGGTGTAATGTCTCGGCTGTGTTTTTAAAAATGGCGGTTTCTTTGTTTTCATTCTCCTGCTTCTGTGAGCAACATATCTCTGTAAACCAATAGCGTTCAGCTACGCATCTAGCTCCGCCTTTTGGTACCCTTTTTTCATGCTAGGTAGCCTTTGCAAAGGGTAACCAAAAAGTGGTATGGTACGGTTTGCTTTTACAGTAGGTACCCTTTTACAGTGGAAACGCCCATAAAAGCATACCGAACCGTACCATACCAATACCACTCTGTGGAAACAGACCATTATTCTTGAAACAAAAAATGAGCAAAAAAAAAGGTGTGATGCACCAAAAGCGGACCACACTAAAATTAATTTGTTGTTATCCATGAGTTTTCAAATCTTTTTTTTTTTACAAGAGAGGCTAGAAAAATTGTGAAGCTCCACATTATATTAATATTAATACTATTATAATGTTTTAATTGTTTTTTTATTCAAATGGCCAAATTCTGACTGTGGAAAGAATATGCTGGACAGGTTGTTATTTCGTCATCTTAAAATGATAAAGTTCTACATTTTTTTGTCAAAATTGAGTTATTCACATATTCTTATTAAATTACAACTTATTTACATAATGCAATGTTTTTTTTATAAGTTGTTTACATTTTAATACTTTTTATTTATAAAAAGAAACAGTTATTAAATATATATATATATATATATATATATATATATATATATATATATATATATATATATATATATATATATATATATATATATATATATATATATTAAATGTGAAATACTTTTATTTGTGTATATATAGTCAGTAAAACATTTTTCAGTGTTTATTAAACTTTGTTAAACAACTAATTTGCTTTCCGTCTGTTTTCTTTGAATAAAAAAATTGATATTAAGCCTTGAAGGGCAAATATGAGGCATATAATTCAATAAATATATTTCAATAATTCATATAAAGCATATAATTCAATAAATATTACCATATTAATTACTTAAAATTAACATCTGCACTGGACAAAATATTCAGCACAGTTTTGTATGATTAATTTGAATAAGAAAAAAATTAAACATTAAATAAATGCTATAAAAAAGCAAAAAAAATATATATTTTCTCAAACATCAACATATTGTTACAACACCAATTCTTATTTTTACATTAAATTAATAAGCAGACTAATTGTTTTTCTTGAAAAGTAATGCTTCCAATATTAATCCATCAGACAGAACCTTATAATTCCAAGCAAAAAATAACTTAGAATTGCTTCTATATGCATTTGCCCTGTTTGTTTTACCCCAATTTGCAAATTGAAGAGAATTTTGATAATTTACATTTAGAGTACAGGGTCTCTGTTATTTTAATGTATGAAAGAAAACTGTTACACACATACTGTTTGCTATATGGAATGCAAAAACTTTGAAGCTCAATATCTCAAAATCATTTAGAATGCAGATAGAACCTTTTAATTCCAAGGTGCAATTTGCCGAATAAATGACAGTTGGCTACAGTTTTTAATTTTCTAATGATAAAAGATGTAACAAATTTGGATTTTAAAAAATAAGTATTTTTCCCATTTCTTTATTCTAAATCTTTAGGAAACATTTTTGGTACATCAATAAGTGTGTTTATGATGACCATCTGAAAAGCTAATACAGCTAAAATAAGTGCTTAAAATGTCACTAAAATGCAGTATTTAAATTTCATAATTAAACTGAGGCGTATAACTGCAAAAAAAAAACAAAAAAACACCCCTTTCACCAGGCTGGCTACGCGCCAATATTCTTAGTTGTTGTATTACCACAGTGACAATAGAGTGACCACAACTTCGAGTATCATTCCAAATCTCAAAAATATTTACAAAAAAAAAATTCTATTTTGTTTTTGTTGTTTATGAGAGAGGATGTAGTAGGCGATTTTTCAGATGCAGCCAATGCAACAATTTGATGAAAGCATGATCTGTCTCTATTGAAAAAGAAAAAGAGAAGCTGCTCAGGTTACAGTGAAAGCCAAGCCTGTTATTACTGGTAATGAGGGCATCTTATATAACACAATGTAAGTGAATAAAGCATAGGGGTTTGGAGAGAGGTGGGAGACCTCACAGACCTGACCGCCGGATAACTTTCTGGCACACTTTATGATGAGACTATCCGGGCGACTGATGAATAACACTGGTGGGATTTCAAGATGTGAGCATAGGTTACTGAGGAAAAGGCTCTAATAAAAATAGAAAAAAAGTTATTTATTGAACATAAAATCACCTCTGTTTATTGCAGTTTTAAATTTATATTTAGCAGTTATGATTTTTTTGCCTCGGAAATGAGATGTTACAACTCATAATTCATGTAAATTCACAATTGGGAGGAAAAAATATATATTTTTAAGTTTTTGCTTAAAATTCTGTACTTTTTACTTAAAATCCGTAAACATATAAGCTCATAATTTGTATAATGTTCTGATAAGTAATAATGATAACCTTCAATTGCAATTTATAACTTTAAATGATGATATATAAACTTATACATTTTGAACTTAGTTTATAAATCACTTGCAAGATTAAATAAGTGCATGAAGTATTCATAGCGCTTCACTTTTTCCACATGTTTTAAGCCTTATTCCAAAATGGATTAATTATTTCAACAGAATTGTCTCGAGGCACAAGGCTGAGGAAGGTTACAGAAAAATTTCTGCTGCTCTGAAAGTTCCAATGAGTAGCCTCCATCATCCGTGAGTGGAAGATGATTGGAACCAACAGGACTCTTCCTAGAGCTGGCCAGGCATCTAAGCTGAGTGATTGGGGGTGAAGGGCCTTAGTCGGGGAGGTGATCAATAACCTGATGGTCACTCTGTCTGAGCTCTAGCGTTCTTCTGTGGAGAGAGGAGAACCTTACAGAAGGACAACCATCTGTGCAGCAATCCACCAATCGGGCCTGTATGGTAGAGTGGCCAGACGGAAGCCACTCCTTACACATAGCACAAATTGCCAAAATGCATCTGAAGAACTCTCTGACCATAAGAAACAAAATTCTCTGGTCTGATGAGACTAAAATTGAACTCTTTGGAGTGTATGCCAGGTGCTACATTTGGAGAAAACCAGGCACCGTTTATCACCAGGCTAATGCCATCCCTACAGTGAAGCATGGTGGTGGCAGCATCATGCTGTGGGGATGTTTTTTAGCAGCAGGAACTGGAAGACTAGTCAGGATAGAGGGAAAGATGAATGCAGCAATGTACAGCGACATCCTGAAAACCTGCTTCAGAGTGCTCTTGACCTCAGACTGGGGCGACGGTTCATCTTCTAGCAGGACAATGACCCAAAGCACACCACCAAAATTTCAATGGAGTGACTTAACAACAACTCGGGGAATGTCCTTGAGTGGCCAAGCCAGAGCCCAAACCTAAATCATATTGAACATCTCTGAACATCCATTTTCAGATCTGAAAATGGCTGTACACCGTCACTTCCCATTCAACCTGAGAGAGCATGAGAGGTCCTTCAAAGAGGAATGGGCAAAAATACAGGTGTGCCAAGATTGTGGCATCATATTTAAAAAGACTTGAGGCTGTAATTGCTGCCAAAGGTGCATCAACAAAGTATTGAGCAAAGGCTGTAAATACTTATGTACATTTTTGTAACAATTTCAAAAAATCTTTTTTCACATTGTCATTATGGGGTATTGTGTGTAGCATTTTGAGAAAATAAATTAATTTAACTATATTAGCAAATATTATGAACTTACAGTTGTGAGAAGAAAATACATAATATTTATAATCAAGCATCTTGCAGTTTTCTGATTTAATAAATTTATAAACTGGCAAATGCCTCACAATTTTGAATAAGACAAACTTGCACTCCTGAGGAAAAATTTTGTTTTTTTTTAGCTCGATCTCACAAGGAAATGTAACTGTTTTATGTATTATCAGAAAAGTGGCTAATTTGTAAGGAAATTGTGTAAGTTCTAAAAGGGGGCGTGCTCCTAAAAAGAACTGAGGATGAGCAAATCATGCTAAAGTTTCATGTCAAACACTCAGCAAGTACATCATGTATCATTTTAATTCATACAGTACACTGTTATTACCAAATTAAATGGCTTTATGTAGTCACTTATTTACAGTCATGAATGTACAACCATCTATGATCAGTTGTCAGGCTAAGCATGATATTCAAGTTCCCGGAGTTTCATTTAATTGAATTCAAATTCTAAACATAGAATAAAATAATTTGTTCAAACGTACAGTTCATTCTCTAGCACAAATATCACATCGTTCAGGAAATCTGAAAAGAAGAGAGGCAGAATGTGCAAATAAATGTCAGATTAATGACAATTTCCTGCTTCATTTTCTTCCTGCACCAATTAATACAGCAATAGCACACTACTTCATAACACTTATTCAAACTAAAATACCTCTAAGTATAAAATAGCAGCAGTTATTAACACCATACAGTAAACTCAAAGAAAATATATGTATTTTCTCCAGTAAGTCTTGGGGAACAGCTCACCAAGACGTTCATATACAGTATGCAAAAAATATATGTTTATGATACAGTGAGACCTTGGCTCATAATTCCTTTGATTCTCCCCTAAAAATATTTAATATATTTTCACTTATTTACTAAGTAATATAATCCTTTGGTGAATGTCTTTTCTCTTTTTTTATCCCCAAAGAACACAGTATGACAACTGTTTAATCTGAGAAAATAAGTCTTAATACAGTAGGTCTATTGCTTTCAACTCAAGACAACATTAATAGGAGGAAATTAATCCCACTCAACATAAAATCTGTATGACAGCATCACATTTGAGTGGAAGGCACTGATATGCTCATGGAAATGAACTGTAAGTGGAAAACTCTAAATACATTTAGTCTCTTCATTGGCTGAGCTTCCTCTAAAGTGCCACAACAAATTATATACTTCCATCCTTTCAGTTGCAAAATGATGTACTTATAAAATACATGATCTCATTTGGAGTTACATTAGAACATACATACATAGAGGCAATAATATGACAATGATTTAGGAGATAAATATTAAAGGCACCTTTTTGGAGGTTACCCAAAATGGTAATTTGCTGGTAGAAGCATTAAACCACCAAAATGCACTTAATCATTTCATTTCAGAGTGATCCGGTAATTTCTAATTAAAAATAGTGGATTAGATATAGTTTTAAGAGATTATGAAATGGGTTAGGTTGTATTATAATTTAATAATAGGATTATGCAACACAGATGAAAATCCATCTAGTTTCTCTAATTTACATATTCTGAGAAACAGTCATATCTTTTAAATCATTGAAATTGGGTAACATTTTTATAATATTAATTTAAAAAAATCTAGCAAACATTTAAACATAAATAATAAGCAATTATTAAATGAATCTCATAAACCTGCCTAGGTCATATTTCACAACAAAATCAATAAAGAAATTAGTTGCCATATTTTAATTAAAAATTGTTGCAATGCAGAAACACTCATTGCTAATATATAGACTTCTGTTATAATGCTGCTCTGGGGTGCTTTTCCAAAAACCATTGTTAGCCAACTAAGGTCGCAAGTTCTGTCGTTACGAACATAGTTCGTTGATTTGGCATTTCCCAAATCCATCGTTCCAACGAACATTCGCAAACTGCATGGCAAACTTGTACATTTCCAACTACACCTCTAGAGCTGTAGTTAGAAGTATAGTTCCGGGTTGTATTGTATTCCAGTTATTCCCCTAAGCCCTATTAATTTAGAACGTTTTAACATTAAAACTTGGAATGATTTAAAAAAATAAATAAATAAAAAAACAGTTTTTACAGTTCAGTTTCTGCGATCTTCATATTGACAATTGCGCTCCCTCGCAGTGCACATTTATGTCATTTTAAACACAGCCATGGCTCATGACGAAAGCTATAGGTGACCTATTATTTAAAAGCAAAATTTACGCCTCCAAAGCTTGTGAAAACAAAAATATATAGTTTACTTTAATGGTTTTAATTTATAGTAGGTTATTTATTAAGAAAAGTATCTAGGCCTATATGACATGGGCCTGTTGGTTAGAACATTTCTACAGGGCTTTGCATGTGTCAAATTGAAAAAAATAAAAACAAAAATAAGCAATATCCTACTTAATAATAACAATAATAATAAATTAATACTACTACTACTACTAATAATAATAATAATAATAATAATAATTATTATTATTATTATTATTATTAAGTAGGATTTTTTTTCTTAATAAATGGCCTAAAGTAAATCACAATCATTAGCCTAACAATTTATATGATTTATATATGAGATTAGAGTGTTAGCTAAGTGGTTTTTCTGTTTTAGAATAGCATATTCTCAATAATATTTGTAAAGGAAACCTAGGCCCTATATGTGCAGCTTACATATATTTCAATTAATATGGAAAGCGAGTGCCTGTTTTTAGTAAAACTAATGTTGGATTTTTTTTAAATGTGAGTTATGTCATTGTTTTGGAAATGCACCCCTGGGCAGCAAAATACATTACAATACATTACATTACACTAGGTTTTTTTTGATGAAAATCTTACATACAGTATTGTGCAAAATGAAATATCAGGATTTTTGGTAACACTTTATTTTGATGGTCTATTTGAGTATTAATAGACTGTCTGCTTAATATCTGTTGATACTGCTCCTTCAACAGACATTTAACTGACTATGAGAAACTTTGCAAGTACATGTCAACTTACACTAACCCTAACCCTAACCCCAACCTAACAGTCTGCTTATAATCTAATGAGTATTAGTTGGCATGTAGATGTACTGTAACTTAACTTCAACAAACAGACCATCAAAATAAAAAGTGACCTAATTTTTGATTGAAATAAGACCTAGACAAGTTTGATGAGATTTTTCCTCAAGAAACGTGTAAGTTTTATGTGAGTTTTAACACTTTTTTTCAGTCTGCCAGTTCCCGTTTACCTTGTTCAGAGAGGAATTACTTTCATGTTTTGTATTGTTCCCTGACTTTAAAGCCTTTTCAGTTGACTCAGCTATGGGCTGCTTTTCCTCCTGCTCCGTCTCTCTATGGTAAAATAGTTAAAATTGGAGACTATCACAGGCACTGGCAATGCAATGGTCAAAACTCCTGCAATGGCACAAAGAGTGCCCACGATCTTACCACCTAATGTAATGGGACACATGTCTCCATAACCCACAGTGGTCATGGTCACTACAGCCCACCAGAATCCATCAGGAATACTAACAAACTGAGTGTTGGGATCGTCCACCTCTGCGAAATAGATGGCGCTGGAGAAGAGGATGACACCAATGAAGAGAAAGAAGATGAGCAGCCCCAGTTCCCTCATGCTGGCTTTGAGTGTCTGGCCGAGAATCTGCAGCCCTTTGGAGTGTCTGGAGAGCTTAAAGATCCTAAAGACTCGCACCAGCCTGATGATTCGCAGAATGGCCAGGGACATGTTCTGCCCCGTGTTGGACTTGTTGGTGGTGGTCACAATCTCAGTTATTAAAGTGACGAAATAGGGAACGATGGAGACAATGTCAATCATGTTCATGATGTTGTTGAAAAACTCCCGCTTGCTGGGGCAAACCAGGAAACGCACTGAGAGCTCAAAGAAGAACCAGATGATGCAGGCCGTCTCAATGATGAAGAAGGGGTCGGAGAAGGTGCTGCTGATGGTTTTGGGAGTGGAGCTTGGGAGAGGAGATCCAGAGTGATGGGTCTCATTGAAGGACAAAACTGCAGTTGGAAAAATCTCCAGGTCTTCTCGAAATTCTGGGAGAGTCTCCATGCAGAAGATGATGATGGAGATGACGATGACGAAGATGGAAACAAGAGCAACTCCTCGGGCTGCATTTGAGCTCTCAGGATATTCAAACAGCAGCCAGAACTGCCTGTGGAACTCATTTGACGGCAATGGGATCTCTACATCTTTGATGAAGCCTTCCTCTTCTCGAAACTGGTCCATTGCTTCTTGTCCCAACTCGTAGAAGATGATCTCATCTGCAAAAACATCTAAAGGTACATTTGCAGGCCTTCGGATCTTCCCCCCAGATTGATAGTAGTAAAGGATCCCATCGAAGCTTGGGCGATTGCGATCAAAGAAGTACTCATTTCTCATAGGGTCAAAATAGCCCATTCTTTTCATAGGGTCACCCAGAAGAGTGTCCGGGAACTGGTCAAGGGTCCTCAACCGGGTTTCAAAGCGAAGACCAGCAATGTTAATGATGACCTTCTGATCACCATCATCAAGAGCTCGCTTGTCAATAAACAAGTCCTCGTAGCAATCTTTGGTCAGTCTACTGAAGATCGTCTCACTTTGGGTTCCTTCACTGTTCACAAGTAACTTCCAGTTGGAAATAAGACTCGCACAGCTGGCACGTCCTCCCCTTGTGTGAGAGGGGAGGATGGGTGATTGCGGTATATCCAAATTTTGTGGTGTCTTAAATGGCGACACCTTTGCAGAGTTGCAGTATGTGGTGCCAGGCCCAAAATCTGGCATTTCTACTGTTAAAGTTGTCATTTCGTTGGGATAGTCTGGGTCATTGAAGTTGTCCACACCAATGTCTGTGCCCTCCATAGTCTCAAAGTCAACTAGCGCCACCTCTATCCGTCCAGCCTGGACCGTCATGTGGCCCCAGATGTCACACAACACCCAAATTAAGCCTTCACCAGCACAAAATCACTGGTCAACACGCTGGGGAAGAATCCAATGTGGTGGGACCTGCAACCCAGAGAAGAACAGTTAGAGGATGTTACTGCCTAACCAGACTAAAGCAATGAATGGTGTTTTGAGTGGCACATTGTTTTTTGGTTGCAGTGTCTGAGTGTAACATTGAGGAGAGCAGCTGGTGAAGGTGACATATTTTGGGAGGTGTCAACATCACAACACTTCCAAAAATGTCAACCATCACTGTGTTATTTTTACTTTCCCTGAGAAAGAGTGCAAATGTGAGAGTGAGGGCACATTTCACAAGTTTAACATTCTATGGAGGAAGCAGAAATCATTAAACATTTTTTTCAGTATTATATTATTCAATCATTCATTTTCTTTTTGGCTTAGTCCCTATAACCTCCTAGGGCTTGAGTGTCCACATATGTGGACTGCACATTTTAGCTCTTAAGTGGCTATTTAAAATACTTTTAAAATATGTTTTATATTTTGTTACAGACAGTGTCATCCTGCAACTGTTTTGCACCATATGAAATGTCCCAAACCCTATTTTTAAGTGTCCAAAATGGGGGAAAAATTTGTTTTTACTCTCTGATAGTCAAAGCAAGTTAAAAAAAAATCAGGAAAAAGGGTTTTATGTAAATTCGGATCATGATTCCACATATATGGACATATTTTTCTCTAAAAGTACATCATATCAAAAGATGATACTTAGATTTTTATTCTAATTAGGTTCCAATAAGCCCAAATAGCAAAGATAAAAAAAAAATGTATGTAAAAAAACACCTTGGGCCTTAAGAGGTTATTAATCTGGGGTAGCAACTAAATCCAGAAGAACTTTGACAACATCTCTAAGATGCTTCAAAAAACCTACTTGCAAAGTTACCTGAAAAACTATGGGTAATGTACCAACTGTTTTAAATGCAAAGTGTGATCACACCAAATGTTGAATTGATATAAGTTAATTGATAAATAAAATGTATTTATGCATTATTTTGAAATCATCCTCATTTTACTGCATTATTAAACATGATAAATAAATATGAAGTTCTTCATCTATCTATCTATCTATCTATCTATCTATCTATCTATCTATATATATATATATATATATATATATATATATATATATATATATATATATATATATATATATATATATATATATATATATATATATATAGCCCCCTGAATTATTAGCCACATTGTTATTTGTTTCCCCAATTTCTGTTATATATATATATATATATATATATATATATATATATATATATATATATATATATATATATATATATATATATAGTCTTTAATTTAATGCACATTATATAAATATTTAATTATGCTCTATATTATGTGTTTGTCACAATGTACAGTAGGTGTATATTTAAGCACTAATGAATTTTAATGAACAACATGTACATTCTATAGGGCTAGGGTTAGGTTTGGTTTAGGGTTAGTTGCACGTAAGTATATATAATTCACTGTCATCACTACAGTAAGTACATGTAACAATGTAAGTACAGTGGGGCAAAAAAGTATTTAGTCTGCCACCAAATGTGCAAGTTCCCCCACTTAAAAATATGAGAGAGGCCTGTAGTTTTCATCATATTCACACCTCAACTATGAGAGACAAAATGGGAAAAAATCCAGAAAATCACATAGTAGAATTTTTAACCAATTTATTGGTAAATTTCTTGGTAAAATAAATATTTGGTCACCTACAAACAAGCAAGATTTTTTTCTCTCACAGACCTGTAACTTTGTCTTTAAGAGGCTCCTCTGTCCTCCACTTGTTACCTGTATTCATGGCATCTGTTTGAATGCATTATCATTATAAGACACCTGTTCACAACCTCAAACAGTCACACTTCAAACTCAACCATGGCCAAAACCAAAGAGCTGTCAAAGAACACCAAAAACAAATTGTAGACCCGCACCAGGCTGGGAAGGCTGAATCTGCTATGGGTAAGCAGCTTGGTGTAAAGAAATCAACTGTTAGAGCAATTATTAGAAAATTATACAAAGACATACAAGACCACTGATAATCTCCCATGATCTGGGGCTCCATGCAAAATCTCACCCCGTGGTTAAAATGATCCCATGAACTGTGAGCAAAAATCCCAGAACCACACATGGGGACCTAGTTAATGACCTGCAGAGAGCTGGGACCAAAATAACAAAGGCTACCATCAGTAACAGACTGCGCCTCCAGGGACTCAAATCCTGCAGTGCCAGATGTGTCCCCCTGCTTAAGCCAGTACATGTTAAAGCTGGTCTGAAGTTTGCTAGAGAGCATTTGGATGATCCAGAGGATTGGGAGAATTTCATATGGTCAGATGAAACCAAAATAGAACTTTTTGGTTAAAACTCAACTTGTTGTCTTTGGAAGACAAAGAATGCTGAGTTGCATCCAAAGAACACCATACCTACTGTGAAGCATGAGAGTGGAAACATCATGCTTTGGGGCTGTTTTTCTGCAAAAGAATCAGAAAGACTGATCCATGTAAAGAAAAGAATGAATGGAGCCATGTATCGTAAGATTTTGAGTGAAAACCTTCTTCCATCAGCAAGGGCATTGAAGAAGAAATATGGCTGGGTCTTTCAGCATGACAATGATCTCAAACACACCACCTGGGCAACAAAGGAGTGTCTTCATAAGAAGCATTTCAAGGTCCTGGAGTGACCTAGCCAGTCTCCAGATCTCAACCCCATAGAAAATCTTTGGAGGGAGTTGAAAGTCTGTGTTGCCCAAAACATCGCTTTAGAGGAGATCTGCATAGAGGAATGGGCCCAAATACCATCAACAGTGTGTGAAAACCTTGTCAAGACTTACAGAAAATGTTTAATCACTGTCATTGCCAACCAAGGATATATAACAAAGTATT
Organism: Danio kyathit; assembly: GCA_903798195.1. Taxonomy (NCBI): domain Eukaryota; kingdom Metazoa; phylum Chordata; class Actinopteri; order Cypriniformes; family Danionidae; genus Danio; species Danio kyathit. The sequence continues at coordinate 15,401,809 of LR812541.1, forward strand.
GAGATGAGATTTTGTTATTGACCAAATACTTATTTTCCACTATAATTTGCAAATAAATTCATTAAAAATCATACCATGTGATTTTTTGGATTCTTTTTCTCATTTTTTCTCTCATATTTAAGGTGGACCTATGATGAAAATTACAGACGTCTCTCATCATTTGGGGATCATCAAGTGGGAGAACTTGCACACATGGTGGCTGACTAAATACATTTTTGCCCCACTGTACATGTAACAAAGTGTTATCTAAAGTTAAATAAAAATAGAAAAATATGTATAATTTCCCAGTGATGGGTTGCAGGCGGAAGGGCATCCACTGCGTACACCATATGCTGGATAAGTTGGCGGTTTATTCCGCTGTGGCGACCCCAGATTAATAAAGGGACTAAGCCGAAAAGAAAATGAATGAATGAATAAATATGTATAAAAACACAATAGCTGAGGCATATTTCATTAATAAAAATTTTACGTGCTTAATTATCATGAAATTTGCATGAAAATGAACAACCGCAGAGAATCTCAATGTCCTAAAACCGGCTTTAGCATCTTAAGTATGATTTAAATCACATGGATTTCTGAAATGCTTGATTTTGATTGGTCAGTTGCAACGTTCCAAGGTATGTTGTTCCCAGATAAAAAAACACTAAAACTTATAACACAGGCTCATCCAGGTACTTCAAAAAACTACACAAAATATGAAAAATTAGACACAAAACTTCAGAACTTTGTTCTGAGCACAGAGGTTTATCGATTCTTTAATTAAAGGCAAATATTACAGAAATAGGCAGCACGGTGGCGCAGTGGGTAGTACAATCACCTCATAACAAGAAGGTCACTGGTTCGAGCCCCAGCTGGGTCAGTTGGTGTTTCTGTGTGGAGTTTGCATGTTCTTCCCATGTTTGCGTGGGTCTCCTCCGGGTGCTCCGGTTTCTCCCACAGTCCAAAGACAGGTGAATTGAATAAGCTAAATTTGCCATAGTGTATGTGAGTTTGTGGGTGTTTCCCAGTGTTGGATTGCAGCTGGAAGGGCATCCGTTGTGTAAAACATGTGCTGGATAAGTTGGTGGTTCATTCCGCTATGGTGACCCCTGATTAATAAAGGGACTAAGCCGAAAAGAAAATGAATGAATGCAGCTGATGTAGCATATACAGTATACACTAACCTATGTAGTATTCAGTCACAAAATGGTTTCCAACATGCAGACAATATGTGAACGTAGGCTATTCACTGTTATATCACAAGATGATTTAAAGTACCCGAATGAGCAATAACATACCTTGGAATGTTGCGACTGACCAATCAGAATCAAGTTTTGCAGACAGCCATGTAATAAGTTAGGAATAAAGTAAATCTAGAATGCTATTATCAAAACAACCATTCCAGATGTACTTTATCATGCTTTTCACATGGCTTCTTGCCACAAGTTTGTTAATTATTTAATTAAACACAAAGCTGACATACATTGAAAATAACATACCTTGGAATGTTGTGACTGACCAATCAGAATCAAGTATTTCAGACAACCGTGTAGTAATCTGTGATAACATCTGCATGGATGTAATTTATACAACCCATGCTCATTATTGATAAGTACCACTATATACATTTCTGGAGATTGTGAAATACGTCCCAGGAGGTACATTTTTTTTACATTGTTTTTGCGAATCCACCAGAGGCCACTGTGTACGCTTTTTCAGATCTCAATTTTTTTCATCATTCGTGTCTGCTGTTCTTGCATAAATTCACCAGAGGCCGCTGTCGACTGACTGACTGACCGATCCACCCCCACCACCTTCCCTAAACCCAATAGTGTTTTCTAAAGCAACAATTGCCACGTTCTCACCCTGGTATCTACTTGTTTGTTTGTTTTTTTGCCTTTTGTTTTTGTTTTACCTGTGTTCTGGAACCGTTCGTTGCCGGACTCGAACCTCATCGTCTATTGACATACATGGCGAGCTACTGAAAAAACTGGTAACAGTTAAAAAGCTGCCCACACAGAGGTAAGTGGTCAGCTGGAACAGAAGCCATCGTAGCATTTGATTTGAAGACGAAATTAAGCCATACGTAGTTTGCCATACGTAATAATTTGTGCTCTCCAGAAATGTATATGTTTTCACAATGAGCCTGTGTTGAATTTATAGCTTACTCAAAAGTCATTTTCAATTTTAACGATTGCAAAGCTGCTTCGTATTCCCCTTTCCTCCTGCTGTTACAAACTCAAGAATTATGCGTCTGAGCAGATGTTTGGACAGCTTCCCTGCAGTTCTTAATGTGGCACAGACGATTCTGTTTCTTTGCTGACACACCTCTGACATGACAGTCGGCCGGACATCACCTCAGCTAAAGCGCAACCCCTGTCAAACACTTGACACCAGAGTCCTGGCCTGCACGAACAGGAGAGCCGCTGAAAGAGAAGTCGAGAGATAGTAGCAGAGAGAATGAAGCAGAGAGAGAAAGAGAAACTGCAGGCCCAGTAAAGGCCAAGACTGTGGGGAAAACAATCACCCCTCATCTAATTCACTTACTATTCCACTGACCTGCATTGAGTTCAGAGGAAATGCTGCAGTGCTTCAGCCAAACGGCTCTACAAGTCATTAGTAAAAGAGCCAGAATTTGCCTCTGCTTTTAAACCTGTTAACCTGAACTTAAATTTTGGTAAAGCATTACAGTAAATTCAAGAGTTGCTATGTAGAGTTCAGAAACGTTTGTTGTTAGTGACACCAGTGGCCATTCTATGAACTACAATCAGTAAATTACGTGTTCACTCTCAGGCACATGCAATAAAAAACAGACTGAGATTCAGTTACCTGATATAATGGCTGGAAATACCTTTGAATCAATATACTTATTACAAACATCCAGACACCATTCACACTACTGAAAGCAACATTTAGATATGTAATATGTAAGTTCAGAAAGCATCTGATCATAGGGATATGAATCTGTTAGCAATTCACTAGCATCATGTTGACAGATGAGATCATTAAATCATCGTAACTTTGTTTGATTATAATATCTGAGATATACTATATATTTTATTTATATGACACTTTGACATTATATTACTCTACTGGAGGTTTTTTTGACATTACATTGACTTGAAACCATTTATTTTGTGTCTCTGTGTGTGTGTGTGTGTGTGTGTGTGTGTGTGTGTGTGTGTGTGTGTGTGTGTGTGTGTGTGTGTGTGTGTGTGTGTGTGTGTGTGTGTGTGTGTGTGTGTGTGTGTGTGTGTAAAAATACTAGTGTACTAAGACTTTTACACAATACTTTATGACTTTATGCATAAAAATGAATGCCATTTTATTTCATTTCATAAAATTGTATTTAATATTATTATTTATTAATATTATTTTTTTTTTGTCTATTATTTTCATAACAATATGAAAACTGTACTATATGTATTTACCTTTTAATTAAACATTATAAACCTTTGTTTCCTGCATCATATGAGAGACTGGGAAAACAATTGTGTCCTGAACATAAAAAAGGTTAGGTTATATTTAATAAGATGCAACAAAATGTTCACACATAAAAACGTTAATTTATTATTACTAATACACAGCACATGTGTTACAGTATTCATGAGTCATTGTTAATGTTAGTAAATGAACAAAAGATTAGATTATTTATAAGATAATATTTATATTCAGGCCCATAGCCAGCCTGTTAAAATGGGTGTTTTTTTTTTCTCAAAAACTGGACTTTTTCGCAGTTATTTGCCTCATTTTCAGTTAAACTATTTTAGTGGCATTTTAAGCACTAAAATTTTTAAAAACATTTTTGATGGATTAGCTTGTCAGATGGTTATCTTTACCACACTTTTTGATGCAACTTTGTCAAAGTGCTTACTATCCTATTTTATTTTTACAAAAAATTGTGTTTATTTACAAATGTTCATTACGTTATTAAAGTTTAATAAATAATGTAATGAGATTACAATTTTAAATAAAAAAATTTGAACAAAGAAATATGAAAAAATATCTCTTTTTTTAAATGCTAATTTATTATCATCCATCAAAAAATAAATAAACAAATCAGGCTACGGGCCTGATATTTACAAAGAAAATATTATTATTATTTGTACTCTACAAAAGTCATGCTTGATTCAATATGTCACTTGCATTTCTTTTGTAATTGTGAAAATTGTTTCTACTTGTTATAGTTTCTTTCAGGGCTGTTCATTCTGCTATGGCAACCCCTGATCAGGTTATCAAAATCCAATGTCAGCATCTGAGGACAACGTTATTTGACATCCAAAAAACGATGTCAAATTATGTTGATATTTGGTTGAATCTAGGTTGTGTTGGAAAGTGATCAAAATCCAACTTCTGATAGATGTTATATTGGTAACGTCAACACAACGTCATGGTGTAACATGATTAGATATTTGGTTGATTTTAGGTTGATTTTAGATTGGACATTGAAGTTGGCCTGACGTTGGGTTCTGACGTCAACCCGATTTTCCTTTCCAAATAAAAGCCAACGTCCCCACAACGTTGTGGTATGTTGGAGTACATTGGGGTACAATGTCAACATGACGTCATGTTGATGTCCTGTTTCTGCAGGGTAGGGCCTAAGCCGAAGGAAAATGAATGAATGGATAGTGTCTTTCAGAGTGTCTTTTTTGCCTGGTGGACAATAAAATGGGAATAAAACAGGTGCAAAACTTCTTCAGTTTCAGACTTCAGTTTAGTCTAAAAGCCAGAATTCAGAGATTGTGAACAACCAAGAAACCATCTTTCAAGCAATATTTTATCACTGTTTACCTATTTTCTCTTGGAAATTCACTTTCATCTCTTATTTATTTAAAACCAGTTCAAAGATTAGTTAGCAGAGAGCAATGCTTTAATACAACGACTACTACTACAACTTCTACTGCTGCTACTAATAACAATAATAGATTCAAGAATATTAATTTGAACACTAATAAAATAAATGTATGTTATGCAAGCACATGTGTCAGTGATTTCCATCTGTGCTATATTATTAAACTAAATGTCAAGCGGGAGTGTGATTTAGAGGCACAGACAGATGTTTAATTAAAGACGCCAAAAATGAGTCATCCTGCTCAACTGCCACTGACCAGAAAACAGAGAACATGTGCGTCACGGAGACATTAAGAGAGAGAGAGAAAGAGAGTAAGAGAGAGGGAGAGAGACTGTCATTATGCACGGAAACAAATTACAACATTGTGGGAAAAAACAGCGATATACAGGACCAAACAAAGCATACAAATGAAACAAAGATGAATAAAAATAAAAACTAAGAAGAAAAAAGAGAAAATGCTAGTGAGATAAGTGACTACTCTTTCATGTAATGTGAAAGTCATGAAATAAATTAAAGAAGTTATATTCTGTCATTTCAACATTAGTCTATATATACACTATAGTCATATATCACTGTATAGTGTATATCACTGTAAAACGCAACAATCAACTTCATCAAATTAAATATAGTTAACTCAAAATTTACTGAAAGTTAATTCTACTCATTTGAAAAGAGTTTTGAACTCAGTGTTGAAGGTAATGAGTAAGTTAAATATCTCATTACTTCAACTTAAATGGAGTAAGTTCACAGTACTCGTATGGAGTTGAATGTCAATGTCAAATGGTTTTTAGCAATCGGTTTCCTCAAAGGATTTGAGTTGCCTTAACTTATTGGGTTTTACAGTACTCAGTTGATTTGAGTTCTCTTCATTTATTGGGTTTTATTGTGCTCAGATTGCTTCGTTTACTCAAATGGATTAAGTTCACAGTACTCATTAGGATTATTTTTTAACTTAACTTTTCCTCAAATGGTTTGAGTTACCTTGTCTTTTTGGGTTTTGCAGTGTATATATTGTGCAACAGGTATATATTATATGTATATTGTACACAAATATACATAAAAAAGGTCACAAAGTATACTGTACCTTTGCATTTTCATTTTTAATAGATGAATTAATATATGAAATAATAGACACATTTTATCGATTTTATATCTATTGTGATTAGTTGACAATTAAGAATTTTTGGGGGGCAAAAATATTTTTTTTATTTTAATTTGGAACTGTTCCACAAATTCCAGGAAATTCCACATATTATAATAAAGAAACTGCAAGTAACACGTTGAATTAAACTTGAAACTTTAACGTAGAAATAACTACACTTGGTTTTAATTCACAACTGGTATGACAATGAAAATGTATATTGACTTTAGTTGCAAGTTTGAAAGAAGAAAATACCATTTTTAAAGCAGCAGAACATGATGATTTTTTGTTTTCTACAGAAATGGGCAATAAAATATCTTTATTTAATGCAAATGCTCATCTCAAACCCAAAATAATAATAAAAATAATAATAAAAAAAGCTGTTTTGGTTCTGTTTGATTTCATACTCTAATATTAAAAGCACAAATAATCATTTTATTTTATTAATAACCATATAAAGGTACGATTCACAATTTTCAAAATGAAAATGACTTGATTATTTACTCTCCTTCATCTAGTTTCCTTTTACTGTTGAACACAAAATAAGATATTTGTGAAAAATGCTGGTTGCTAGAACCCAATGACTTCCAAAGTAAAAAAAAAAAACAGTATGGAAGTCAATAACAACCAGCATTATTGAAAATATGTTGGTAACACTTCATTTTGATGGTCTCTATTGTACATTTTGTTGACTAAAAGTTACATTGCAACTACATGCCAATTACTTTGAGTATTAGTAGACTGTCTGCTTAATATCTGCTGATACTGCTCCTTCAACAGACATTTAACTCACTATAAGAAACTTTGCAAGTACATGTCAACTTACACTAACCCTAACCCCAACCTAACAGTCTACTTATAATCTAATGCGATTAATTAGTTGGCATGTAGATGCAATGTAACTTAAATTAAACAAAATTTGTTAAAGGGACCATGAAAATAAAGTGATACCAATATGTTGTTTTGTGTTCAACAAAAGAAATAAACTTTTAAACTTTTAGAACAAGTGAAGGGAGATTAAACTATGACAGAATTTTTTGTGGGTAAACTATATCTATAATTATTTAAAAAAAAAATGCATTCAAGCCACTAAATAAATCTAAAAATGAACTGTCAATCCACAATTCAAAACTTTCAGCACCACATATTTCACTCACAAATCGAAATTATTCCAAACAGAACTCTCCTAATGAGCATTCATGACATTCCTGCCAGAACACACACAGCAGGATGTCTGAGCAGATGTTGCCTAATACTCATTTATTAAACACACAGCCCCACTCACACACACACACATACACAGGCCTACCTCTCATGAGAGAGGGTCTCCTACCAGCTGCTGTTTCTGCCTGTTGCTTGTTCTACATTTGGGTTCAGAGTGGCTTAATCTCTTAAAGTCAGCATTGGGTAACCTTATGCTGAGGAGAAACTAGAGATGACACTACGCAAACAGCTACGCACACACATGCAGACACACAAACACAAACTCACACAGGCATTTGTTTGCACATACATAAACACACACACACAAATAAACACACATACTGTACACACAATCACAAATACAAGACACAGACGCATTTGTCATCACAAACCAATTAAAAAAAACACGGAAAATCAGATTTTTAGGATGAAAAATCCTCAAAGCTGTGCTGTAACCAATCTCTCCTCAACGTCTCACCTTCTCACCTTAAGCATAAAGAGACGTCTGAGCGCCATGTAAAACAGCTGTAAACTGTCATACGATAGATTTTATGTTCATCACAACTTGTTAGACACGCCTGACCGGTTACATATTGGCTCTGACCAATCAACTGGTGCTTTACCTCATGCAGCATCAATATCCAGGAGAGCGCTCGATTACATACCGCATCAATCTAAAGTATGCTTATTTACAGATCAGTCCAGCTTGATGGCTAGACAACCGTCCTTCCACACTCACAGATCAACTCCATCATCTGCAGACGGCTGATGGTCAGGGAGAGAGGAAAACTGTCTGACCATTTATTTTCAGGTCTTAAGAATTTATGTATGGCCTGCAATAGCTTAGAACGATTTTTATTGGGCTGTGCAGATGATTAATGTGGTATTGGCTTTAATAATATAAAGTTAAAGTAAAAATTATTAGCCCACTTGTGAAATTTACATTTGTGCTTTTAGCAAAGTAATTAACATTTAATTGAAGGTATATATTTTATATATTTTACTTGCTTTCCCTGGGGATTGAACCCACAACCTTGGCATTGCTGGTGCCATACTCTACCACTTGAGCTTCAGGAAGAAAAAATTTACTTTATTTCTATTTAGAAAATTTAGAAAAATCACTCTAGTCACTCACAGCACATCCCTAGTATCTCACAATCATCACTAGTCTCTGGTCCAACCCAGGTTAATTGGAAATGTGTTCCCAGGGATATATTTTTGAGAACCAAGGAACATTCAATTCAATTAAATTCAAATCATGTTTATTTCCATAGCGCTTTTACAATGTAGATCGTGTCAAAGCAGCTTAACAAAGACGTTTTAGTAAATTGAATCTGTGTCAGTCCAGATTTCAGAGTTGAAGTTCAGTTAAGTTCAGTTCAGTGTGGTAAAAATGTATGCATGTACCCTGGACTGTTTTCTTTCAGCTTTTGTTTTCACAAATCCACTAGAGGCCACTGTATACATTTTTAACAATCTCAAATATGTTAAGTTTTCTCATACATGACATTTCTTGTCTGTGAGAGAGACCGGTTAGCTTATTGCCATGCATAATATATTAGCTTGATATCAACTGACCTACCCTCACCCCTCCCTAAACCCAACCAATAGTGTTTTCAAAAGCAAACTAGAAGAGTAAAACCATCAAAGCTGAATGCTACTATCACTGTATCACACAGCTCTTTGCTGTGGGTTTCATTTTACCTGGTTTCTGGAAGCATCATGTACTAGCCTCAAACCATGGTCCACTTCACTCCCCCTCTCAAGTCTGGCAGCATTCACAGTGAGCTACCTAGCAAATGTCAGTCATGCCGGAAAAGCTGTACATCAAGGTAAACACCCGTCAGTGACCTGCTCACACCTGCAGCTTCTCCACGATGGACATCCAGCATTCTCCAGCCTCCGGTGCCTAGACTGCAGTTTGGCCAGAGCAGAAGTGGTCACACCCAACTGAGCCTGGTTTCTCTCGAGGTTTTTTTTTCCTTCAATTTCGTCAATTGGTGAAATTTTATTCCTCGCCACTGTCGCCATTGGCTTGCTTAGTTTGAGACTTGTGGAGTTGCGCATTGATGGATTTGCTCTTCAGTGTTTGGACTTTTAGCAGTGAAATTTATACTACACTGAACTAAACTAAACTGAACTTTAACTTGGAAACCTGAACTGACAGTTTCAATTTACTAGAACTTCTTTGTTAAGCTGCTTTGACACAAAAAGCGCTATAGAAATAAACATGAATTGAATTGAAAGTAAGTAGCGGTATCAACCCCATATCATTCATTTTACACACAAAATGCAGCCAAGATACCCCAAGGCACATATTTTTCAGTTCTCAAAAATGTATACCTAAGCACATTTCCCAATGAGCCTGTGTTGCACTAGTTTCTCACAAACATCAATAGACGTCATTAGTCTTTTAGTATTCTCTCAAATGTATGCTCTTCAGCCTGTAATGGTTTTATCAGTCAAAGTTTATTAACTTTGAGATGTTCAATAAGGTTTTTTCTGGATTGCCATTACGAGGGACCTCTCGTACATGAGAGACGTTTAAAAATGCAATATTCCAGAAATCATAGATTTGGAATGACCAGCTTCTCTTACTATGGCTGAAGTTTTATGCATTTGACCTTCATTTGGTCAAACTGCTATCTGATGGTTTAATTCAACTACTTAGCAAACTCACAACATATTTCAGAACTTCCTTCAGCAGCAAGCCACAACACCTTAGCAAAAACTGAATAAGTGAATAAGTATGGGCTGCAGTCCAAACATTGCATGCTTCCATCAATTTCTCTCTTTCTAGCTATTAAAGTAAACAGAATTATATTACACTTTTAAAATCAGCTAGTTAATATGCAGTGCTGAAGACAGCTAATCTACACGTGTTGGTTAAGCAGGTGCTCTTTTCTGTCCAATGAATTTAAAACCACAAAGCTTAAAATCATCATCACAAATTACAAGCAGATTTTTTTCCCTATAGCTAGCATGCTTACAATTCTTTAGCCAATCTCTGTCACTCAAAATTCTTATGCAAGTCAAAAGTCATTTTAAAGGGTAAGCATGCAAAAAACGTTCCAGAGAATGTTTTCTGTCCTTTGAACAGATTTGATTGGGTTATTAATAGAGTGATGACTTAAGTGAGGAATCAGACTAATTATTTTCAAATTGCCTTCACTCATTTCTCAAATTAGCCTTTTTTTGTAGTAAAACAGTAAGTTCGGATATCTGAACAAGTCAATTTCTTATTGATTTCAAGAATATGATGCAGGCATATTCATTGGCAATTGTTCAAAAGCATAAGAACATTTCTCAACAACACAAAATCATAATCAACTTAACTAAGGCTGGGCACACACCACAAGGTAATTTGGATTTGATTTCTTCTCTTCCGACAGTCTATTAATGTCTATCTTTTATCTTGGTGATTCTAAAGATTATTTTATCAGATTTTCCTGTGCAGAGAAGTGTGGTAAGAGTGACCTAAGCCCTTTGACAGTCACTGTGTGCGATTATACACTATTGTCTAGATCAAATCTTGATGATTGAGATATTTGCTCTACATTGTAAAAGTGCTATAGATATAAAGATGTACTGAATTAAATTCAATTGAATGATGTCTATGACATGTATTCTGTTATCAAAAAGCTGCATACATTCTAAATGTCTTTGTAATTGTCTGATTTTTTTAGTTTACATGGTAATTCCAGTGGCCTACTCACACACCATGCAGAAGTGCCTCTACTATAGATCGCCAACATTTATCTTTTTTTTTCTGTCATGGTAGTTCTGAGATAACACATCATAAAGGTGTACTGTAATCATAACTTACACAGCTTTCTTCCATTTCATGGAAGCAGTCCTCTCTCTTTCATTTTGCCATTTTAAAAGCTTTTACAGAAAAGATTATGTGTTCCTATTGGTCAATGTCACCCATGTGACAGAACTGGTCATGCAAAAAATGTTTTTCTTACTAGATATTTTGTCTAGTCTATAGTACAAATATATAAAAAAAACATCCTTAAATCAAGAAATATTTTATTTTGCTAGTTTAAGAAAAAAGAAAGTATTGTCTTGTTTTCAGAAATAATTAAATTAGTTTTTCCTTAAAACAAGCAAACTAATCTACCCATGGGGTAGGCAAAATAATTTTATCTCAAAGCAAAACAGGATTATTTTACTTATCTCTTTGGCAGATTATTTGTCTTGTTTTAAGAAAAACGTTCTTAATTTTGACTCATTATTTCAGGAAACCAGACACAATTTTGGCATCTTGATGAATTTCTTGATTTAAGATTTTTTTTAGATATTTGGACTAGAAACTAGACTGCTGTTGCTAAATGTAATTTTTCTTGTTAAAATTTGTTTTATCCTAACCAGAGGCAGTGATGTGCAAATTTCTATTTTAACAGCAGCTTTTGTTTCTGCATTAAAACAAAGACATAACTTACAACCCCAAATCAAAAAAAGTTGGGACAGTATGGAAAACGCAATTAAAAAAAGAAAGTAGTGATTTACAATTTTTTTTTGAGTTGTATTTGTATATTTCAAGTTTTGTCTGGTCATCTGGAAACAAATGTTTATACATCCTTTCATTTAATTTCAATTCAATTCAATTTAGGGCTAGTAATAGGGTAAATTTGTTAAATCATCATTTGAAACAGGTGATGCTAACAGGTAATTGTAATTATAATTTGGTACAAAAGCAGCATCCAAGAAAGGTCTAGTCCTTTAGGAGCAAAGATGGGAAGAGGATTGCCAGTTTGCCAAAAAAAATACATGAGAAAAATAATGAAATATTTAAAAATCATTGTTCCTCCAAGGAAAATAGGAAGACATTTGGATATTTCATCTTCAACAGTGCATAACATGATTAAAAGATTGAAGGAATCTGGAAGAATTTCAGTGCATAAAGAACAGTGCCTCAGGCAGCACTGCATTAAGAATTCATCTATAAGCAATATCATCACATGGGCTCAGGACTTCTTTGGCAAACCTTTGTCAAGTACCACAATACGTAGTTATATCTACAAATGCCAGTTAAAACTGTACTGTGCCAAAAGGATGCCCAGTGTCCAGAAGCATCAACGACTTCTCTGGGCTCGGAGGCATCTGGGATGAACCATTAACCATTGAAAATCTGTAATGTGGTCAAATAAATCCGTATATCAGGTATTTTTTGGTAGAAATGGACACTGTGTGCTCCGAACCAAAGAAGAAAATGATCATCTAGACCAGGGATGGGCAAGCTTGATCCTGGAGGGCCGGTGTCCCTGCAGACTTTTGCTCCAACCCTAATCAAACACACCTGCCTGCAGCTTTCTAGTGATCTTGAAGACACTAGTGTGTTCAGGTGTGTTTGACTAGTGTTGGAGCAAAAGTCTGCAGGGACACCGGCCCTCCAGGATCAAGTATGCCCATCCCTGATCTAGCTACCAGAAACAAGTCCAAAAGCCGTGGTCTGTCATGGTATTGGGTTGTGTTAGTACCCTTGGCAAAAGTAACTTTCACATCTGTGATGGCACCATTAATGCTGAAAGGTACACAGAGATTCTGGAGCACGAGTCCCTTTTCCAGGGACACCCATGCATATATCCATTATCACCTCAGGTACAGATTAAATATTAAATGGTACCAACTGTTTGACAAACAGTTAGCAAACAGTTTAAAAAAATAAAAGTCTGAACTGTGCAAACCACAACATCAGTCACTCAGCTTAATTGTGTCACGTTCACCAGCGATCCCCTCCTGACAGATCGCTGGTGAACTACATATGTCATGTTTAGGAACTACAAATCCTATCAGGCCATGTCACACACACCAGTTGCTCATCACTGCTGATGAGACACACAGCTGAGACTTGTGATCACTGATCATTCAGACTATTTATACACCACACAGACACCAGTTTAGCATGGAGTTCTTGATGTTGATTTACATTTGTAGTTCTTTGTTTTGCCTGTTTTTTGACTTTAGCCTTGTTTATTGTTATTTTGACTTTATGCCAGTTTTTTGACTACGTTTTTGGATTGCCCTTTTTGTACCAGCCACTTCTGGTTGTCCCTGTTTTGCTTAAATATATTCTTATTTACCTGCACTTGGATCCTCGTTTCTGTTGTTCCTTGCTTTGATCCCAACCGTGACAGAAGAACTCCATCATTATGGATCCAGCGGAGAGTAAGATTATTCACCTTCGTCAAGGTAATCGCTCCATTGAGGAGTATGTGAAAGATTTTTTGCAGTTAGTTCTTTTAACCAACATGGACAATTTATGTTTAATGATTTTTTTTTTCGGGGCGGACTTTCACAATCACTCCTTTCTGTTATGCCAATACACCGGCCACACTGGACTATTTTTCAGTTTATTGATCTGGCTCTTTTATTGCCGGGCTCTGCCTTCACCATCACTGTTGCGGTGGAGGAAACCCCTAATAAATTTTTTTTTGGGGGGTAAGGGACAGCAAGACCAGCTGGCGACAGGGTTTGCTGCTCACCTCACAGTTACAAGGATGAGGGCATCACTTGTACCTCGTTCTTCTACCCGAGAGCCAAGTTCACAGCCAGAGCTTCCAGATTCCTCGTCGCAGCCAGAGCTTTCAGATTCCCCGTCGCAGCCAGATCTTTCAGATTCCCCGTCGCAGCCAGAGCTTCCAGATTCCCCGTGGCAGCCAGAGCTTCCAGATTCCCCATGACAGCCAGAGCTTCCAGATTCCCCGTGGCAGCCAGAGCTTCCAGATTCCCCGTGGCAGCCAGAGCTTCCAGATTCCCCGTGGCAGCCAGAGCTTCCAGATTCCCCGTCGCAGCCAGAGCTTCCAGATTCCCCATCGCAGCTAGAGCTCCCAGATTACTCGTCACAGCCAGTGCTGCCAGAGGCTGCCCCCAAGGCCAGAGCTACCACCTGCGTCCCACGAAAGGCCAGAGCTACCACCTGCGTCCCACGAAAGGCCAGAACTGCCACCTGTGTCCCACGAAAGGCCAGAGTTGCCACCTGCGTCCCACGAAAGGCCAGAGCTGCCACCTGAGTCCCACGAAAGGCCAGAGCTGCCACCTGAGTCCCACGAAAGGCTGACAGAGCCGTGTGACTTCCCAGTGCTGCCAGAGCTGCCACCTGAGTCCCATGAAAGGCCAGAGCTGCCACCTAAGTCCCACGAAAGGCCAGAGCTGCCACCTGAGTCCCACGAAAGGCCAGAGCTGCCACCTGAGTCCCACAAAAGGTCATAGCTGCCACCTGAGTCCCACGAAAGGCCGGAGCCATCACCCGAGTTGCATGAATGGCTGCCAGAGCCGTGTGACTTCCCAGTGCTGCCAGAGCCGCCTTTTGAGTTTCACGAAAGGCCAGAGCTGCCACTTGAGTACCATGAAAGGCCAGAGCTGCCACCTGAGTACCACGAAAGGCTGGGTCCGCCACCTGAGTCCCACGAAAAGCCGGAGCTGCCACCTGAGTCCCACGAAAGGTCAGAGCCACCACTGTAGTTCCTTGAATGGCTACCACAGCCGTGTGACTTCCCAGTGCTGCCAGAGCCGTGTCTATTACTCCAGGTCTTCTGACCCTGTGCCTCCTGAACCACTGGGGTTAGCTGAACCGCCAGTGACTCCTTATCCAGAGCCTCCTGACGCACTGGTGCTACCTGAACCGCCAGTGACTACTGATCCAGAGCCTCCTGACTCAGTGTGGTTGTCTGAACTGCCAGTGCCTCCTGACCCACTGAGGTTGTCTGAGCCACCAGTACCTGCTAAACCAGGCCCTCTGCAGCTACACGCTCCAGGCCCTCCGCAGCTCCATACTCTAGGCCCTCCGCAGCTCCATGCTCCAGGCCCTCTGCAGCTCCATGCTCCAGGCCCTCTGCAGCTCCATGCTCCACGCCCTCCGCAGCTCCATGCTCTAGGTCTTCCACAGCTCCATGCTTCAGGCCCTCTGCAGCTCTACGTTCCAGACCCCCCACAGCTCCACACTCCAGGCCCTCCATCCCTCCCTCGGTTCCGCCTCTGCTCCACCTCCCTCCTGAACTGTTCTGGGAGCATCTGGAATCCGCTCTTAGAGGGGGGGTACTGTCATGATCACCAGCGATCCACTCCTGACAGATCGCTGGTGAACTACATATGTCATGTTTAGAAACTACAAATCCTATCAGGCCATGTCACACACACCAGTTGCTCATCACTGCTGATGAGACACACAGGTGAAACTTGTGATCACTGATCATTCAGACTATTTATGCACCACACATACACCAGTTTAGCATAGAGGTCTTGATGTTGGTGTACATTTGTAGTTCTTTGTTTTGCCTGTTTTTTTTTACCTTAACCTTGTTTATTGTTCGATCCTGTTTGCCACCTATTTTGACTTTATGCCAGTTTTTTGACTATGTTTTTGGATTGCCCTTTTTGTACCAGCCACTTCTGGTTGTCCCTGTTTTGCTTAAATATATTCTTATTTTACCTGCACTTGGATCCTCGACTCTGTTGTTTCTTGCTTCGATCCCAACCGTGACAAATTGTGTTTAATAATGTTACATTTTAGGCAGGGTAAATAATAAAATGTCATTTTTAAGATTATAAAATGTTAATTAAATATGTTAAACACCACAAACACTTGATTTTATTTTTTTTTCTCCCATGGTCCCACATAAAAATACTGTAGTGTTACTGAACCATACTAAAATAATGAGTATTTTACTACATGTATTATAAGCTTTATTAATGAATGCTACAGCATACAGTAGTATTAACAGGGCTTAACATTAACACCCGCCAAATGCGGGTAGATTTCACCTGTGGCTGGCGGGTTAGACAGACACCGCCACTAGCCACTTTGGCTGGTTGAAAATGATTTTTAAATTGTAGTTTTCTTAAAAGCAGGGTACGACAATAAAGATGGCCCAATATTCACGCAAATGTGATCTTAGAATCGAGAAGCAGCAAGACTGACAAAACTAATTATGTTTGCGGGAGCAAAAGAAAGCAGCTGAATACGTAATGGGATGTGGTGATGTGATGACCGCGACTGTTTAAAACGTGTGCGCGCTCCCGTTTCCTTGCGTGAAACAACCGTGCCTAGAAACGCAACTGGTGTGATCGGCTCTCTTTCAAATAGACTAGACAAAAAGTGATGCTCTTGCACTCATAGTTTTACTGCTTTCAAGAGCTCCAGGTTTGTCTTTTGGTAAGCAGCACCGATTACTTTCACTTTAACCATTCTTAACCATAACAGATTATTAATTGGCCTAACGTTAATCTTGTGTGTGATCATCCTTTCATTATCACACACGGAATGTTTTTCACCTGCTTTCTTTTGCTTACAGGTATTTTGGTGATATGGTTTATTTTATTACAATAGCATTGCTTTAATATGAGATTAACTCCCCATTTATGAGTAGTTACCTGGTGATCTGGGACATTTAGCCAGGACAGATTACTGTGCATAGTTTTAGATGCACTACAGCAGTTATTTTTTAAATGTCAATTGTTTTTTTTTGTTTGTTTGTTTTTTTAAGAATTGTTTTGTTAAATAAATAGAATACAGCTATATTTTGCTTGTTTTGACACATTTTAAATTTGTGGATTCAAAATAATTATTTATGTTTGGTGTGGTCAGATATAAATTTGGTAAATCCTTAATTTGAGCTCTGAAAAGTGAAATAAAAACTAATTGTAATACAACACTATTAATCCATGGCCCATTTGCTCATACACGACACACAAAAAGTTAAATGAATGAGGAGGCATGTGGGCATAACACAAAATCTAAATCAAGTAATTTTAGCATGTCAAAGTCAAATTTATGCATGTAAAATATATTTTCCTAACAACAAAGTTGTGGCTAGTGAAAATGGCGAGTGGCCAGTAATGTTGGAAATCTACTAGCCACAGTGGCTGGTGATCAAAAAAGTTAATGTCAAGCCCTGAGTATTAACTATAGTGAACTGGAAAACTGTAATGCACACTGTAGTATACTTTAGGTTTTACTAGAGTACAACAACAAGCTGATCATCAATCTCTGCTGTCCAAATCCAAATGGCCCTGTGCCACACCATGTCTGTTTGTTATACTTTTGTCTTCAGCCAAATTGCTTACTAATCGGATATTTTTAAATCTCCAGCTTGTATTCATATTCATTCTTGGGGTTCCCCCGACAAATGAAAAATACGGATGTTAAATGATTCACTATTGGATCGCCTCCGACATTCTCCTGATCAGATTAAAGCCCTGTTCAGATTACACTTTTTTCATGCACCTAGGGAGTCATGGGGATTCAGAAATGACAAAAGGCTAGCAGGACACATCATTCAATCATTCACACTGTGTCCTAACTCCATGTGACGAAACAAATTCCTGTGACAATTTGGCTGTCCACACTAAACAGAACATGATAAAACATTCACGATAAAAACCAACCATTCATTTAATTATCAGCCACTGCACTCCCAACAACATGGTAAAGAATATAATAAAATCGCATAGCTATTTAATCTGTTTAACATTATTAAACACAAATAGGCTGAGTGACTAATGTTGTTGGTTTGCACAGTTCACACTTTTAATGTTTAAACTGTTTGCTAACTTTTTGTCAAACAGTTGGTAGCATTTAATACTTAATAAAGCACATAAAAACAAAATGGTAAGGGTTATCCTAATGAGAAGTGAATATTTTCAAAGTTCGTAGAAAGAGTAAAAATCCCAAATGTAAGTTAGATGTATTTTCATCAAGTTGTTAGAGCAGCTGACTCTATCATTGGTAACCTAGTCAATACACAACAATAAACTAGGCAAGTACAATGGAGAAAGCTATTAAGGGAACTGTAGCAAATTAAGGGATTTTTAATCAAAATTTAATCTAAATTTAATTCCAGTTTCTCTCGCAATACTTAAAGGGCACCTATGATGAAAATCAACTTTTGTAAGCTGTTTGTAGAACAGAACTGTGTGTAGGTATAGTGTGTCTACTGCCATATTGGAGTGATATAAACCCAATAAGTCAATAATGTTTTTCAATTTTCTGATGATAAAATAGAACCCAAATCTCAGCTCTTTTCCTTGGCTCTCGACGAAGGCGGTTGCACTTTTTCCCTCTCTGTCCCTTATCTTCCCTGGCTGGCTCTTCTTGTCTCATCTCATTCTATCTCTGAGGCTCTCCGTGCCCTGCTATCCAAACAAATAAGGAATTATGGATTTGATCAACTGGTCTCTGAACACGATTGACACCATCTTCTCGACGAGAAGTTTGGGCTCGGGAGAGCCCACTTGTCCTGCCGGGACGTTTGCAGCTGGATACGTGATGGACGGGTGGGAGAAGTGGTGCGTCGTGTGCCTGGCTGCTCTGTCCCTGGAGGATATTGAAGATATCTACCTATTCGGAACTTTGATAACAGGGTTTCTGCTTATGGGCTTATGCGGGGCCCAGGGGTATCGACGATTGATGAAAGCGGTCAGTGCATCTCAAAACCCCACCAAGCTGGCCGGCTTGATTGAAACTATAATGGGCAGATATGCTGCTAATCAGACTGCTGTATTAGACCGCAAATTGGAAAACATCGGGGTGAAATAAGCGGCTTTGCAACAAGATTTGGCCAGGACTGGAGACCAGTGACGGACATTAAATATCTGTGAAATTGGCAGATATTGACCTAAATTTAAAATACTTTATTCTCGTTCGGCTCCCAGTGTTTTTCCAGCCAGATGGCCTCGGCTGGAGAAAAACAACTTCTCCCGGATAGCAAGATAAGGAGATGCTCTGAAATTCCTGCTCCCTGTCAAGGACACCTGTTGGACTCTACAGGCTTACACACACACACACACACATACACAGCTACAGATAGACTTTCACTACCTAACCCTTCATCCCACACCTTTGTGTGCTTTCATCCACTGGAGGGGGTAGGCAGGTCTGTGACCAGCGCCTCCATGGCTGCAGGAATCGACGGCTGCCCGCCCTTGCCACACTATATCCACACCCCCTTTCCCATCCCCTGTTGCGATGTAAGTCAATGTGTTTATGTGCTTGACTGCTGGGGCTTTTTTTTCTTCTCCCAGATCTCACACTGCTCTAACTCAAGAGCAAGGTGAGAGGGAGTTTTTTTTTTGCCTCTCTTTCCTGAATTGTGTCTTACTTCCTTTTTCTAAATGCTACCTCCCGTTATCCTGTCTTCCCCTGAAATGTAATGTTTGTGTATGGTTGGGGGGGGGGTCCAATTTCACTATATGACAGTGTATGTGAATACATGGAAGTATATGTGACAAATAAAGGCTTGATTGAGTTGATTTTGAGGCCCACCGCAACATGACGTAGGAGTACGGTTTTCCCACCCACCAAATTGATTGACAGGTGCCATGTTTCCATAAAAATATGTATACATGTCCACAGAACATTTTTTTTTTGCAAATAAACTGGGATTTAAATATTTTTTTACAACTCTCTATGAATTTTATAAGTTTAAAACAGCTTGTTTGTAGTAAAGACAGTAAAATCGCTATGTAATTCTTTACCGATATAATCACCACGGCTGCATGGTGTCTGTGAACGCTAATATATGTGTGTGTGTGTGTGTGTGTGTGTGTGTGTGTGTGTGTGTGTGTGTGTGTGTGTGTTCGTGCTTGTGTGTGTGTGTGTGTGTGTGTGTGTGTGTGTGTGTGTGTGTGTGTCGTGTGTGTGTGTGTGTGTGTGTGTGTGTACTGCAAACAGCATTTGTGTGAGACTCATCATTTCAGAAAGGCTTGCATAAACTTTACCACAAATACAGTACATAAAATAAACTTACAGTACTTGGTATTTTTAACTAATGAGCTTCAGCTTCATCCAAGTTTGTCTCTGTCCACTGTGCTGTTTATCTGACATAACGCATGATGAAAAGCAGACATCAGACAGCTCATTTTCAAGTGGACAGCTCATTTGCATTTAAAGCCACATGCTACAAAACAGAGATGGGGGGACTCGAGTCATATGACTTGACTCGAGTCAGACTTAAGTCACGAAATTGAGGACTTGAGACTGGCTTGACAAATATCAAAAAAAGACTCGACTTGACTTGGACTTGATTGTCATGACTTGAGACTTGACTTGGACTTGAGTTAAATGACTCAAAATAATTTAACAATATACAGGGAGTGCAGAATTATTAGGCAAGTTGTATTTTTGAGGATTCATTTTATTATTGAACAACAACAATATTCTCAATGAACCCAAAAAACTCATTAATATCAAAGCTGAATATGTTTGGAAGTAGTTTTTAGTTTGTTTTTAGTTTTAGCTGTTTTAGGAGGATATCTGTGTGTGCAGGTGACTATTACTGTGCATAATTATTAGGCAACTTAATAAAAAACAAATATATACCCATTTCAATTATTTATTTTAACCAGTGAAACCAACATAACATCTCAACATTAACAAATATACATTTCTGACATTCAAAAACAAAACAAAAACAAATCAGTGACCAATATAGCCACCTTTCTTTGCAAGGACATTCAAAAGCCTGCCATCCATGGTGAACAGATCAAAACACTGACATAATCCATCAACATTGCGTGCAGCAGCAACCACAGCCTCCCAGACACTGTTCAGAGAGGTGTACTGTTTTCCCTTCTTGTAAATCTCACATTTGATGATGGACCACAGGTTCTCTATGGGGTTCAGATCAGGTGAAAAAGGAGGCCATGTCATTAGTTTTTCTTCTTTTAGACCCTTTCTTGCCAGCCACGCTGTGGAGTACTTGGACGCGTGTGATGGAGCATTGTCCTGCATGAAAATCATGTTTTTCTTGAAGGATGCAGACTTCTTCCTGTACCACTGCTTAAAGGTGTTTTCCAGAACCTGGCAGTAGGACTGGGAGTTGAGCTTGACTCCATCCTCAACCCGAAAAGGCCCCACAAGCTCATCTTTGATGATACCAGCCCAAACCAGTACTCCACCTCCACCTTGCTGGCGTCTGAGTAGGACTGGAGCTCTCTGCCCTTTACCGATCCAGCCACAGGCCCATCAACACTCACTCTCATTTCATCAGTCCATAAAACCTTAGAAATGAGATATTTCTTGGCCCAGTCTTGACGTTTCAGCTTGTGTGTCTTGTTCAGTGGTGGTCGTTTTTCAGCCTTTCTTACCTTGGCCATGTCTCTGAGTATTGCACACCTTGTGCTTTTGGGCACTCCAGTGATGTTGCAGCTTTGAAATATGGCAAAACTGGTGGCAAGTGGCATCTTGGCTGCTGCACGCTTGACTTTTCTCAGTTCATGGGCAGTTATTTTGCGCCTTGGTTTTTCCACACGCTTCTTGCGACCCTGTTGACTATTTTGAATGAAACACTTGATTGTTCGATGATCACACTTTAGAAGCTTGGTAATTTTAAAAGTGCTGCATCCCTCTGCAAGATATCTCACTATTTTTGACTTTTCGGAGCCTGTCAAGTCCTTCTTTTGACCCATTTTGCCAAAGGAAAGGAAGTTTCCTAATAATTATGCACACCTGATATAGGGTGTTGATGTCATTAGACCACACCCCTTCTCATTACAGAGATGCACATCACCTAATATTCTTAATTGGTAGTAGGCTTTCGAGCCTATACAGCTTGGAGTAAGACAACATGCATAAAGAGGATGATGTGGTCAAAATACTCATTTGCCTAATAATTCTGCACTCCCTGTAACAATATACTGTGTATATATATATATATATATATATATATATATATATATATATATATATATATATATATATATATATATATATATATATATATATAATTAAATATATAACCGTTTGTTATATATTGTGCATTTAATAACAAAACAAAACCGAAAGTTCTACGTCACGCATGCGCAGTATTATAAGCTCCTCGGTTCTCAGATCAGATTCAGATTCTCTGTACTGCTTCGAATAAAGCACTGCAACTGATTTCTGACTCGAGTTGATGATTTTTTAAGTGGATAACTTGTTATATTGCTTTTTTTTCCATGTCAGAATGAGTGCCAGGCAAGTTAAAAAGTAGTTAACTTTAACTTTAACTTTGCTGAACTGGATCAATCGGTTCATTAAGAAGAACCACTCAAAACGAGTCATTAGACTCATTAGAACGATTCATTTGGACTTTACTTGGGCGGTCCAGCAGGAAATTAACGGCCATCCAAGTATATTTAGTGACACATTTTTTTAGTATTATTATCATTCTTTTACACTATTTTGTATCCGCCTAATATAACCAAACATCCATGTAGTGAAAAATGCTCTCTCGTTTACCCGTTTCATTCTGTGCGCGCGTAAACTGACCTGTCAGCTCAGCACCCCCGCACTGCAGACCCACAGAGATGTGCCTTTTCGTCTGGCCGGCTTTCTAAATGTCCTAAAATGTCCGGGATTCGCTTTTGCTTTCTAAAGCTGTCGTTCGTTAGTCATATGTGTTTTTGCATTATCTTTTTATTTAAGCCTACTTTCGCTTGGCTTTGCAGCTGACTGCGCGCACAGTCGCAAGAGAAACATTCAATAATTTATTCTTGAATCTAAACAACTCAGAAACTCTACTATATACTCGGAGAAGACGAAATGACTGGTCTAAACTGGCTGCAAAATATATCTACACCATTAGTAATAGTTAATCAACGCATTTGCCTTATTTAAATAATATACATGTTTTAATCTTGTAAATGTGATCATTTTTAGAGATACTGTCATTCCCTTTTCTGTCATTTATTTCCTATTTGCTGCATATTTTATTAATTTGCTGATGCCATTAGACTATAATACAGCATAGGCTATTTTATATACATATCTAAAATGCTTTTGCATTCAAGTGTGCTTTGAACTTGAAAGAGAGAAGCAGATTTGATCTGTCAGCGTTGCACATGGCTCTTAGCATAAAGGTAAGAGAATGTGGATGTCTTTTTTTAACAGTTTTTTTTTTTGTTTTACTTTAACCCATTGAAAATAAACAGTGTATAACAGTGTCATAATAAATGAAATTATTGTTAAAAATTGAATTATGTTTTGTTTGTCGCATATAGTTAACGTGATGTGGGTAAATAGTGTTTTTCAATCCAGCTACCACCGCAAGTATATTTCAAACCTATGAGTTGCACTGATAGTATTCTATTCATATGCTAATGTTTAAGTTTTTGCCATGTTAGGGGTTAAGTTTATTCAAAGAAAGATTGCACTAAAACAATCTGTTAAATGCTATATTCCAGTTTTTTTACTCACATGCATCGTTTTTTTCCCATGATACATTTTTTTTTTTTTTAAAAAGAAGAATTAAGTTGGGCAAAACAAGAAACCATTTCAGATCATGGATCTCAAAACCTGTCTGTAACGTATGTGTGAAATGGGTTATATATAATATCTGGAATCTAAAAGTTCAAAATTGTAATGCATATGCATTACAATGCATATTACAAATCAAAACATTTTTGTTGGAGTTATTGAAATGTACAAAATGTCTTTGAGGAAGATGATCTTTACTTTTAATACAATAATATTTTTGTAATAAAAGAAACAATAAATTTGATAAATTAATTAATTTGATAATTAATTTTTTTTTTTGACCAAAAAAGTACCTGTGCACTATAAGATTGGTTTTGTGATTAAGGGTCTCGTTTAACTAATAGTAAGATATTTTAATGGCTTTGAAATAAGCACACACATTCCCCAAAGCAGAAAGCCTTCTGATTCACTAGTAATGAAAGTGTCATTTCAAATTACAGTTTATATATATATATATATATATATAATTATTATTATTATTTTTTATTTTTTATTTTTTTGATTAACTTGAAAGTGACTTGTTAGACAAAGCTACGACTTGACATCCATACAAATAAGCAGTGACTTGACTTGACTTGACTTGAATCCGACAAAAATTGACTTGACCTGCTTGAGACTTGAAGGTTATGACTTGAGACTTGCTTGTGACTTGCACATGTGTGACTTACTCCCACCTCTGCTACAAAAACAGCTACATTGTACGAAGACACCAAAATGGGCATATTCTGCAGGCTATAATAAATTATCTGATGGGGATTTTGAGCTGAAACTTTACAAGGCTTGTAAGGATTACCTTACATTTTGTAAAAGAAGTAAAATAGGTGCCCTTTAAAAATTCACATTGACACAAGGTAAATGAAACCCAGATAGCGTTGAGTGTTGAAAAATGTAGAACATGCTTAAACTTTGTATGTTAACCAATGATTTCCACACTTGAGTTGCCAGGGTAATTATTATTATTTTTTTATGTCTGGCTTACAAAATGATAAAAAATTGAGCCATTTTCCATTTTTCTGACAAGATAACCAGCTTTTAAAACTTGTTGGCGGTTCATTCCGCTGTGGCGATCCCAGATTAATAAAGGGACTAAGCCGAAAAGAAAATGAATGAATGAATGAGTTATGTTTGTTCAGTAAACAGCTGTCACATTTTAGTAAATTAAAGGTTGGATAATGTTATGACAAAGTATGTGCATAAAGAACTAAATACACAAATACAGTATACTGTCATTTTTAAATGTTTCAGTCTACACTGTGCCATTCCTAAACCTAAGTGGGGCAAACAAAATATGCTTGGTGCTTACACTAGCAACCCCTGATCCACAGCAGGTGATTTCGGGCTGGCTCAGGAATTGGGATGTTTCTATTAAGAGGATTACTGTGGCTGCGGCAGATCAGTGGTATAAGCTGAGGATCACCTCACTCAACTGAACATTAGCGCAACACGCCGGCAGGCTCAATTATTATAGGCACAACTCCAAAACATCAATCTATCATTAGGATCCAAATGTTTTCTCAAAATAGATAACCTGTGTATGACTGCCTGAGACGAATGACTTAGAGGAGCATGTTTATGTGTTTCTGAAGATAGCAGCAGATATGGCACATTTTAATAGGAAGTGTCCCCCAATGACCTGAGAGGACTGAAGGACAAGCCCACGTCAGCACATTATATGTCAGTTTATATGAAAATAATCCTAATGCACTCTTTAACCTTCTTTCACTGGAACTGCATCGTAATAGTGACAAAATAAGATTCACTGCTCATGCTTCAAATGTAACAGAGCGTCAATGGTCTTCAATAATGTGAAAGCTGAAAGTTGTAAGACTTTAATGATTGCGTATTGATTGAAATTAATTGCAACAAAAGCAAATGAACGGGTTACACTTTATTTTTTAATGGTCTGTTTGTTGAATTTAAGTTGAATTATTAAGTTATTATTATATTAAGTTTAGATTATAGATTAGTCAACGCTATCTCACGGCCAATTCGTAACTTTTTGATTAGTGGCTAATTCGTATGAATTCGTACGATCTAATTCGTACAAATTAGTACGATTTGCCCATCACCCAATGACGGTTGGGGTTAGGGGTGGGGTTAGGTGCCACGCCTCCTTTTTAAAATCGTACATTTTCGTACGACTGAACTCGTACGAATTCGTATGAATTAGCCACTAAACTGACAAAATGTAAAATACTTACGTTTCCTCGTGAGATCAGGCTGGATTAGTAAACTGTTAGGTTGGGGTTAGGGTTGGGGTTAGTGTAAATTGACATGTACTCGCAAAGAATCTTATAGTCAGTAAAATGTCTGTTGACGGAGCAGTATCAAAAGATATTAAACAGACAGTCTACTAATACTCAAATGGACCACCAAAATAAAGTGTGACCAATGAATGCAAAAACCTTGAACTGTACAGACCATGGGTGAATAGAACTCAATATATGCATAATATTAGACAGACATGAGAAAGATATGCACAAAAAAACTGATACAGATAGATTGATAATAAGTTGAATATTATGAATTTCTCTGCATGTAAAACTCATTTCAGTATTAGTTTCACATGAGCTTCTGAAACTCAATGCTTGTTTTGTTATTTTAGTCACACATTGTAAGAGATTTGTATTTCCACCCTTTCATACATCCCTACATTCCCTAGCCTGAATTTTGCATCAATGCTAATATGAGCTGTAAATATATGAATATCTGATTATCACAAGGAATGCAGTGATTTTTTTTATATAACAGTTTTACTTTCGTCATTTGAAATTTTCCCTTTTTGGTCCATGGGAACCTACAGCTACTGGGCAAGAACCCATTACTAAACTTCTATTTTTACATTCTGAAGAATGCAACTTAACTGGTAACTGTTACTGAGACATTTTGTTTAATGAATTGCAGTCTTAATATTTAATCAAATATCAAAAATTTAATATATGTGATTTGTTATGTGTTATATGATATTTTCCAAAATTTGGATGTACATTTCAAGCATTTTCCTATGTACTTCATATGCATAATTTACAGTAAACTGAATTATTAATGTAAAATACTTAAATAGGGAATATTTGATTCTGTGATTTTTATTTTACATTTTTAACTTTTACATTAAGCGCTTTGGTTGACTTGGCAAGACTGATACAAGCTCTAAACCACAAAGTTGGCACATGACAAAGTGTGAAAACCGAAGTAACAAGCTGTAGAATCTTAATTCATTACTATTTTAATATTTATAAGATGTTCTGCTACTGTTTAAATACATTTGGAAACTTTTTTTTTACAGTATATGTAATTATGTTAATTGTGGTTATGTTCCATTTATGTTAGTTATTGCTAACATCTAATGATACTTGTGATCCTGGTCTACAAAACTATAAGCCATAAGGCTATTATTTGTGTGTGTGTGTGTGTGTGTGTGTGTGTGTGTGTGTGTGTGTGTGTGTGTGTGTGTGTGTGTGTGTGTGTGTGTGTGTGTGTGTGTGTATATATATATATATTATATATTGGGACAAGACAGTGTAATTAGTTGAAAAATCACTAAAGATGCAATTAGAAATTCTTGTTCCAAACATAAAACACATTACACAAACCACCTGCAATTAAAAATACATCTGTCAAGTAAGTAGTGGTTCATTCCGCTGTGGTAAACCAGGGAAAAAGCAGAAAGAAAATGAATAAAGGAAATCTGTCAAGTAAGTGCATTAATCAATAACATTAAAACTGACATTAATTAAATCTTAACAATATGTTGTCATTTCTGATATTTGGGATTTAGATTTAGGGTGCTTTCACACTTGGTTCAATTGCCTGGACCGTACCCAAGTTCGATTGTCCCCCCTTGCCACCTTCTTGGTTGGTTTGTGTTCACACTGTCTTTTTTCCTTCTGAACCCCGGTACGCTTGCGTCATAGAGCTGCTGTTTTGTTTACGGCTGTTGCTAGGTGACAGTCACGAAAGCAAAGCGCCAAAATGGAGACTTCCGCACATCGCGGTCGATTTGCTTTTACTGAATCATAAGTTTTGGACATACAGAAAGCGACTCGCGTCTGTCTGCTGCAAAAATATTATAAACATTCAGAACATCACACAGTGTCTGCAAAAGCTGTTTCTGGAGGAGACAAGCAGACATCACTGTGTATCACTGTGCTTGGCTCAGTCCCGCTAAAGGTACAATACGTAGCGCACATACACACACACACACACACACACGAATGAACGTTATGAAAACGATAGTTTGTTGTACAGTTGCCGGTTCACTTCCGCTATTTGGTAAGATTGCATTTATACCAGAAGTGAACCGTACCAGAGTTCGCATGAACCGTACCCCAGACCACCTCTTTCAGGGTGCTTTCACACTTGGTTCAATTGCCTGGACCGTACCCAAGTTCGATTGTCCCCCCTTGCCACCTTCTCGGTTGGTTTGTGTTCACACTGTCTTTTTTCCTTCTGAACCCCGGTACGCTTGCGTCATAGAGCTGCTGTTTTGTTTACGGCTGTTGCTAGGTGACAGTCACGAAAGCAAAGCGCCAAAATGGAGACTTCCGCACATCGCGGACGATTTGCTTTTACTGAATCATAAGTTTTGGACATACAGAAAGCGACTCGCGTCTGTCTGCTGCAAAAATATTATAAACATTCAGAACATCACACAGTGTCTGCAGAAGCTGTTTCTGGAGGAGACAAGCAGACATCACTGTGTATCACTGTGCTTGGCTCAGTCCCGCTAAAGGTACAATACGTGGCACACATACACACACACACACACACACACACGAATGAACGTTATGAAAACGATAGTTTCAGAAGACACGTTCACACTAGCTAAACGTACCGTACTATGACGTCAAACGAACCCGGGTGCGGACCAAAAGTGCTAGTGTGAAAGCACCCTTAATGTAAGCAGAGCAATGTAAACATGGTAAGCTAAGCTTGGTAGATTCAAATATTGCAGTTTAAAACATTGTGAAGCATCAACATCTGTGCATTGTCCATTAATTTAAAAAGCTTATCAGACGAATAGGTTATACGAAGTAGGCTAATATAAATGTATAGTTTTCTGAATTATATTTATCTTTTAAAAAATAGCTTTTTTAATTTTACTATTACATTAGCAGATAAATCACAGGGTGGGCCTACTAGGCAAAAAGGGGATGTCCCTCAGGCAATTTTAGAAGCTGTCATTCATTCATTCTCACCATACTCAAGGTCTTGGTCTCTTTTTCGTCTTGTGTTTATCCTCGTGTGGGATAAAAGAAAGGCATCTTAACTCTGTCTTTCGTAAAACGGTGTTGGCGTATAGTAAATCTGACTCATTCAAAGTAGCGTCGCTGCGCAATCAAACGTTATGAATGCGTGTTACACTTCAGACTGTACTTTGTGTTTTCTTTTCTTATAATGCACAGTTTTAAGGTAAGGGACGTTTTCATTTGCCATTAACTGACAATTGGACAGGCCCATGCAGTTCATCAAACTCTGTCTTTAAATAGAAATCAGAAGCGGAATAAAAACAAAGTTTATATGAAACTCTTCATGTAAACAGTTGAAGTCAGAATTATTAGCCCCTTTTTGTTGTTTTTTCCTTTTTTAAATATTTTCCAAAATATGTTTAACAGAGCAAAGATATTTTCACAGTATGTCTGATTATATTTTTTCTTCTGGAGAAAGTCTTATTTGTTTTATTTAGACTAGAATAAAGCAGTTTTAATTAAAAAAAAACATTTTAAGGTCAAAATTATTAGCTCCTTTAAGCTATATATTTTTTGTTTGTCTACAGAACAATCCATCGTTATACAATAACTTGCCTAATTAGCCTAACCTGCCTAATTAACCTAATTAACCTAGTTAAGCCATTAAGCTGTATAAAAGTGTCTTGAAAAATATCTAGTCAAATATTATTTACTGTCATCATGGCAAAGATAAAATAAATCAGTTATTAGAAATGAGTTATTAAAACTATTATGATTAGAAATGTGTTAAAAAAATCTTCTCTCTGTTAAACAAAAATTAGAGAAAAAAATAAACAGGTGGGCTAATAATTCGGGGGGCTAATAATTCTGACTTCAACTGTATGTATATATATATATATATATATATATACATACATATATATATATATATATATATATATATATCCTGACTGATACTGCGCTTTATTAAAGTCCTTGTAATCAGTCTTTTGGCCGGTTTCTACTGAGTGGTACGGTATAATTCGGTACGCTTTTATGGCCTTTTCCACTGTCAAAAGGTACCAAAAAGTGAACCGTGAGCAGTGAAAAGTGAGCAGTTTCACTTTCTCCAAAGAGCTTGCGTTCGTGTCTATATTTGAAATAACAAACTTTTTGAGCTGATGACTGAATGATGAATGATGAATGAATAACGTGCGTGTGATTATTGAAGTGCTTATGACATCCGATTCTTTCAGAAACGGACAAACTTAAGCGTGAAGCGCGAAAAAGCAAAGGAGAAGTCGGAAAAAACAAAGGAGCAAATGATTGTTTCAGCAACCTAACACATGAACAAACTGCCATGTTTAACTATTATAATCACCTTTTGTACTATTATGAGCTTGGAATGATGAAATTACTTTCTAACAAGAGGTTACATCTGCTGGTGAAGATTACAGATACACACGAGTGGCTATATGAACTGTGGGCTATATCTTGCGTGGTGTTTTTTTTAACCCAAATAAGAACTAAATGTATGCTGTGTGTAGTTTTTCTATAATTTGGTAACATATCGGAGACTGTAAGGGTCTGTATGTGTTCATACAGTGCATCCAGAAAGTATTCATAGCGCTTCACTTTTACACATTTTTTTTATGTTACAGCCTTATTCCAAAATGGATTAAATTCATTTATTTCCTCAAAACTCTACTCACAATACCCCATAATGAAAGATTTTTTGAAATAGTTGCAAATGTAATAAAAATTTAAAAACCTGAAAAATCACTTGTACATAAGTATTCACAGCCTCTAAATTGAGCTCAGGTCATTCTGTTTCCACTGAACATTCTGAACTTGAGATGTTTCAGCAGCTTAATTGGAGCAGCTTACCTGTGGTAAATTCAATTGATTGGACATGGTTTGAAAAGACATACACCAGTCTATAAAGGTCCCAGGGTTGACAGTGCATGTCAAAGCACAAACCAAGCATGAAGACAAAGGAATTGTCTGTAGACCTTCGAGACAGTTTTGTACTTAGGCACAAGGCTGTGGAAGGTTACAGAAAAATGCTGCTGCTCTGAAAGTTCCAATGAGCACAGTGGCCTCCATCATCCGTAAGTGGAAGATGTTTGGAACCACCAGGACTCTTTCTAGAGCTGGCCGGCCATCTAAGCTGAGTGATCGGGGAGAAGGGCCTTAGTCTGGGAGGTGATCAATAACCCAATGGTCACTCTGAGCTCTAGCGTTCTTCTGTGGAAAGAGGAGAACCTTACAGAAGGACAACCATCTGTGCAGCAATCCACCAATCAGGCCTGTATAGTAGAGTGGCCAGATGGAAGCCACTCCCTGCCTGGAATTTTGCCAAAAGACATCTGAAGGACTCTCAGACCATAAGAAACACTAAAATTGAACTCTTTGAAGTGAATGGCAGGCGTTACATTTGGAGAAAACCAGGCACCGCGCATCACCAGGCTAACACCATCCCTACAGTGAAGTATGGTGGTGGCAGCATAATGCTGTGGGGATGTTTTTCAGAGAAGACTAGGAAGACTAGTCAGAATAGAGGAAAAGATGAATGCAGCAATGTACAGAGACATCCTGAATGAAAAATTGCTTCAGAGTGCTCTTGACTACAGACTGGGGCGATGGTTCATCTTCCAGCAGGACAATGACTCAAAGCACACCGCCAAAATATTAATGGAGTGGTTTCACAACAACTCTGTGAATGTCTTGAGTGGCCCAGCCAGAGCCCAGACCTAAATCCTATTGAACATCTCTGGGAGATCTGAAAATGGCTGTACACCGTCACTTCCCATCCAACCTGATAGAACTTGAGAGGTACTGCAAAGAGGAATGGGCAAAAAATTCCAAAGACAGGTGTGCCAAGCTTGTGGTATCTTATTCACATAGACTTGAGGCTGTAATTGCTGCCAAAGGTACATCAAAAAAGTATTGAGAAAAGGCTGTGAATAATTGTGTATACATGTGATTTTTCAGTTTTTTTTTTTTTTTTTTTTTTTTATAAATTTGCAACAATTTAAAAAAAATCTTTGTTCACTTTGTCATTACGGGGTATTGTGCGTAGAATGTTGAAAAAAAAGGCTGTAACATAAAAAAGTGGAAAAAGTGAAACACTATGAATACTTTCAGGATGCACTGCATATGAATTAAGGTGCTATACTTTTTCTTTTTTTCTTTTTTTTGCATTATTAGCCTTAATGAATGCATTGCCTTTTCATGCCAGACTGTACAACACATGAGGAGTTTTACTGTGTAGCATATGAACCTATTGCACTTGATTCATCTATAGCCTCTTGTTTAATTACTACACCTACTTTAACCCATGGGTCTAGTGGACCTAAACATCCAGTATGTAATATACATTTGGGGGGTATATGACGTCTGGTCGGGGGATGACACAGTGGCTCAGTGGTTAGCACTGTCGCCTCACAGCAAGAAGGTTGCTGGTTTGAGTCCCAGCTGGGTCAGATGGCATTTCTGTGTGGAGTTTGCATGTTATTCCCATGTTCGCATGGGTTTACTCCGGGTGCTCTGGTTTCCCCCACAGTTCAAAGATATGCACTATAGGTGAATTGAATAAACTTAATTGGCCATAATTTGTGTGTGAATGAGTGTGTATGGATGTTTCCCAGTACTTGCAGCTGGAGGGGCATATCCTGTATAAAACATATGCTGTATAAGTTGACATTTCATTCCGCTGTGGCGACCTCTGATGAAAAAAGGGACTAAGTCGAAGAAAAATTAATGAATGATGTCTGCTCATTTAAATTATTTTATTATACATATGTTCTTCATAAAAATGAACCAAGGCCAATGAGTCTGAGAATGAAAAAATAATGACTTCATTATTTTCAATTAGTATCAATTATATTTTGATCCCACAGACCTGAACACCATACAGGGGTTAAGAATATTTAGAAATTAAGACTAGACACAGAAACTAAGAAAAACATTTTTTGCAGTTACTCGTTTTGCTTTTCTTGAATTTGTTGTGCTCGGGGCTACTAAAATCAGTCCCTGGTGCCTTGTCATTTGACTCTGTCGCACAGCTGTGATTGACAGAGCTTAGAGCCGCGTGAGCGTCTGGTGTCTGTGAGCCCCACGAGTGCTGGTGGAATCTCGACGGCAGCTGTTTTGGCCTGATTTAGTCACTGAATCACATCTGCAAACAAGCCCAACAAACCATTAGATAAGAGCTGAGCACACAGATGTCACTTCTCCACTACCACTTCAAGCTGTGTGGACAAGGTCCTATGGACAAGGTCAGAAAATTACCAGAGTGTTGGTAAATCTATTGTACTCTACTGTAGGCATATATTATATATTTTATAGCGAATTAGGTTAATTTAATTTAATTTTCAGTTTTTAGTCTTGTTTTCTTGTGCATCATAACGAAAGGTTTTGCCGGGAAAATAACTATGAGGCAGGGCATATTGGCACTACCAACTGGCACAGCTTGAAAAACTAAATGTTTGCATGCCAACATGAGCTCAATCTTTTACAGAAACTGTACAAAATCACAGAGCCATATAACTAAACACTTCTATGATCAGTAAGTTATTACAGCATACATTTTTATGTTAATTCAGTTCAGTTCATCTTTATTTCTATAGGACTTTTACCATGTAGATTGTGTCAAAGCAACTTACAGTTTTTCTCAGGGGCTTTGGTGCATTTCTCACAACACTATTTACATTTCACAACAGTTAATGCTTTTCTCAAAACAGTTAGTACAAACTGCAAAACCTAGTTGATAACCTGCAAAAGCGTGTCACTTGCTCAAAATGGATAGCTCATACCTCAAAAGCAAGTATTGATGTCAATGAAAGTGTCAGTGTCCTCAAGATGAAAAGTCCTGACATCATTGTTTATGAACAAGATAGTTAAACGGCTTTGTCATGTTTTCATTATGACAGTTTACTCTATATTTTTTCCAATGCAAAAATTCAGATTTTGGTGACACTTCCTGAAAATGCTCAAGACAGCACTACATACTATTTACACAGCCATTTGAAAACTACAGTATAGTAAAGTTAAACATCACTGTATTTAGTGAGGTATCTGAGTACAAGACACTGAATATGTATGTTTCACATTTGTACTACATTTGTACTAGTGTTGTGAGAAATGCACCAAAGTGACTGAGAAAAACTGTAATATACACAGAAGACATAAAGAATAAAATAAATTCTTATTTACAATGGTAAAGACAACAGAAGTTACAACTCCCATTGCAAACTATGTTGAGCTGATATCAAATATCACGTTTTTTGGATAAAGTGACCTGTGAAGGTCACACAATCATTAGCTAAGGCATTTGCAAGGAAACCCTTCCAAAACATCCACTAAAAATATCCTGCCCCTGCTGCGCACCCATCTGTGCTTTGCTTAACAAGGGCATTAGAGTCTCTGCTGGTCACAGCAGCTCGGCAACGCCTACGACGGACCCAAACGCAAACTCTTCACATAAAGCAGGAGCCAACAACATCCTCCCTTCGTCATGCCAAACATTACAAATTTACAGAAGGGAAAATAAGTATTGAACGCCACTATTTTTCTCAGAAAATATATTTCTAAAGGTGTCATTGACTTGAAATTTTCCCCGGATGTTGGTAACATCCAAAGAAATCCATATATGCAAAGAAAACAAATCTAATTAGTTTACAAATTAAGTTATGTGTACACAGGGAAAAAGTATTGAACACGTGAAGAAAGGGAGGTGTAGAAAGGCAGTGAAAGCCCAGACAGCAGTTCTACTGAGAGTTTATGCAGTTCTACATTGTTTATGTACTCATAAAAAAGTATTAAAAATCATACTAAAGGGTTTTTTTCTTAAAACTTTTTACATGTTTTCACATGAGGGTTGGTTGTAGGGGTAATGTGACCGATTATACAGTTTGTCATTCATTAATTCATTTTCCTTTGGCTTAGTCTCTTTGTTTATCAGGAGTCACCACAGTCCGCCAACTTATCCAGCATATGTTTTACACAGCGGATGGCCTTCCAGCCGCAACCCAGTACTGGGAAACACCCATACACTCTTACATCCACACTCATACACTATAGCCAATTTAGCTTATTCAATTCACTTATAGCACATGTCTATGGACTGTGGGGGAAACCGGAGCACACGGAGGAAACCCATGCCAACACGGGGAGAACATGCAAACTCCATACAGAAATACCAACTGGCCCAGACGGGGCTCAAACCTTCTTGCTGTGAGGCGACAGTGCTAACCACAGCGCCACCGCCCTGCCTATAAAGTTGGTATAAAACTATCATTTTGTTTACGGGAATTCTGATAAAAGCCATCAAAAAATGTGTTTGTATAACAATAACTTGTAACATTTTTAACCTAAAATGTTGAGTTAATTCTTTAATGGCGACGCAGTGTTGCAGTAGGTAGTGCTGTCGCCTCACAGCAAGAAGGTCGCTGGGTCGCAGGTTCGAACCTCGAATTAATTAACCTCGAACCTAATTGTGGTTGTGGTCTAATGATACTTGTGATCCTGGTCTACACTGTCGCCTCACAGCAAGAAGGTTGCTGGTTTGAGTCCCGGCTGGGTCAGTTGGCGTTTCTGTGTGGAGTTTGCATGTTCTCCCTGCATTCGCGTGGGTTTCCTTCGGGTGCTCTGGTTTCCTTCACAGTCCAAAGTCATGCGCTACAGGTGAACTGGGTAGGCTAAAATTTTTCGTAGTGTATGAGTGTGAATGAGTGTTTGGATGTTTCCCAGAGATGGGTTGCAGCTGGAAGGGCATCCGCTGTGTAAAATCCTGCTGGAAAAGTTGGCGGTTCATTCCGCTGTGGCGACCCCAGATTAATAAAGGGACTAAGCCGACAAGAAAATGAATGAATGAATAATTCTTTAATGTTTTCCTGTTGTTGTTTGTATTTGCATTATTCACAATGCCTAGTAATGCGATTGATGTATTTTTTGTCTTGCCTGTTTTGTTTTTTTCCAATTACATTTTGTCCATTTTATTACCTTTTTTTTCAGAACTAACCCACGTGTAACGTCACTGAAGATAGTTTTGAGAAAAGTTTAGACAGAAGTGAAACCTAGAATGCTATTAAATAAACACAAACTAACACAAACTAACAAATAAACCATGATTTTGAACAGCAGTATTTGTAGTAATTGTGGTTCTGGCTGTGGTTACTACTCAAGTCAACACATCAAAAAACAAACAAACAAAAACACGACTGCTAAACTTTTACAATAATAAAAACTCCAAAGTTGTGCCACTCTAAATGCTAAAAAAGAAAAGAAAGCTCTCCACACATTTCTCCGACAAACCCATCTCACTAATCTCTTACATCTAGAAAAAGTCTGTCTTGAATGTTAAAGGTTTTTCTCAGGTGTAAATGTCGTCATTACCTGTGCATGTGAGGAACAGCGACGTGCCCAAAAGCGCGCCCCTGTGCAACAGCTGTCGATGACGCGCAGAGGAGCTCAGAGGCGTGTGAACAGTACGCGACGCTTCACCAAGACACGATGGAGAAAGTCTTGAATAACAAGGAGCTGGCGTCTCAAGTGGTCACTGGATTCTAAAGCGTTCCAGCTGTTGGTGAAGTGTGTGTACATCTTATCTCCAGGCAGAACATCAGTGTGTGAGTTTGATCTGTCAGCGGAACTCTGATCTAATGTGGGCTGGACAAAGCAACCACTAACAGATGTGCTGCTGTCCAATAACGAAACATTTCAATCTCAAGAGTGTCAAGATAATAATAATAATAATAATAATAATAATAATAATAATAATAATAATAATAATAATAATAATATTGTATAAATACATACATAAGAATAACAATTGTTTAAGATTTTTTTTTGAGATTGCATTTAGTTTAATACATCATTTATATATTATTAATTAATTATTGATTATTAATATTATCCTATTATTATTATCATAATTATGGTATATAATATTATTAATAATTAATAATAATATTCTTTAAGATTTATTTTTTTAGATTGCATTTAGTTTAATATATAATTTACTTTTAAATACTTTACTTTTACGTTTTATATTTGCATGTTATTATTATTATTATCATTATTATATGCAGAATATACGATTTTATATATGATATATTGCTTTTGCAGCATTTGTTAAAAATAATAATGAAGAAGAAGAATATAGGTACAGCATTTATGGCGACAATGTATGTATATTAGTATGTATATATTTATACTTCATGTGCGTGACAAGTCTTCATTGATTTGCTTCATTCATAGTAACGTAGAGGAGGTTGAAACGAATGTAAATCAAACAAAATCTCAAGGGTGGTCATTTACTCTATTACTTGTTAATTTTGATAAGACTCGAGCACTGCTCTGTAACTGTGTAACTCGCGCCTCCTGCCGGACATTGAGAGACATTGCAGTTAAAAACACCGATGTCATTAATCTGGTTACAAAATCTTGCATTGACGTATTCAGAAATGACCCAGAGCAACACGTAAAGACTGGGCACATTTGAATAATGCTGAATGAACTCATGTTAGAATGTTGGATTAGAACCGGATTTTACAAAAGAGGATCAATAAATCTAACAGAAAATCCATTTGTAGTTTATAGTCAATTAGAGCAAAGGACAGTGGTGTGTGCGTGTGTGTGATTTATTTAATTTGTTTCATCATTATAAATAAACGAATAAATAAGTAAATATTTTTGTATTATTATTGTATTATTGTATTGTATTATCCCTTGATCATATATATAAATATATATAAATATATATATATATATATATATATATATATATATATATATATATATATATATATATATATATATATATATTGTTCAAATTCCTTTGTCTTTGTCAAACTAATAATAAAACTTACTTTTAAAAAATTTACTAGCTTTCTATTATATTTTTTCGAATTATTCAACCTCTTTTAGGTGTCACTGTTTTTGCCTTGTCGCACACCAAGAGTTTTAAACTTCAACAATGAAAATAACATTTTAAAATATGATTTATCTGGTAACTATTTATGTATCTTAATTAAGCACTAGTGAAATAGGTTAAATATTTTATAGTTATTAATGAGAGACTATTATCAATATTAATTTTTATACAAAATAGTTGTCGCACAGTATCAGTGTCCTTTCCACCACAACACTGTAATGTCGCTTTAAAAAATTTGTGTGAAAGACTGTTTAGATGGTTTTTATAAAAATGAATAGTGACATCAGGACGGACTTACAGATAAATATATTTAGATTTTTTTTGTCACCTATAAATCATTTGTTTACATTAAAATATTTAAGTAATTTGTAAACAGTAAAACTATTAAATTCAATTAAATTCATCTTTATTTGTATAGCGCTTATACAATGTAGATTGTGTCAAAGCAGCTTCACATGGAAGATTATAGTGAATTGAAACAGTGTCAGTTCAGTTTTCAGAGATTAAGTTCAGATCAGTTTAGTTCAGTTCGGTGTGGGTTAATAATCACTACTGAGAGTCCAAACACTGAAGAGCAAATCCATTGATGAGCAGCTCTACAGATCCCGAACCATGCAAGCCGCATGGCGACAGCGGCAAGGAAAAAACTTCACCAATTGGCGAAAGCGAAGATTTAAAAAAAACCTCGAGAGAAACCTGGCTCAGTTGGGCACGACCATTTCCCCTATGGCCAAACGTCTTGTGCAGAGCTGCAGTCTAGGCGCAGGAAGCTGGACCTCAGCGAAGACTCGTCTGTCCTTGGAGCATCACAGGAGTCAGTCTCATGCTCTCACTCCACGATGACCACCACAGCAGCTGCTCAGGATACGGCCTGGTCCAGAAAACTTTGGGATCATCTCGTCGCTGGTCTTGGATCGCATCAGTGGCACTGGATAGTCTGAGGGCCTCGAGATGAGTACCCCCAGGTGGAAATACAGTATAAGGAGAATAATTAGCGTAGCTGCTGTTCATAGTGTATATAAACAAGAAGCAAAATTATGTGTGGGGCACATCATGCGTCATAGCGCTACGTACTGCACTGAGTGTATGCTTTGCTAAAAAGATAGGTCTTTAATCTAGTTTTGAAGCGCGAGAGTGTGTCTGAGCCTCGGACATTATCAGGAAGACTATTCCAGAGTTTAGGGGCCATAAATGAGAAGGCTCGACCTCCTTTACTCGACTTTGATATTCTAGGTACTACCAGAAGCCCTGAGTTTTGAGATCGTAAAGAGCGGGTTGGGTTGTAGCGAGACAGGAGGTTGGTTAGATAAACAGGAGCTAGATTATTTAAAGCTTTATAGGTAAGGAGTAATATTTTAAATTCAATACGAAACTTAACAGGCAGCCAGTGTAAGGAGGATAAAATTGGGGTGATATGATCATATTTTCTAGATCTGGTAAGAACTCTGGCAGCTGCATTTTGCACTAGCTGGAGTTTGTTAATAGAGGATGCTGGGCAACCAGCAATCAGAGCATTACAGTAATCTAGCCTAGAAGTCATGAAAGCATGGACTAGCTTTTCTGCATCTGATATGGATAGCAGACTTCGCAATTTAGCAATATTTCTCAGATGAAAGAAAGCAGTTTTTGTGACATGGGATATATGATTTTCGAAAGTTAAATTGCTGTCTAATATGACACCCAGATCTTTTATAGTAGAGCTAACGCTAACTTTGTATCCATCTAGTTGCAGGTCGAGTTGTGAGAACTGCTGTGTAAAGGATTTAGGCCCAGTAAGTAATAATTCTGTTTTGTCTGAGTTTAAGAGAAGAAAATTGTTTGTCATCCAGTCTTTAACATCTTTAATACACTCAGTTAGCTTAGACAGTTCAGACATCTCATCAGGTTTAGTTTAAATGTATAATTGAGTATCGTCTGCATAGCAATGAAAGCTGATCAAATCACTTTTATTGTCACATCATCAGCAGCACGTGTGCTATGATGAGTGAAAAGCTTAGGTGCTGGCTCCAGACAGTGCAAAATACAGACAGTGTAAATACAACGACAGTGCAAAATACAGACAGTGCAAAATACAGACAGTGTAAATACAACGACAGTGCAAAATACAGACAGTGTAAATACAACGACAGTGCAATATACAGACAGTGCAATATACAGACAGTGCAAAAATACAGACAGTGCAGGATACAGACAGTGCAGGATACAGACAGTGCAGTATACAACAACATACTCACAAAAAAAACAAGACAATGTAAAATTGGCAATGTTGACAGCGATACGTAGGCAGTATTGTTTTAAGTATGGATTTGTTAAAGTGCAGTGCATGCTACATCTTGACGGTGTGCAGTGCGGGGTATGGAAGAGTTTGTGTGGGGTGTGTTAAGTGTTCATCAGCCTGATAGTCTGAGGGAAGAAACTTTCCTTCAGTCGGCTGGTGCGTGACCGGATGCTGCGGAACCTTCTGCCTGAGGGTAGCAGAGAGAAAAGTCTATGGCTTGGGTGGCTGGAGTCGCTGATGATTCTCTTGGCTTTCCTCATGCACCTCCTGGTATAGATGTCCTGGAGGGAGGGAAGCTCACCTCCTACTACACGTCCAGCAGTTCGCACGATCCTTTGTAGACCTTTGCGATTGCTGCTGGTGCTGTTTCCGTACCAGGTGGTGATGCAGCCAGTGAGGATGCTCTCCACAGTGCAGGTGTAGAACGAGCGGAGGATGTGGGGGCTCATTCCAAACCTCCTGAGACGCCTGAGGAAGAAGAGACGTTGTTGTGCCTTCCTCAGCACTGCGTCTGTGTGGGCAGTCCATGTCAGATCCTCAGCGATGTGTACTCCAAGAAACTTGAAAGTGCTGACTCTCTCCACTGGTGTCCCGTTGATGGTGATGGGAGTGTGTTCTCT
The DNA here is from genome assembly GCA_903798195.1 of Danio kyathit. Taxonomy (NCBI): domain Eukaryota; kingdom Metazoa; phylum Chordata; class Actinopteri; order Cypriniformes; family Danionidae; genus Danio; species Danio kyathit. The sequence continues at coordinate 15,442,225 of LR812541.1, forward strand.
CTTCTCTCTCCTGAAATCCACCACCAGCTCCTTGGTTTTGCTGATGTTGAGTGAGAGGTGGTTTTCCTGACACCACTGCGTCAGAGCGTGCACCTCCTCTCTGTAGGCCGTCTCATCATTATCGGTGATTAGGCCCACCACCGTTGTGTCATCAGCAAATTTAACGATGACATTGGAGCTGTGTTTGGATGTACAGTCATGTGTGTACAGGGAGTACAGGAGCGGGCTGAGAACACAGCCCTGTGGAGCACCAGTGTTGAGGATCAGTGTGGATGAGGTGATGTTGTTCATTCTGACCACCTGGCGTCTGCTTGACAGGGAGTCCAGGATCCAGTTGCACAGAGAGCTGTGTAGGCCCAGAGCCTGGAGCTTCACCACCAGCTTGGCAGGCACTATGGTGTTGAATGCTGAGCTGTAGTCCACAAACAGCATTCTCACATATGTGTTTTTGTTTTCCAGGTGAGACAGAGCAGTGTGCAAGGTGAAAGCAATAGCATCATCTGTGGAGCGGTTGTTTCTGTATGCAAATTGCAGAGGGTCAGTGTTAGCGGGCAGTACAGAGCAGATGTGGTTTTTAATCAGCTTCTCAAAGCACTTGCTGAAGATGGGTGTCAGTGCAACCGGACGCCAGTCATTCAAGCATGTGGTTTTAGCTGATCCCCTGTTTTCTAACATTCTAATAATTTTCTATTATTATTGTTGTTGTTGATGTTGTTGTTGTTGTTATTATTATTATTATTATTAGTGTTATGACTGAGCATGGTCTAAAATATAACATTGTTAACTTAATATTATAATAATGCATGTATCTATTCATGTATATTCCGAAAGAAAGAAAGAAAGAAAGAAAGAAAGAAAGAAAGAAAGAAAGAAAGAAAGAAAGAATTATATTAATCTGAATATTCTGACCAGTGGTCTGCTGGTGGCATCAGAAGAGCTGCTGAACTATCACAGCATCACTGATCTTTATAAACACGAACTGCAGCACTACAGCTCATCTCAGAAGGAGGAGGTCTCCATTTACAGCAGATGACAGAGAAGATGACGGTACTTCATGTAAGTCATTTCATGTATTCTCATCTCATCCCAGCAGACAGGAGGGGTCTTAAAATATCCTCCCCCCATGAATATTTTACAGCAGCTCTACAGACTCGCTCTCTTTTTTCACTCTTATTCTTCCCGTCTTCGCCAGTTGTCAGCATTTGGTGATTAAAAAGATAAAACAAAAAATGACACAAAAAGCACACAGCTTCACACACATTTTAATGAATTGACACTTTTCTCGGGTGTTTGTCTGAGAGATGATATTAATATTGTACCTGTCTACTCAATGCAGACTCCTCCATTCGTTCACAATCACAATAGAGCAACACAATGTCAAATCCCATCCATTAAGAGGTGTGTTTTTTTCTCTTGGCCCAGAACTCGTCTCTCCTCATTGAGCTCTCAGATATTAGAGCTGGAGTGGGTGATGTTGTGCTGAGTGACCATTAGCAGTCAATGACTATTTTGTTCCAGCAGTTTACACTGGCGCTAAAGCACTCTCTTTGCTCTGCAAACTTGTGTTCAACCAAAGTTTGCTTTGTAAAAAACATTCACCATGTTTCATCATGTTACCATTAAAAAGTTTGATGTAAGATTAAAAATAAAGAAACTAATAAATTAATTTGGTAACACTTTATATTGATGGTCCAATTGAGGATTAGTAGATATTTAACTGACTATAAGAAACTTTGCAAGTACATGTCAACTTACACTAACCCCAACCTAACAGTCTACTTATAATCTAAAAAGGAATTAGTTGGCATGAAGATACAATGTAACTTAAATTCAACAAACGGACCATCAACATAAAGTGTGACCCAGAGCAAGTGCATTTTCACAGTATTTCTTATATGTTTTTTTTCTTTTGAAGATAGTCTTATTTCTATAAATTTGGCTGGAAAAAACAAGCAAAAAACAATTTAAGGTCAATATTCTTAGCCCCCTTAAGATAGTTACATTTTGATTGACCACAGAACAAAACACCTTTATCCAGTAATTTGCCTTTAAATAGTTAGCTAAGCCTTTATATTTATTTTATTTTAAGCTGAATCTTGTTATCTTGCAAAATATTAATATTATTTACTGCCATCATGACAAAGACGAAAAAATTGTTATTAGAATTAGGTTATTAAAACAATTCTGTTTAGAAATATGTTGAAAAAATATTCTTTCCTTTAAACAGCACTTGATAAATGTTTTTAAAAGAATTGCAATTTCACACAAGGACTAATATTTTTTATTTCAACTGTAAATGGTAACACTCCACTTGAAGGGGTGTTCATAAGACTGTTATGAAACTTTTATATCATCAAGGAGATTTTATGCATGTCATAAAGTGTCATTATACAGTATATCATTTTAAATGCAAAGGTGACATTGTTCAAGGTTTATTTGTCATTGTTTAAGATGACAACTTGACCTAAACAGATACTTAATAACCTGTCAGTGTCTTTCTCATGACAACTCAACATTATTAAGACAGCATAACTTGTCATAAATCTGTCATAAACATGGTTGTCATGAGACTATTATAAAATTTGTCAGGAATATTTTTCTGATCACTTTTTTTGTGTGAATAATGAATAATTTTGCATAGCTAAATAACTGTCACATCATGATTATAAAGGTTTCCTGACTTATGAACACCATCTTTATGTAAACTAAAGTGTTACTAAACAATTAATACTATCAGCAATGAATTCTAAATTGATAAAGATTTTAAAAAATTATAATAAAAAAAAAAAAAAAATATATATATATATATATATATATATATATATATATATATATATATATATATATATATATATATATATATATATACAGTTGAAGTCAGAATTATTAGCCCCCCCTTTGAATTTTTTTTCTTTTTTAAATAATTCCCAAATGATGTTTAACAGAGCAAGGAAAGTTTCACAGTATGTCTGATAATATTTTTTTTTTCTGGAGAAAGTCTTATTTGTTTTATTTCAGCTAGAATAAAAGCAGTTTTAATTTTTTTAAAAACCATTTTAAAGTCAAAATTATTAGCCCCTTTAAGCTAATTTTTTTTTCGATTGTCTACAGAACAAACCATCATTATACAATAACTTGCCTAATTACCCTAACCTGCCTAGTTAACCTAATTAACCTAGTTAAGCCTTTAAATGTCACTTTAAGCTATATAGAAATGTCTTGAAAAATATCTAGTCAAATATTATTTACTGTCATAATAGCAAAGATAAAATAAATCAGTTATTAGAATTGAGTTACTAAAACTATTCTGTTTAGAAATGTGTTGAAAAAATAAAAAATATATATATACACATACAACAGTTCTCAATGGTTCTCGAATTTGATTGGCTGATAGCTGTGCGATATTCTGTAATAAGTAATAACAGCACTCGTACAGCCTCTTCACCCTTGTGATGTATTACTCTGCCCACATAGAGAGACAAGCAGAAGAGTGAACAACTCACTACAGTTTGACAACACAACATGTACTTTTGAGGCTTTGTTTAGGCAAGAATGTAGTTATTTAGATTGCAACTATGCAGTTTATTTATAAAGATAGTATCTATTTTTAAATATTTATCATTTCGGAGATTCAGCATTCTAGATGGTTGACGTTCTGCCACAAGATGGCGACAGAGACTACATAATGAGTCCTTAGAGGAGAAACAACTCAGCGTTTTCTTTTTCGTAATTCAAACTACAGCTGATCAAATCATTAAAAAACAGGTAAGTGACGTTCTAAGTTGATCTTTCTCTTTTGTATGTTGAAGTGCTGTATTTATACCATAATAATCTGCTCTGTAGACAGATGGCATTTCATGCCGTTCAGCCTTATAATCTTAAAATGTTAGCAAAATCATCACTTTAGACATTATGCAAGAGAATCTTTCAAATATTAGTGGTCTTAATGTCGGGGGTGTCTGAATAACACAGCTGAGAACCAGGTGTTGGCAGGTATGCAAATAAAACAGATTTTAATATGAATTTCAGCAAATAAACTCCCTTTATTTGTTTATGCCTTTTTAATGTTTTCATGTTAATGTTTACTTTCACCATCTCATTTAGGGAAATCACTGAAATATTTACGTTATATCTCCTAACTTTAATAATAAACAGGTATAGAATTATGTGCTTACCACGAATACTTCCTTTATTCAGCTGCAATGACTTCTGGGACTTCTATAATGATGATGATACACGAGAACACAAGAACGGTTAAAAAAACATTGAGAAACAGCCAGGGGCTGATCTTAATTCCAAAAATGCAGATAACGGACTCGTGCTCTTGTGGAAACCAGTCTTGCCAAGTTACCTCAAAAGAACGAACTCCGGAGACCGCAAGAACAGAGAACTTATGCTGTGCTAAATGAAATGTTGTGTTCTTCCTTATGGCCACGTGACCTTCAAACATTTTTAACAAAAAAATATTTAAACATTACAGCATTCATACAACAATTTATTGTTGTTTTTTTTTTTTTCCTTTTCTATAAAAACATGCACAAAAGCCTTACAAATATACTTTGTACAAAACATATAAGACTATTTTTAATATGAATTTCAGCAAATAAACACCATTAATGTGTTTATGCCTTTATTAGATTTTTATGTTTATGTTTACTTTCACCGTCTCATTTGGGGAAACTCCAGAGACAAATAAGTTCTTTGAACGATAATAATAAATGTATATAAAATGCTGCTCTTGCCGCATGCTTTATACAGCCACAATTACTTCTGGGACTTCTAGAGCGAGTTCAGTGCTCAAGTCTGCATCCATGCATTTTTGACATCAAGAAATCATCCGGGTTCTTTCACGTACCTTCTGTTTTGCAATCTTGAGAATTGGATCTGAACTTTGGTGGTTGATAATGACATTACACAAGGACACACAAATGCTTAAGAATGCATATTGAGGAACAGCCAGGGTATTTTTTTATTAATTTTTTTGTCCATGTATTGTTCCCAGTATAGATGTTTCTAGCACAGATTAGACATTTAATAATACATGTGGGGCTTGGCCACATTTGTAAAGCTTGGAAAAGTTAGTTTTAGGTTGGAATTTGTAATATCTCTATATGTTTATAAAAAACAGTATTTTTTTTAGTTCCCTGATTAACTTACTATAGGTACTTTCAAAGATTTTGCCATGTCCCATACAGTAGACAATATTTTTAAAAAAATATATTAAAAGCAATTCATTTAAGTGTACTTTTCTCTGTTAAAAATTGTAGTATATTACCAGAGGGCAGACTGACTCTTTAAATTTGAGATCTTACCAGTATTTACATTCCTAAATTTACAGTACACAAATATTTAAAACTAAATATTTTCAATAGTTCACATAAATGTGATTTTCTTATTCTAAAGGTTGCCGAACATTCCTAGAGGCCAGATTGACTTACAACAGGTGAGATTTTTCCAAACATATCTTTTTTTACATTCATTAATTCATTCATTCATTCTTTTTCGGCTTAGTCCCTTTATTAAAAATAATAATAATAATAATAATTCCTTACATTTATATAGCGCTTTTCTGGGCACTCAAAGCGCTTTACATATTGGGGGGAATCTCCTCATTCACCACCAGTGTGCAGCATCCACCTGGATGACGCGACGGCAGCCATTTTTGCGCCAGACCGCACACCACACACCAGCTGATTGGTGGAGAGGAGACAGAGTGATGAAGCCAATTATGATGGGGAGGGTTCGGAGGCCATGATGGACAGAGGCCAGTGGGCATATTTTGGATAATTTTACATTATCTGGGATTTTTAATGACCACAGAGAGTCAGGACCTCGGTTTAACGTCTCATCCGAAAGACGGCGCTCACTAAGCAGTATAGAGTCCCCGTCACTATACTGGGGCATTAGGACCCACACAGACCGCAGGTTGGGCGCCCCCTGCTGGCCTCACTAACACCACTTCCGGCAGCAACCTAGCTTTCCCATGTGGTCTCCCATCCAGGTACTGACCAGGCACAGCCCTGCTTAGCTTCAGTGGGCGACCATGTGAGAGTTGCAGAGAGCTATAGCTGCCGACATTATTAATATGGGGTCTGAACCGTCAACTGATCCAGCATATGTTTTACACATCGGATGCCTTTCCAGCTGCAACCCAACACTGGGAAACACCCATGCACTCTTGCATTTACACACATACACTACAACCAATTTAGTTTATTCAATTCACCTATAGCGCATGTCTTTGGACTGTGGGGGAAACCAGAGCACCCAGAAGAAACCCATGCCAACACGGGGAGAACATGCAAACTCCACACAGAAATGCCAACTGGCCCAGCCAGGACTCGAACCACCGAGCTTCTTCCTGTGATGCAACAGTGCTACCCACTGTGCCACTGTGTCGCCCCTGCGTGTATATCAATTAAGAAAAATGTATATATGCATTTAAATATCTGCTTACTAATTTAACTTTTCTCTTTCGTCAGGTGGGTTCAGTTAGTGCCTCTGTCCTGCGGCACAAAATTCAGCATCACAAGCAAAATGACCACCATGTGTCATATATATCGATTAATCAGCAAGGTTATCAAGGCAGAATTTCAAGTGCAACCAATCATTTTAAACAGAAACATGGTAACTTGTTTAAAGAAATTCATTCATTCATTTGTGGTCATTCATTATCGGCTTAGTCCCTTTATTAATCTGGGGACGCCACAGCGGAATGAACCGACATCTAATCCAGCACATGTTTTACGCAGCGGATGCCCTTCCAGCTGCAACCCATCACTGGGAAACACCCATACACTCTCATTCACACATACACTACGGACAATTTTAGCTTGCCCAATTCACCTGTACCGCATGTCTTTGGACTTGTGGGGGAAACCAGAGCACATGCAAAACATGCAAACTCCACACAGAAATGCCAACTGACCCAGCCGAGGCTCAAACCAGCGACCTTTTTGCTGTGATGCGACAGCACTACCTACTGCACCACCGCGTCACCCACATTTAAAGAAATTAAAATGTTAAATTCAGAGAACTTAAAATATTAGTTAAAAGTTTTTTGCTGCCTAATGAGTAAGTTAAACACACCTGTTTAAGTTCTGATGCCAAAATTTGGTATTTTAATTAATGTCAAGTTATATTAACTTAATATTTTTAGTAATGTCAACAGCTGGGTTTACAGTGTACTTGCTTCAAACACAATAGAATATATTTTGAATAACGTTGAAAACCTGTAACCATTGACTTCCATTGTATTTGTTTTTCCTATATGAAAGCCAATCATTGCAGATTAATAATTTTTTTTTTTAAATATCTTCTTTTGTGAAAGAAGAAAGAAATTCATAAAGGTTTGGAATCACTTGAAGTAGAGTAATAGTGAGAAAATGTCCATTTTGTGGTGAAACATTCCTTTAGGGATAAGGATATTATTATCACATGTTTAAAAATGTAGAGTATTTACAATAAAACTTAAATCTTTTTTTCTTCAGGCGACATTCTTCTCTGGGTTGCGTTTCCGAAAACCATCGTTAGCCAACTAAGGTCACAAGTTCTGTCATTACAAACATAGATCAACGAACATTCAGTTAGTTATAGTTCCTTACATTTTTATATAGCGCTCATCAGCGACTCCAGCCACCCAAGCCATAGACTTTTCTCTCTGCTACCCACAGGCAGACGGTTCCGCAGCATCCGGTCACGCACCAGCCGACTGAAGGAAAGTTTCTTTCCTCAGACAATCAGGCTGATGAACACTTAACACACCCCACACAAACTCTTCCATACCCCGCACTGCACACCGTCAAGATGTAGCATTCACTGCACTTTAACAAATCCATACTTAAAACAATACTGCCTACGTATCGCTGTCAACATTGCCAATTTTACATTGTCTTGTTTTTTTGTGAGTATGTTGTTGTATACTGCACTGTCTGTATCCTGGACTGTCTGTATTTTTGCACTGTCTGTATTTTGCACTGTCGTTGTATTTGCACTGTCTGTATTTTGCACTGTCGTTGTATTTACACTGTCTGTATTTTGCACTGTCTGTATTTTGCACTGTCTGGAGCCAGCACCTAAGCTTTTCACTCATCATAGCACACGTGCTGCTGATGATGTGACAATAAAAGTGATTTGATTTGATTTGATTTCTGGGCACTCAAAGCGCTTTACACATTGGGGGGAATCTCCTCATCCACCACCAGTGTGCAGCATCCACCTGGATGACGGCCATATTGCGCCAGACGGCACACCACACACCAGCTGATTGGTGGAGAGGAGACAGAGTGATGAAGCCAATTATGGTATGAGGATTGTTAGGAGGCCATGATGGACAGAGGCCAGTGGGCAGATTTGGCAAGGATGCCGGGGTTAAACCCCTACTCACAAACTACGTCGCAAACCTGTACACTTGCAACTACACTTCTGGAGTTGTAGTTAGAAACATAGTTCCTGGCTGTGTTCTATTTATCCCCCATATACCCTATTTGTTTAGAACATTCTAACATTGAAACTTGGAATTATTTTTAAAAAAAGCATTGAAGTCATCACTCAAGTGTAATTTGCTTTCAAAGTATTTTTACAGTTCAGTTTTAGTGATTTTCATATTTACATTTTTTTAAATGTGTGTGCATGTAAAACAATATAATTTATGGAGTTCTTCTCTAAAGAAGTTGTTATCACCCAATTTAGAGCATTATGGGCATTTTATGTTATAACTAATGTGGTTCAAATGATGGATCTGCGACAGAGAAACTACGGGTTTTGGGAAACACTTCACTGCATCATTATTTTCCCAAACGATGTATTGTACTATGATAGTTCAGCTGCGAGTTACGTCGTTGTTTGGGAAACGCACCCCAGATTGGATATTTGCATAAAAGAAGGAGTTTAGTCTCCCCTGGTGTGATTCTAGTTAGTCATGAGCATTATTACTCCCCCTGCATATACATTAAATTCAATCTGGCATTCCTGCACACATTTTATACTTTTTTTTTTTTTACTTTTCTAGCATACAGTCACTGTTTAGTCATTCAAAAATTATTTGAAACATTAAAAAAATATATGTTTGTTACACTTCTTTAAAATAATAGATTTTTTAGACCTATTTGTTGACATATTTACAATAAAATATTAAAATTGATAGGTGTATCTCACTATTGTCCCACAGCAGCATTAATATAGAATAGTGTACATTGTTTCATAATAATAATTTAATTTAATCCAATTTAGTGTCCATCTGACTCAACATATTTAAGATTGGGGACATCCAAGTTTTTCACACAATTGTTACTTTCCCTAGTAATTAGTTACTTTTATAATGCTGTAATTCGGTTATTAACTCAGTTACTAACTCGGTTTTTATTTTATTATTGTAAAATAACATGCTCAACACTGGTCTCTAGAAATATTTCATATTGAAGGTTACACGTGAGGGTCATTAAAGAAAAAAAATTGAATTCATCATTATAAATTCAATTAAATATTCATGAAACACGTTTCTAAATATATATTGCTAAATATAGCTCAGGAAATATCACTCCTTTCTAATGTTTGGCCATTTATTGTAGTTAAACAAATGAAAACACTAGTAAAAATGAGAACTCTTTACTCTTAAATTTCAGAAATAAAGACAAATGTGCATCTTCATCTCAATATAAATGAAAAACTCACTGACAAGTTAATATGAAAGCAATGCAATTAATGTCAATTTAATATACTGTGCTTTTTCCCATTTAGCATCTGACCTATCTTTTACTGTTCTCTTCTAGATGTGAAAGGGGAGAAAAGGGCACATCCTTCATCAATTACCATCGACCCACAGCTCCATCGATCCACTGTGGTCTCTGCACTTCCTCACAAAATGTAGACTAATTTTGACCTACTGCATTATGGTCTGTGATATCTGATCACTTAAGGTTACACTCAGGTTTTGTGTCTCCAGAGCTGCAGATCCTCACATGTGGAGACAGTAAAGACAGCAGGCAGATATCATTTTCTGGGGGTCAGTGTCAATGTTTATTTGGGACATTGTGGTGATACTTATTGCAAAAAAAGAAAAAGAAAGAAAAAGATATAGGGCCCTATTATACACCCTGCGCAACAGTAATTTTCACATATTGTGACATGTTGTTTAAATACTAAATCTATTTGTGCCACTTTGTGGACTCATGGATGTGCTGGTCTAAAAAGGAGGTGTTAAGGCGTATTGTTGGTGCGCTGCTAATTTGAGGGACTGAAATAGAGCATGCTATTGACCAACTAAAAGCTGGTCTAAAGTCCTGCACAGAGTGTGTAAGTTACAGTATGCACCTTTGCAGGTCCAAATGCTTACACATTGCTTAATACACACAGGATGTACAGAAATACACAAATGTCTTTACATATGAAAAAAACATAAATAAAGGATTAAAATGTTACAAAAATTTATATTTTCTACAAAAATAAATAAACCTTTACCTGCATGCCATCTTCATGTCGGGTGCTTTTTTTCAGTTTATTCATGACAATTTGCATTTGTATAATGTTATTGTTATTAGTATTAGTATTATCTATTATATGTATATTTATATTTGTATTAATAAAAACAAGTTTAGATTTGTCCACCTGTAGAGTTTTGGAGATGCATTACCATACACTGTCAGAAATAAAGGTACGCGAACTATCACTGGGGTGGTACCTTTTCAAAAGGTAGGGTCCATATTGGTACCTCAAAAGTATATATTAGTACCTAAACATTTTAAGAGGAACACTTATGTACTTTTTAGGTAGTAATTGTACCCTTAAGGTATTAATATGGAACTTTTAGGTACAAATTTGTACCATTTCAAAAGGTACCACCCCAGTGACAGCTTGCTTGCCTTTATTTCTGACAGTGTGTGGTAATGCATACATCTCCAAAACCTGACAGGTGAACAAATCTAAACTTGTTTTCATTAAAACAAATATAAATATGCATATAATAGATAATACTACTAATATGCCGCAATGCAGCTTTATGTTCTTACAATTGGCGACGCAGTGGCGCAGAAGGTAGTGCTGTCGCCTCCCAGCAAGATGGTCGCTGGTTCGAGCCTCGGCTTGGTCAGTTGGCGTTTCTGTGTGGAGTTTGCATGTTCTCCCTGCGTTCGCGTCGGGTTTCTCCGGGTGCTCCTGTTTTTCCCACAGTCCAAAGACATGCGGTATTCAGTGTTTGGACTCTCGGTAGTGATTATTAACCCACACTGAACTGAGCTAAACTGAACTGAACTTAATCTCTGAAAACTGAACTGACACTGTTTCATTTCACTATAATCTTCCATGTGAAGCTGCTTTGACACAATCTACATTGTATAAGCGCTATACAAATAAAGATGAATTGAATTGAATTGAATTGAATTGAATTGAATTGAATTGAATTGAATTGAATAGTAGCGTCTGTGTGCAAGTCCAAAATGAACTAAGGCCATCTGATGTTATATTGCATCTTCTTATGTTTAAATGTAACTGTGTAGTTACTAATGCAGTATAAATATGTTCGTTAATTGCAATCACACATGAACATTGTGAGTGCATTTAATGACTTTACATATTTGTGATCTATGCTAGGTTTTTGTGAACTGAACATTGTTTCAGTTAATGAATACGGTTATTTTCCGTAAACTTAATGGATTTTTTTAACAGTGTAGAGAATGCAGATCGACCTAACTCTGTGTGACAAAATGGCATCTTAAGTAAGAGTATATCTGCTGATCTAGTATTGTAAGTATTTGAACAGTACTCTAACAAATTAGAAATACACTGTGGTCATTTACCAACTTAAGCTTTAAAAATGAAAACTAAAATATGTTGTTTCAAATAATTGATGTACAGTGCTCAGCATAAAAGTGTTGTACTTTTATGCTGAGCACTGTACATCAATTATTTCAAACAACATATTTTAGTTTCCATTTTCACAGATCTATCTTTTAAAGTAATATTTTCAATTGAATGCTTTCAATAATATATTTGAGCATATACATTAAATTAGTAATATTTTTTTTATATAGTAATTTACCATTGCATTTATCATATTATAATATTTGTCCATTAATATTGATGCATCAATTTTGTTACAGTACTTTGCCTTTGGAAACAACTGATGGAAATATCTCCCACAAAGAAACATCAAATCTTTTCACATTCCCCCACTGACATGTTCTGGAGCACTGAAAAGTATTTGTGCTCATTCTGAAAAGTTGTGTTCGGCAAGAACAGACTTGTTATTATTAAGTATATTTTTAATAAAACACTGCAATGCATTTCTGTTCTTGAACATATTTTATAATCGGATAGTTTACCCAAAAGTGAAATTTTACTCACTTTTTACACAACTTCAAGTGGTTACAAACCTGTTTGAATTTCTTTCTCCTGTTAAATGCTTAAGAAGATATTTTGAAGAAAGCTGAAAACCTGCAACCATTGACTTCCATAGCAGGTAAAACAAATAATATAATATAATATAATATAATATAATATAATATAATATAATATAATATAATATAATATAATATAATATAATATAATATAATATAATATAATATGGCAACGCAGTGGCGCAGTAGGTAGTGCTGTTGCCTCACAGCAAGAACGTCGCTGGGTCGCAGGTTCGAACCTTGGCTGGGCTGGGTCAGTTGGCGTTTCTGTGTGGAGTTTGCATGTTCTCCCTGCGTTTGCGTGGGTTTCCTCCGGGTGCTCCGGTTTCCCCCACAGTCCAAAGACATACAGTACAGGTGAATTGGGTAAGCTAAATTGTCCATAGTGTATGAGTGTGAATGTGTGTGTGGAAGTTCCCAGAGATGGGTTGCAGCTGGAAGGGCATCCGCTGCGTAAAATCGTGCTGGATAAGTTTGGCGGTTCATTCCGCTGTGGCGACCCCGCAAGGGACAAAGCCGACAAGAAAATGAATGAATGAATGAATAATATAATATAATATAATATAATATAATATAATATAATATAATATAATATAATATAATATAATATAATATAATCACGCCAAAATGAAGATTCTGTCAATGTTTGCTCACCCTTTACTTTAATACCTGTTTGAGTTTCTTTATTTTGTGAACACAAAAGAAGATATTGGTAACACTTTGCAATAATAGTAAATGAATAATGATTTATTAATATGTAAACTAAACATTACTTTATTATAAATTAACGATGAGTTAAGGCGCGCGCTAATCATGAACTTTAACTACAACATGACTCACAAGAGTTCATGTGTGAATAATGGATACTTGTTAGTACATGTTGTTTATTAATTTATCAACATGCAAACTCCACACAGAAATGTCAACTGACCCAGCCGAGGCTTGAACCAGTGACCTTCTTGCTGTGAGGTGACAGCACTACCTACTGTGCCGCTGCATCTCCATTAACATAATTAATACTTAAATTAACAAACAGTCATGTATGAACAGGTAATTAAGGTGTTATTCATACATGAACTCATGTGACTAATGTTGTAGTTAGTTAGTTCATGATTAGAGCATTGACTCATCATTAGTTTATAATAAAATGTTTAGTTTACATATTAACACATTATTATTCATGTACTGCTGTTGTTACTAAGATATTTTGAAGAAAGCTGGAAACATGTAACCATTTTCCCTACAACAGAATAACTTATTTATAACTTATTTGGTGGTCAACAGAAGAAAGAAACTCATAAAGGTTTAGAACCTAAAATAAATAGGGAGTCAATTTTAATTTTTGGTTAAACTGTCCCTTGAACGTTCCTCGTCTACTCCCATACAGACTCCAGAGCACAGCGGCAGACTGCTGATAGTGGAGCAGATGAGAAACACAAGCTGCTGAAGGTGAGATCTGCAAATGTTTGCTCTCCCACAGCTTCTCCATCACCCCATAAGGAGAGGATTATAAATAGATGACTTTGCTGTCTTATTGCAAACCAGAGTGCATTTTGTTTCACAATAGATTGCATTTGAACTGCTCATTGTGCTTAATAGAGTTCAATAACAGCAGAAAGATATTAGTCTTCAGGACAGCAAAGAGACTGCTGGTTTCATAAGACAACTCTATAAAAAACATATGAATTGACTTCCATTTTAGGCAACATCTTCAAACATTCATTCATTTTCTTTTCGGCTTAGTCCCTTTATTAATCTGGGGTCGCCACAGCGGAATGAACCGCCAACTTATCCAGCACATGTTTTATGCAGTGGATGCCCTTCCAGCTGCAACCCATCTCTGGGAAACATCCATACACACTCATTCACTCGACTATACTACGGACAATTTAGCCTACCCAATTCACCTGTACCACATGTCTTTGGACTGTGGGGGAAAAAGGAGCACCCGGAGGAAACCCACGCGAACCCAGGAAGAACATGCAAACTCCACACAGAAACGCCAACTGACCCAGCCGAGGCTCAAACCAGCGACCTTCTCGCTGTTTGGCAACAGCACTACCTACTGCGCCACTGCGTCGCCCAGCATCTTAAAACAATATAATATGATATAATATAATATAATATAATATAATATAATATAATATAATATAATATAATATAATATAATATCAAGTATACATATGAAAATATAAATTAATTAATAATAAAATTAATTAAAATTACTATATTATAAACTTTTATTATAATTTTGTTAGATGTTTAAATTTAATTTATATGGGCATAGGCAGTTTTTGAAACTCCGTTGAGTAAAGGAAATACTTAATATTAAAAATTCTAATTTAATTACATTTTACCCATAAACCTAAATATTTTTTACAATTAAAAAACAAATAAGGTATAAATTCATTTTGATGGTCCCTTTAACGCATTTTGTTGAATTTAAATTACAATGCATCTACATGCCTTTTTTTTTTTCATCTACATATTTTTTTTTATTAGATTATAGACTGTTAGGTTGGGGTTAGGGTTAGTGACATGAATTCATAAGTTAAATGTCTGTTAAAGGAGCAGTATCAGCAGATATTAAGCAGACAATCTACTAATACTCAAATTAAAATTAATTGGCAAGTAGTTGTAATGCAACTTTTAGTCAACAAAATATGTAATATGGACCATCAAGTCCATAACATAATAAAATATATAACAAAATAAAACAAAAAAGTAATGCAAACTACTATTAGTATACTACTATTACTATTAATACTACTATTAATTATATATAATATAATTCATATAATATAATGTAACAAGACGTTGCAATCAATATGCCAGTAACAACATTACCATCAACAAAATCCCCATAATACCAAAACTGAAGCAGAAACACACAGAAACAATGAGGAGTCATAGTATAAGCTTATCATGATTTATAATATACTCATCTTCATAATCATTATTGATAGATCTCTTTACAGTTATAATCTTTTGGAAGGAAAAGATACATTTATTGTTCTGTTTTCCAAGATGTCTTTTAGTTTTAGCATGAGCGTCCAGCGATCCTTGTAAAGTGCATGACATTTATCACATCCAGAGAAAAGTCTTGAGTCCTCCATCTCTCTTCTTGCTGTATTACTGTTCAGTTATTAAAGATTTTTGTTTTCCATTATCCTAGAAAAAAAAAAGGCTATGTACAAGAAATGAAAGGAGGGTCAGGCCTGCTTGATGATAGTGTGGGACAATGTCACATTTACACATAGACACATGCAGACCCATATCAGTCATGTTTCATACACAACATCTGCTTCTCCGAGCTTTCATTAGGGCTTTTACCAGGCCTTGTTAACGCAGCAACACACATTTGACTTTTCAACATGTTCTTGAACAGAAATAATTTTTTAACAGGTTTCAGTCCAATTCAGTCACAATTTAGCAAACAATCTTTCAGTAAATTAGAGCAACCTTTTTTTTTTCAAAATATTATATGAAATAAATGTATTCTACTTCATAACAGCTTTATAATATGTAATATATCCTTCTAGACATGTTCTTATCAGTTTTGGATGATTTTGACAATGATAATGCAAACAGCAGAAGTTTTGCAAAAATATGATTTTCTTTAATAAATATTGCACTAGGTACAAAAATAAATAAATAAATAAATAAATAAATAAATAAATAAATAAATAAATTAATTAATTAATTAATTAATTAATTAATTAAACATATATTTCATTCCAGTGCCGTATTACTGTAAAGTGATTGTTGGTATGAACATCAGTTTGTTTTATATCATATTACAGTTGTTTTGTATATGAAGAAGTTCTATGTAATTTTCCACATGAGGGTGCACAAACAATAAATTAGCAACCTTAGCTGTTATATGTTTTTGCCATGTTATGCGGAACTGTAATTATTGATAAAAAAAACCTCAGATGAAATAAAAATTGATACATATGTGAAAATGTACAGTATATATTACAATATTAAAAAATATATACTTTAGAATTACAAATAGAGATAACAGTACATTTAATAATGAATTGATTATACAATAAATAACTATTATACAAGTAATAGTGAATTTGAGTTGTTGTAGAAAGTTGTACTATCAAAACAAATGTTAAAAGTTACTCATTCATTACAGACATCTTATTCAAAGTTTATGTCTCATAAATAATTAAATAAATAAATAAATAAATATTGACCTTTCATAGCCGTTTGATTGAATGCTCGAGTACTGATCAGCTAAACATTTCTGTTAATGACGAGCCTACAAAACTTTAGTTTATGAAGATGTGACATGACAATAACCAGTGAGCCATCTGAGGACTAACATGAGGTGAGCTAATTTAAACTGCATAGCCTGGAGACCCAGATAAACAATGAATTAATCTTTACTGTCTCTTATAATTTCATAGTTGCATAATTGTCTTATTCAACATGCCATGTTTTTTATATTATTATTATTATTCGATATGTGTTTGTGACTTATGTGTTAGAGAATGAAACAGTAACATTTAATTGTATTCAAATTATCTAAACTTCCCATTATTATACTTGTAGACTGTAGCTGCAGTCTTTTTTTGGTTTTCATTTAAGCTCACATTGTATAATATTACCCTCTTATGCATAATGCAGACATTTTGTGTGAAATCAGTATCTAATTTATACATTTCCCTGGTGAGTACATATATTGCTTGGGGAGCATGTGGTGTACAGTTGAAGTCAGAATTATTAGCCCCCCTGTTTATTTTTCCCCCTATTTTCTGTTTAACAGAGAGATTTTTTCAACACATTTCTAAACATAATAGTTTTAATAACTTATTTCTAATAACTGATTTCTTTTATCTTTGCTGTGATGACAGCACATATTATTTGACTAGATATTTTTTGAGAAACTTCTATTCAGCTTAAAGTGACATGTAAAGGCTTAACTCTGTTAATTAGGTTAACTAGGCAAGTTAGGGTTATTAGACAAATCATTGTATAAGGATGGTTTGTTCTGTAGACAATCGAATAAAATATATAGCTTAAAGGAGCTAATAATTTTGACCTTAAAATGTTTATTAAAATTTTTTTAAACAAAATTAAAAAAAAAAAAAAAAAAAGACTTTGTCCAGAAGAAAAAAATATTAGCGTACATACTGTGAATATTTCCTTGCTCTGTTAAAAATTTTTTTGAGAAATATTGAAAAAAGAAAAAAAAATTCAAAGGGGGTCTAATAATTCTGATTTCAACTGTATACCGAATGCATGGGACAATGAGAAGTGGGATAAGCTTTATGAAGGGTTAATTGAGAGTATACTTTTAAGGTTTGAAGTACACTAAAGTACATCCAGTACATATAAGTACACTTCTTTTTCACAAGGGTATGAAAGGGCAGATTTACAGTATAGTTATAGTCTAAAATTATTCTTAAATCTTAATCTTAGGTTCACGTCAATACTAAAGTTTTTATTATTGTGACAAATGTGATCCAGAACAGGCTATCCAGTTATGTTTTTGCAATAGTCAATGATTTTTTTTAACTCAAATAGTTTTATCTCAAAAATCTTCCATACATCAATGGACAGTTTATTTTTCATGATGCATAAATCTCAATTTACAAACTTATGACTAGGGCCAGACAGAATGTGCGGAGATTTTTTGCTATTTCTGCAGAGAATTTTGTAAAAAATCTGTGGATTTATGCAAAATTATTTTTGGAGTATCGTAACTAAAACTATATTTACTTATTACGTAAACAAAGTAAGTATCTCATAAAATATAACTACGAAAAGACAGAAAATATTACTTTACAAACTGTATTGTAAATAAATCAAAGAAACACTTTCATATTAGTAAATAATATTATTGAAATTAATATAAATATAAATTTACATACATTTACACAAGTAAATAAATAGATTCAATGATGGGCCAAAGATCTGTGGATTTCTGCGCACACAGATTCCGTGTGGTCCTACTTATGACTTAGGAATGTTCAGGTCACAAATGTACAGTAATAAAGTTATTGCTGCCTAAAACTTTTAGGATGAATTAAACTTTTCTAGTCATCTCAACCTACATCAATTAAATCTGTAAAAAAAATTTAAATAAAAGAAACAGTTGAAACTGATAAAAACGAAAGTAAAATAAAACATTTGTTGTCATGAGATTTTGTAATATTTTACAGTTTTACTTTTACAGTTTAGAGCTTTTCTACACTTTTTCTTTTACACACAGATCCAATTATGAGCAAAATTATAGTACAGACTGTTAGGCCAAAAACATTTGATTTGGAAGTCAAATTGATATGCAGTGTGAACAAGGCATAGCTTTCACTTCAAAACAAGATGAGATGCTAACTCATACTGTAGCTCACACTTCCATCAATCTCCATAATGCTTTTTCCCAATTCACAGCTGCTCTTAATCTTAATTATGGTCTGTTCATCTACCTGTTTATTCATTCGTTCAGCCATCCACATATATGCACTGCATATCCATATTGCATGTACACGTTTATATCAAATGAGGACTTTTGTTTCTTCCACTAAACATGCCTGAGTGTGAACAGTAAATCCTGTAATGACATTCAGTTGAATATTGAATATTGATTAAATATAAAGGCTTGATTTGATTGCAGATACATTTATATACCGCAGTAATCAATAGGCAAAGCTTCTATGATAATTACAGTTAGAGTTTTTTCTCCCGCACCAATGCCCCCCTCCCCCCAGTGCTTGTGCTTATGAAATATACTAATACTACAATACATCTAGATTTGAATATGGTTTACAGAATTGCATCCCCACTATTAATAAACTGCGATACATGGCGGAGGTGTTTTATAAAGCTATAACTTGTGTTTAAGACAACAATGAAAGCAGCTGATTCTTAAAAAGCTTTGTTCATATATATATATATATATATATATATATATATATATATATATATATATATATATATATATTATATATATATATATATATATATATATATATATATTAATATTATTGTAAATCTACAAGTATTACAAATATACAGACGGACTGTCGTAGTGAATATATTAAAAACAATATATTCCCAGTTTCTGACAGAACGAGGCAGCTATGGAGATGCTATTAAATATGATACTTTGAGTGCATCAGTTAGACGTATTTCTCTATAAAAACATTTACTAAAAATTCAACATCTTTTGTTGAATTCCTTCATCTGACAGGACAAGACAATCAGCAGCCCTGGCAGTGTAAAATGATTTGTCCAGTTACTGCATACCGTCCTGTGCATGCATTCAACAACACACGTGGAGAAGTAAAAAACACATTGAGAAACTCAGTCTTCCTGAGGCGATTGACAAGCATCCTCAGAGGGGTGTTATTAAGCATACAGAGTCAGTATGAATGTAAATATTGTTCTAATCAGGTGATAAATGTGATTTACCTCATTAAATATCCAGCCCAATCGCACAAGGAAACGTAACTATTTTACATATAGTCAGAAACATGGCTAATTCGTACAAATTCATACAACTTCATTTATATGAAGACATACTATTTTGAAATAAAAGAAAGTGTGCCTCCAAACCCCACCCCTAAACTTAATTAACCACTAAATAAAAAAAATTATGAATTGCTGTGAGATTATCATCATATTTTGCTAAGAAATGGCATATTACAAAAGTAAAATGGGTTCTGAATAGTTTTATGTTGCAGCTGGAAGAGCATTTGGCAGTTTGTTCCACTGTGGCGATCCCTGATAAATCTAACAATGACTACAACATGGACATTATTAATCTAATTATTTGTCTTAATCTGGATTATATGATTATGGAGTTAACATGAGTTGCTTTTTTAAATGTTCCTTTCATGTTCCCGTTTTGTATGTTATAGTACATAATTCGATTAAAGCAGGGGTGCCCAAATTTGATCCTGGAGGGCCGGTGTCCTGCAAAGTTTAGTTCCAACCCCAATCAGACACACCTGGGCTAGCTATTCAAGGTTTTATAAGCATTGGGTGTCCAGACTCGGTCCTGGAGGACCGCTGTCCTGGAAAGTTTAGCTCCAACCCTAATCAAACACACCTGAAGTAGCTAATCAAGCTCTTAAGCGCTGCACTTTTCTCCCTATATACTTCCATTTATACGCACGCGAATGCATCAGACCGGAAACGCAACCTTGTGTGACAAGTTTCGCAGTTCGCTGCGTTGGAAAGTTAAAGCTTCTTGTCAACAAAAAAGGCAGTGTGGTGCGGCTCGCATTTTTGAAACGGAAAAGTTTAAGGTAATCAAAAATCGCTGTTTACATGGTAGACTTATAATCAGAGTATTGTCTTAATCATATTAAAATCTGATTATTGGTGTCCATGTAAACATACTCACTGATGTTGTCATCCAAGCTAAAACGGAACATTCTGGCAAGGTTCTCTCAATGTTCTGAACAAATGTTCTTTGAGTAACTTTGAGTAAAAGAATGCTAATCTGCCCTTTGATAATGTTCTTCAAATGTTAAAACAATCAAAGTTTATTGAAACTAATGATTGTCTCCAAGTTGATAGTTGCAGTGTAGGTCACAAACCCCACATTCTCCATGTAAACAAATGGGGAGTGACAAGTTTTTCTGGTAAATTAAAATTAAAGTTAATTGGTGCATACATACTGGTTAGCAATTTAAGACAACAAGCATGATACTAATCCTCTGAACTAGCAGTTACTGATAGCAGTTACTGATCCTTTTCTAAAGGCTTGATACAATGGCAACACTTCATCGCTTTATAATCACTACTGAACAGACTCTTCGCTTTTCTACAGTAGTAAGACATAAAGGAGTCTCCATGATTCTTACACATATATTTTGGTTGGACAAATAACACCCGTTTTCAATGATGATTTTTTTTACATAAAATTGTTTCAGAATCACTTGTTTATGCATGATTCACATGTGATTTTATTTCATGGGATGGTGATTTGGTTCTACTGTAAAGGTTTTTAGAAGAAACTTTCTAAAGAATGCTTTGAACATTTAGAGAACATTAGCAAATCATTCTTGGAAGATGTTTCTGTTTGCTGGGATACTCCTGACACAAGTTCAGGTGTAATGTCTTTGCTAGAGACAAAGAAATGTGGCACGTCCATTAAGACTGATTATAAAAGTAATGGCCAAACATGTCACTCACTTGTCCTTCTCTAAACTGGTGAGAGCATGGCTTAACATCAGTTCCAACCCCAACCCTTGCTTACTGAAGCTCTGGGCAGGGAAAGAAAAGTGTTACTTGGTTAGGAAGTCTTTGGAATGGGTTGAGTGAATGGCACACCATGCTCTAGGACAGGGATTAAGTTTAGTTCCAACCTTGCTTCAACACACCTTAACCTGTAGACTTAAGCCTGAAGTACACAATTCGTTTGATCAGGTGTGTTTAATTGGAGTTCAAACTAAACGGTGCAGAGCTGCGGCCCTCTAGGAACTGAGTTTGACACCTCTGCTCTAATACTGTATATGGCAGTACTGCCTCACTGAGAAATTTTCAAAGATAATTCATGTAGTCTCAGTGGTCAGATGCCTATATCTCATTAGATTAGCATAACAACAAACATAGCAGCAGGGAAATCTGCCAAGTATTTTGGCAGTGGGATGCATCTAATTCTGACAAAAATCTTGGGCAGTTGAGCATGTTTAAACTGGGGTTGTACTGTATCTGCTGTTTAGTTACCAAAGAGCTTTACTGTTTTACTGCATCTACAACTACTTTAGCTTCTAAACTATATATTGTATAGGTCCTGAACCACTTAGATATCAAAACAAAAGGTTGTCTTCTATTATTCCCTATTTTAAAGACCCCATTAAATGGCTTCATCAAATGTAATGACTAATGCTTGATAAGAAAACCCTCAAAATTATATCATTTAAAAACAGCGACTAATGGTATAATTGTTATGAAATATAATACAAATAATACATTTTAAAAATAGTACTTGTGTACATCTGAATGTCTATTAATGGAGACATATAATTTTGGATATGCATATTGGTGTAGTTACATCATCCACAAGAAGATGCTAGTCAATCTAGTGAAGCTAAACTGCCAAACCTGCACTCTAGAAAACATGATGAGTTGTTATAATCCAGCATTGGGTCAAATATGGACAAAACCAACATTGGGTTATAACAGTCAAGCATGTTTTCTAGTGTGTGACTAGGAGAAGGGGCATTCTCATTCTAGAGAACATTTCATTGAGCAGATTTTGGAAATTTTCCTAGCTTAGTCCCTTTATTAATCCGGGGACCCGCCAACGTATCCAGCATATGTTTTTACGCAGCGGATGCCCTTCCAGCTGCAACCCATCTCTGGGGAACACCCATACACTCATTCACATACATACACTATGGACAATTTTAGCTTACCCAATTCACCTGTACTCTTTGGACTTGTGGGTGAAACCGGAGCACCTGGAGGAAACCCACGCGAGCGCGAAGAGAACATGCAAACTCCACACAGAAATGCCAACTGACCCAGCCGAGGCTCGAACCAGCAACCTTCTTGCTGTGAGGCGACAGCACTACCTACTATGCCACCGTGTCACCCTGATGTAATCAATATTTTAGTTTATTTTTTCAGAATGGCTGATTATATCTTTATATTCTTCTTATATAAAAGCACACTAGCATTTTAATGGGGTCTTTGCACATCAAACACAAAAGTCAATACTAACCATTTTTTAGTTATGAGGATAGGCTGCAGACTAGACATACCACAAGGTACCAACATTTAATGAGGCAAAAACATCCTTGTTACTAAATCCGGTATTACAGCTGCGATTTTCAATTTAGATCTCTAAAAAAACAATCTATGAAAATGAACAACCTTCTCGGTGTTCAACCCAAGTAGCAAAAAACTACTTACAAAATATTGTAACCTTAAAAAAATCAAGCATTTATAATATTGCACATACTGTTAATCTCACAGAGAAAAATAAATTGATAAAGATATGAATACTTATTTCTAGTTTTGTAAGTATCATTCTTACCACATGCATGCTACAAGGAATTTGTACCAGACATGCACCACAAAAGTAGCAGAATATTTCCTATCTCTTACAAAAGCTATTCAAGGAAGCAGAATTGTCATACCATTTTATCCATATTCTCCAGCATCATATTAAGGGCCGGATGCACCATGAAATGTCACTAAAATGTAAAAAACAACAACAAAAAAATGCAATAAACAGCGGCAGTGAACTTGATCTTTGGTGACCTGACTTAGTGAGCTAGTGTTTTGCTGTTATTGGCTGCAATGTCACAGTAAAAATCTACACCATTTTTTAGTTTAAAAAGACATTGCTCACACACATGGAATGCTTGTAAGTTTACAATGCTGGGAAAAGTATGTGACGGAAATGATGCAATGGTGGGCAGCTACTTATGCAGTATAGAGGAATGATGGTGATGGAAAAATGATTAACTTCAAAACAATCTCCACTACACTTTCAGTTATTTTTACTCCAGCAGCAAAATGGGGATTAGGTTTGAAAATATAAAAAGGGTGCTCTGTAACTGGCCTTCCAGGCACCCCAAAATTGGTCATGCATTTTTCCGTCACAAGATGGAATGTGAAATTTTTTAGGTACATGGTACACTGTTTTGGCTGGCAGGACAGGCGGTATTTGTGCATTTACAGAGAAATACATCCTCTATTGTGATTCTTGTTATCTCTTGAGCAGCCACTGATCAATTTGGAGTGACAGAATTCTTCCCAGGTACAAATATACTTGAAAAAGACTTAAGGGATCTTCAGGTTGGCAGTGAATGGGGGTATGAGAGTCAGGAATTGGTCCCTCTATGCTACACTTGTATCTAAATGGTTAGGCTACGATTTGGCTACTGTTGCAAGCAGAACGACTACTAGAACAGTCACACAGAAAAGACAAACTCCATGCAGACACTGAACACAAGGATGCAAAACAACGTCCCCCACCAATCATGTTTCCCAAAACTTGTAAGAGGGAATGGAGATGGAATGATGGACAGGACTTCTTCACTGTTCCTTCACTTAAATGGACACATTCCAGTTCTCCTGTCTTGATACTCTTGCATGAGGCATTTGGAGCCTTCCAAACTAGGGTTTGTACACCCTTTCTTTATCCCACCTTCTTCATCA
The DNA here is from genome assembly GCA_903798195.1 of Danio kyathit. Lineage (NCBI taxonomy): Eukaryota > Metazoa > Chordata > Actinopteri > Cypriniformes > Danionidae > Danio > Danio kyathit. Next base: position 15,466,755 of record LR812541.1, read on the forward strand.
AGGCAGATCAAAGTGGTTATACATCTGTAAGCATTTTGGTGATGTTAACATAGTTAGTGTTGGCTAGGGTGCAATTGGCGGTCTTGATGTTCTCCTCTCGGAAGTCCTCATTACTGTTGTTAACAGCCTCTTGAATTTCCATGTAGTCAGACTTGCTCATGGTTGACCCACTGCGGCTTTTTTTCAGGTCCTCTGAGGAATCTATTTTGGGGACACTGGTCACGTTAAGGTACTGGGCCTGTTCCTCACCCTCTGTCTCTCGATGGTAGAAGTAGTTGAAGTTTGAGACTATGACAGGCACGGGCAAGGCAATGGTCAGCACACCAGCGATAGCACACAGGGATCCCACAATTTTGCCTCCAATGGTCGTAGGAACCATGTCACCATACCCTACTGTTGTCATTGAAACCACTGCCCACCAGAAGGCATCTGGGATGCTTACAAACTGCGAGTCAGGCTCGTCCGCTTCTGCAAAGTAAACTGCACTTGAGAACAAGATGACTCCAATGAAGAGAAAAAAGATAAGCAGCCCGAGCTCCCTCATGCTGGCCTTGAGTGTTTGGCCAAGAATCTGCAGCCCTTTTGAGTGCCGGGAAAGTTTGAAGATCCTGAAGACTCGCACTAATCTGATGACCCTCAAGATGGCAAGTGACATGGCTTGTTGCCCTTGCTGACCATCCTCAGCTTTCTCTGCTAGCTCTGTTCCCAAGGTGATAAAGTAAGGTATTATAGCCACGATATCAATGATGTTCATTATATTGACAAAGAAGCCTGCTTTGCTTGGACATGCAAAGAACCTCACTAGGAACTCAAAGGAAAACCATATGATGCAAAGTGTCTCCAAGATGAAGAAAGGGTCAGTAAAGTAGGTGGAAGTATAGCTAATTGTTGAGTTGGAGTTGGTTCTGTATGCTTTGTGCATATCCGTTTCCTCACTGCGAAAAACTGGAAGTGTCTCCAGGCAAAAGCTTACTATGGATATGAGAATAACCATTACTGAAATTATAGCAATAATCCGGGCAGGTCCTGAACTTTCAGGGTACTCAAAAAGCAGCCATACCTGCCTCTGAAACTCATTCTCTGGCAGTAGTTTCTCCTCTTCCTTAATAAATCCTTCATCCTCCCTGAACATCTCAATGGCTTCTTCCCCAAGCTCATAAAAACGTATCTCCTCTGAAAAAATATCCAGTGTCACATTGACAGGCCTCCGGAGCCTGCCGCCTGACTGGTAGTAATAGAGAATGGCATCAAAACTTGGGCGGTTCCTGTCAAAAAAGTACTCATTCCTCAGAGGGTCGAAGTAGCGCATTCTCTTTTTAGGGTCTCCAAGCAATGTCTCTGGGAATTGAGACAGAGTTTTGAGCTGTGTCTCAAAGCGCAGACCAGAGATGTTAATGACCACCCTTTCGCAGCACTCATGGTCTGGTTCCGGGTCATATGTGTCCTGTGGCTGACCCGGGAGAGCTGCGGCTTCATCAGCTGGGTCCCCCGTGGCAACAGTCATGCTGTGAATGAAGGCAACCTGCAGTTTGGGGTCAGGATGCAATGGTTGTTGCCTTTAAAAATTTCAGTGGGGAAATGTGGGAATCCCTTTTAATTGTTAGCCCCCTTTTCTTGCATTAGATCCAAGGAAACACTGAAAGAAATACAAAGGCAGAAAAACAATTACTTGGGCCAAACAAACATGCAGGAATTCACTGTGCTCACTTAATATGTATTTCTTGTACTCCATAATGGGGTGTTTTGGATTCCTCATTTTCCCTAGACAATGCAGCATTTTATTTTTGAACTAATATAGAAATTTCCTCAAAACCAGCAAATATGAAATGCAAGTGAAGCAGTATGAAGGCACTGCACAAGACCCAGAGCAAGACTGTTAAGGAAACACACACAGAGAAAAGCTCTAGAAAACCACGGCATCTAAAAACATCTATCAATCATATGGAGAAGTCGGCCTGACCACTTTACACATTGTATTTGCTTTTATCTGCCAAGTAGATCAATACTTGCTGTGGCAAGGCTGTATCATTCCTCTTTGGATTCAATTATGCACTGTAAATCTAATAACAGCCTGAGTGCACTTAAATCATAATTGGATATTCCAAAACCTCCCAAAATGCATTTCACCAAGACAGTAAGACTGCTTGAGATAGAAAAGTTGCAGAAATATATCTCTGTATACCTTTGCTCCCATCCAATAATTATATAAACATATTTATTAAGCATGATATGAATATCATTGTCCAATTCTTCCCAAACATATAGTCATATATGTCTTTCTGCTCTAAAACTATTTCAGTATTCATGATTTCTATTTTCAGAAATAGTTCAAATGCCCAATTTAGAACAATAATTGTAGACAGAAATTAAAATATAAATGCCATATATTAGAAAGGCTGCATAGCCACTTGCATTGTTCCAATTATTCCTATTCAATTATTGTGACATTTAAAAAGCATGATAATATACTAGAACATTACAAGATTTACATACAGTATATTATAATATATTTTAATTCATTCATTCATTTTCTTTTTGGCTTAGTCTCTTTATTAATCAGGGGTCTCCACAGCAGAATGAACCGCCAACATATCCAGCATATGTTTTACGCAGCGGATGTCCTTTCAGCCGCAACCCAATGCTAGGAAACACCCATACACGCTTGCATTCGCACACATACACTGTGGCCAATTTAGCTTATTCAATTCACATATAGCGCATGTCTTTGGACTGTGGGGTAAACCGGGGCACATGGAGAAAACCCACATGAACACGGGGAGAATGCAAACTCCACACAGAAATGTCAACTGACCCAGTCGGGGCTCGAACCAGTGACCTTCTTGCTGTGAGGCGATCGTGCAACCCCTTCACCACCGCCTATTTTAATCAAAAATAATAATAATTAAAACATCTAAATAATCAAAACAAATTATTGGAATACTCAATAGTGTGGTCAATAATAATTAATGTGTGCAAATGAAGCATTATGGCAAATAAACATTCTCATAAATATTAGAATTCTTTGTGCATTTATTAGTTTTCTTGCAGCTTAAATTAAACTGTTTTCTAGTCTAATATATGCGGTTATTTTAAGGTCTGTTTCAAATTGATCTCCAAATATGCCCATTCTGGTTGAACTGGCAGGTTATCCACTGAACAAAGCCCAATAGGGTGGAAGACTGGCTAACATTTGCAGACAAACTTATGTTTCACTATATCACTGTTAAAAATAAAGAATAATCACTGTTAAAAATAAAATAAATAAAAATAGTAGATTCTTTGAAGAATCTTTCAAGGAACAGATCGTAAATAAATACTGTTTTTACTTATTGCTATAATCTAAATATAGTAGAACAACAACAACAAAAAGGTTATAAGAGTACCCTAAATCACATAAACAAATCACTCGATGCAGTTATTTTTGAGTCCCCACTCTAATTAAACACATTCACGTAGCGTCCGTGGGTTATTGCAATAAACACACCACTCGAATTGTCCAAAAATCAGTCCCACATCCACAAACTGCAATAAGCATAGGGTAGTTACGCAAGCTTACCTGCAAGCATCAAGAGTCCCCAACGCGCCAGAGAAATAATTTGTTAAATGGTTATGTTAACATGACATCAGCAGAACTAATAAACCGTCTGGTTGCCAGGGTCATTGATGTCTTTCAGCAGCCTTTCATTACAGGTATACTGCAAAAATCCTGCTCTTCCCCGTTCCCCCTGCTCGCTGCGCCAGATCTCCTGCTCCGGTCTCGAGCAGATCCAGCCGTAAACGCCTTCAGGATGCACGGGAAGCATACAGCGGCGCGTCTGAGAAATTAACGAAGGGGAGCTCCCTTAAGGCGTTATTTGCAAAGAGCTTCCCATTGAAACGGTCCAAAGATGCTAAGGTCAGCAAAATCTGCCGCCCCCAGTGTCCTCACAGTGTTGCCTTGACTCAATTCAGAGATCTGCAAAGAAACAGGGGAGCTGTTTGCGTTGGGCGTCGCCTCAAACATGCTCACATCACACAAGTAACATACACAATAAGAGAGTGAGGAGAATTGCCTGAATATGAGCTTGACGGCCGAAATGATGCTCTGAGGAGTGGCAGCATCTTGTTGTTGAGCAAACGTGCTCATCTTATGGGCGAAAATCCATAGAGCATCAGATGTTTTCAGTCATAATTTGGTTGTTTATTTGTTTGTTTTCCCCTTGCACAAAGACAGCGTCCGTTTAAGGGTGTTGTCCAATTGCCCCCAAAAATGATTTTTGGATTACGAATATTCAGATCCCAGGCTCATGCACCCTTGAAAAACACATCACACCGGCTGTGCTCAGCGTTTTAACCCGTTCAGACAAGCGCGAGGTGTCTGCAGTGACATGCTTCAGCGATAGAGAGGCTCCATCTAGGTGGATGATCAAAGCATGCCCATGCATTACTGTGTTAAAGGCATTCACGCATTTCCTTTCATTCAAGGCATCGATGCATTAACGCATGCATATACTAAAGGAATAGAAAGAACCAATAAAAATGTAAAAGTCAACCTTCCCGAGTTGTTTTCAAGATGCAAAATATCCATGGAGAAATGCTCCGGAATTCCTCTTGCGCTTGTGTTTTCATCCTTCATTTTAGGGAGTGGCGCGGCACGAGCGAGCCATTCATCTTAAAGTCCAACTTTTCGTCTTTTACTCATAATTGTTGTGTAAGGGCGAGCAGTTCAGGCTGCAGTTGAGCACTGCTGCGCATACAAAGGCATACAGTGAGCTACTGCTGCTCCACCACTCAAGGCTGTACAGCGTGGGCAAATTAAAGGAGACGCGGTTCCTCTGCGCTATCCAGATGATGATGATGATCCATGCTCCACAGCACTCACTTATGAGTTTCATCTACTATTATTAAAATTATTATAGCATCTTATATTACACAATTATTTATGAATATTACACATCATTAAAACAATTGGAGAACAATGTGTGTGTGTGTGTGGGGATGGGTGTTAAATAAATAATTATTTATTAATCCATAATTCATAAACATTTAAAAAGTGTTATTATTATTATTATTATTATTATTGGCGTAATGGTGGCGCAGTGGGTAGCATGATCGCCTCACAGCAAGAAGGTCGCTGGTTCGAGCCTCGGCTAGGTCAGTTGGCATTTCCACGTGGAGTTTGCATGTTCTCCACGTGTTCGTGTGGGTTTCCGGGTGCTCCGGTTTCCCCCACAAGTCCAAAGACATGTGCTATAGGTGAATTGGGTAAGCTGTATGTGCGTGAATGAGTGTGTACAGGTGTTTCCCAGTGATGGGTTGCAGCTGGAAGGGCATCCGCTGCGTAAAACATATGCTGGATAAGTTGGCGCTTCATTCCGCTGTGGTAACCCCTGATTAATAAAGGGACTAAGCCGAAAAGAAAATTAATGTTTATCTATTACATATTGTTTTTACACATACTTTTAATATATTTTGATTATTTTTTACATTTGTAATTGTTTTTACCACGTTATATTTTTTAATCGAATGCACATGTGCATACTGTATTATAAATACAGTACAAAGGAATGTATTGTTTAAAATAAAATGATTAGATTATTATTATTTATTCTCTAATGATTATTAATTATTATTTTTGTAAGATATACAATCAATTAATTAACGAAAAAATACATACTTATACATTTTATTGTTATATATAGCATTTTTATGTTGCTTTTCAGAGATGATTAATTTAAAATGACATTGCCATGTCATCTAGCCACAACCACTTCAGCACTTGTAGGACATCTTCTGCAATTAGCAATTCAGAAAATGGCAAATCTTTTTATAGCTTATCAGCTGTATGTAATAATTATTTATTGAACATTATGTTTTACCTGTGATTATTACACTTTCAAATCAGCAGACTGAACAATTACTCTTAAATGTCAAATAAAAGCTAACTGATTGATTGATTGAACATGCACATTTTTCTCTTCAGCTGTGTTTAAAACATGTGACTAATGATCACTTACATATAACTATAAGTACTTTTTCCTCATACTCACCTGAATGGCTAATGACTCCATCTATCTCTGCCTCAGTCACTCACCGTCAGCAAGAATGAATTCCAAGCACCATAAAACACTAAAGAAGCAGTAAAATACTTATCCTTTTTCTTTTTATGTGTGTGTGTGTGTGGTGGTCCAAGTATGTCCTTGACAGTCTAGATATTACAAACAGTATGTTCAAAAATTTGCATAATGTCAACCAAACGCAAACACAAAAATTGGTCCATGTAATGTATTAAAAATTGCACATAGTAAAAAGTTGTGATTATCTAAACTTAAAAGGCACCTACGTATTTTACCCCTTTTACAAGATGTAAGATAAGCTTTTGGTGTCTCCAGAATATGTCTGTAAATTTTCAGCTCAAAATACCCATCAGATAATTTATTATAGCCTCCAGAATCTGCCCATTTTGGTGTCTGTGTACATTGTAGTTGTTTTTGTAGCCTGTGGCTTTAAATGCAAATGAGCTTCTTCCTTCTTGTTCTGTGGACATATGTATATATGTTATTATAGAAACATGGTAACAAGAAACATTAGAAACAATAAATTCGGTGGGCGGGGACACCACACTAGTCACATTGTGGTGGGCCTCAAAATTTGGGTTTTATTTTAACGTCAGTAAATTACAAAAAATTAACTTGTTGGGTTTATATCACTCTAATATGACAGTGGACACACTATACATACAGACAGTTCTGTCCAAACACCTTAGAAAAGTTGATTTTCACACCTTTAAACACCCATCACATCCCATCAGATATGTGATTCATACCTGATGTGAACCTTTCTGCGTCATACATATAGGTGTTCTAACCTGATTCAATAGACTGTTTAGAACTGACTCCAGACCTGTTAAAAGTATCTACAATCAAATAGAACACACACACTTAAAGTACAATCTGTTTCTTATCCAAGGCTGAGTGTACTTCTCAGCCGTCTTTATCAAATCTGGTTAAAAACCAGTATAATCTACATTCAGACAGTTAAATTCTCACTACACCAAGTCTATCTTGACTAAAAAGTAAAGTTACTTTAAAAGAATTAACCGTAAAAATAGCAAAATCACTTAAGACATTTTAGATAGAATTAACTCATAGAAATAACAATAGAAACAAAAGAACAATATTGTTTCAAGTCTTCAGCCGTTCATTTCCACTCAAGGTCTCCGTGACCTCTGACCTAGTTTGGTGGCTCCTGAAAATAGTTTCAAAGAGACAGGCAATGCACTGAACATTCTTACATAAAGCAGTGTATTTAACTTATTCATTAGTTGAAATCATTCATTCATTCATTCATTTTCTTGTCGGCTTTGTCCCTTGCAGGGTCACCACAGCGGATTGAACCGCCAACTTATCCAGCATGATTTTACGCAGCGGATGCCCTTCCAGCCGCAACCCATCTCTGGGAACTTCCACACACACATTCACACTCATACACTACGGACAATTTAACTTACCCAATTCACCTGTACTGCATGTCTTTGGACTGTGGGGGAAACCAGAGCACCCGGAGGAAACCCACGCGAACGCAGGGAGAACATGCAAACTCCACACAGAAACGCCAACTGACCCAGCCCAGCCGAGGTTCGAACCTGCGACCCAGCGACGTTCTTGCTGTGAGGCAACAGCACTACCTACTGCGCCACTGCGTTGCCTAGTTGAAATCATTTCAAAGTTAAATACTCATTCAAATAATCATATTTAATAAACATAACGAGACATAGGATGATGAGGAAAGGATAAACGTTGATCCATGCTTAGACGAACTGGACGGTAGAAATCCGAATCCTTCAAAATATATAGGATTTAATTACATTGAAAAAAATCTAGTTACTGTGACACCGACAACAGTTCATCAAACTGGGCCCGGCTCAGTCAGAAGCGCCGCTGAAAGCCTCCGTCATCCAGGTTAAGTTTCTTGAGGAGTTTATGAGCTCACAGAGCTGGGTGTACCTCTCAGACTCAGACATTGCTCCAAACGAATCGACACTGCTTTTCAGCCTTCATAAAAGCACATAAACAGTTATTTTCTCAATAAAATCCATGTTAGCAATTTAGCAACGAAGCTACAGTGACCGGGCAGACAGAAGCCCTGCCCATCATGCGAATTCGCATCTGTTCTGAAGTAAATTTGACGCACGAATGAAGCAGATTTGACACGCGAATGAAGCAGAATTTGACGCGCGAATGAAGCGAGTAAACTCAAATGTTCACGCCAGGCACGTGCACACATAGGGCTCAACCTGTGCAGTGTACATGCCCTTTTGAGTCCGGTATATAAAGTGCCCTTCAAAAATGAATGTAAGTGCCCCTCCTACCCCCGCTCTTCAGTTCGCGAACCCCCCATCCCCACCCCATGTCTCTCAACATCTTTAACCTTACATGTCTCCTTCCCTGCATGTTGTTTGCCCTCATCTTTAGCTGACGGCAGTGTTGGTTTTCTTCTTCTCTATTAGTTTATCTTGCAAAGTGTGCATTGTCTGTCTGTGTAATTTCTACGTGGCCTAGATGTAGAGATGGTGCTCAGTCTGGGTCGGTCTCATCATCTCATTTGCAAGTTGGTCGGCAATGACAATGTTTGAAATGATAATATTACAAATAAAATAAAAAAAGTAAATATAAATGTACCGTAATGCTACATTTTTATGGGAATATGACTCATTTGATCATAATTTTTTTTTTACTTTTAAGGACTGCTCCACCGGAAAAAAAAAGTGGTTTACAATCTCCAGGTTGGAGGAAAATCCTTACCCCAGGTGGAGGAGTTCAAGTATCTTGGGGTTTTGTTTACGAGTGAGGGAAGCATGGAACGTAAGATTGACAGGCAGATTGGTGCAGCGGCAGCAGTAATGCGGTCGATGTAGCGGCCCGTTGTGGTAAAGAAGGAGCTCTCGATTTACCGGTCAATCTATGTCCTACTTTCACCTATGGTCATGAGATTGAGTCATGACCGAAAGGACAAGATCTCGGATACAAGCAGCCAAAATGAGGTGGGGTGGCAGGGTGAGGAGCTCTCTCACCCGGGAAGAGCTCAGAGTAGAGCTGCTGCTCCTCCACAATGAGAGATGTCAGCTGAGGTGGCTCAGGCGTCTGTTTCGGATGCCTTCTGGATGCCTACCTAGGGAAATGTTCCAGGCATGTCCCACCGGGAGGAAGCCTTGGGGAAAACCCAGGACATGCTGGAGGGACTATGTCCCTCGGCTGGCCTGGGAACGCCCCAGGATCCCCCCAGGAGAAAGTGTCTAGGGAGAGGGAGGTCTGGGGTTCTCTCCTTATGCTGTGTTCACACCAGACGGTTAAAGCGAATAAATCGCGATATTAGTCGCGTAATCCTTCAAACAGACGCGGATTCGCATCATGGGCAGGCCTTCTGTCTGCCCGGTGACTGTAGCTTCGTTGCTAAATGGCTAACATGGATTTTATTGATAAAATAACTGTGTTTATGTGCTTTATGAAGACTGAAAAACAGCGTCGATACGTTTGGAGCAGTGTCTGAGTCCACTAGATACTTTCAGAGGTGCACCCAGCTCTGTGAGCTCATAAACTCCTCCAGAAACTTAACCTAGATGACGGAGGCTTTCATCGGTGCTTTTGACTGAGCCGAGCCCAGTTTGATGAACTGTTGTCGGTGTTGGCTGGAGGATTTCCCCCGGGACATCAACAACAGGTGCTACATCATAATCATGCCCCCACAAGAGCAAGCTCCTGATTGTTAACGCGTCGCGAATGTCCGCACAAGTTCAGATTTTTGAACTCGAGCGATTCGCGCACCATCCGCGCCGTGCCATTCGTGCAATTTGCGTCATTGGCACTGCGCCATTCGCGCGTATCGCACCGCAGGATGTCTACTCGCGCTTGATGCTTCTTCCGCGTCTGGTGTGAACGTAGCATATGACTGCTGCCCCAGCGACCCGGCCCCAGAGAAGTGGATGAAAACGAATGAATGAATGACTTTTAAAGACTTAAAGTATTTATTAACTCCTAGAATGAACATTTGTTGATAATTTACTCATCCCTTTGTCATCTAATATATTTGTATTTTTCTACAGTGGAAAAGAACTAATTAAAAAAAAGAACAACTGCAGTTTCATGAAGCTGCAATCTGGAGGTTTAAAACATTTAGCACTATGTACAGTAAGTGCTCAAAATTGTAGAAAAATCATGGAATGTTTTCAACAAAAGAACGTCATTTGTTTTAAGAAAAAAGACAGTCAGAAACTTGCCATTTTTGACAAGGGTGAGTAAATGAGGAAAAGTCAGTTGTAACTGAGGTGAAACATCTTTTACAATATTTTAACAATCAATCACTTTACGATCTTAAATTTCAACAAAGTTGATTTGATCAGATTTAATAGTTCTACCCACAAAACTAAAGTGTTACATTGAATTAAAATCAACCCAAGCAATGGTTAAATAACATTTAGTACTTACCTTTGTGAAAATGTCGAGAGCAAACGTACATAAACAGAGATATGTTGTGAAAATATTTATTTTTGCATCTCACTGGTGCAACACAGGACATCCAATGCATATTTTAATTCTGCTACATTCTGTCTACACTGTTTCTTCCAACATATGTCATCATGAATAATTTTTTACTTTTTTAATTGTGTGACTTACTATCTATCACAGCCCTTTACAAGAACGTATCATTATATTTACTCTGCAAAAGTCACTAAAACCAAATAACATTAACTCCGATACCTCACAAATGGCGGCTAGATCCATAATGCATCTCAGTGTCCGCGAGGGTGATGCCACTTGTCTAAGACTGACAAGCAAGATGCAAACGAAAAGGACGAAAAACTGCACGGCTTGCTGAGGGGAAGAGATGTTAGTGAAGCCATTGATGAAATAAAGACTCTCACATGGTCGCCCACTGAAGCTAAGCAGGGCTGTGCCCGGTCAGTACCTGGATGGGAGACCACATGGGAAAGCTAGGTTGCTGCCGGAAGTGGTGTTAGTGAGGCCAGCAGGGGGCACCCAACCTGCGGTCTATGTGGGTCCTAATGCCCCAGTATAGTGACGAGGACTCTATACTGCTCAGTGAGACGTTAAACCGAGGCCATGAATCTCTGTGGTCATTATAAATCCCAGGATGTCCTTCGAAAAAGAGTAGGGGTTTTATCCTGGCCAAATCTGCCCACTGGCCTCTGTCCATCATGGCCTCCTAACCCTCCCCATGTCATAATTGGCTTCATCACTCTGTCTCCTCTCCACCAATCAGCTGGTATGTTGTGTTCAGTCTGGCGCAAAATGGCTGTCGTCGCGTCATCCAGGTGGATGCTGCACACTGGTGGTGGATGAGGAGATTCCCCCCAGAAAAGCGCTATCTAAATGTAAGAAATTATTATTATTATTAAAGTCTTTTGCATTGCAAATATAACAATCAAAGCATTTCAAGATTGAAATAGCCAACCAACTGAACTTAACTCAATGCATGTATTAGTGATCTTGACAGTTACCTCAACCCCGCTGCGAGAGAAAATGTTTCCTTCATTGATAAGTTTTTACAGCAATCCATGTTTTAGGTATACTACGGTAGGGGAATCTATAACGTATGTCCTGAGTGAGGCACATGACATCTGCACCTGGAAGTGAAGTATATACAGTTGAAGTCAGAATTATTAGCTCCCCTTTGTATTTTTTTTCTTTTTTAAATAATTCCCAAATAACAGAGCAAGGAAATTTTCAAAGTATGTCTGATAATATTTTTTCTTCTAGAGAAAATCTTATTTGTTTTATTTTGGCTAGAATAAAAGCAGTTTTTAATAAAAAAACAAAAACAAAAAGCATTTTAAGGTCAAAAGTGTTAGCCCCTTTAAGCTATATTTAATTTTGATTGTCTACAGAACAAACTACTGTTATACAATGACTTGCCTAATTACCCTAACCTACCTTGTTAACCTAATTAACCCAGTTAAGCCTTTAAATGTCACTTTAAGCTGTATAGAAGTGCCTTGAAAAATATCTAGTAAAATATCATGCACTGTCATCATGGCAAAGATAAAAAAAAATCAGTTATTATGAGTTATTAAAACTATTATGTTTAGAAATGTGTTGAAAGAAAATGTGAAAATTGAAATTGTGGAAAAAAATAAATTATTCTGACTTCAACTGTACAAGATGATCAGAAAAAGAGAAACTAAGATTGTGGGTAAAAACAAGAGATATATACAGTACAGCCATGCTTTGGATTAATCCCTACTATGCAGGGCTCGACTGCGAAACGAGTGAACAGTGTGCACAGTGTGTGTACAATGTGAATGAAAGTATTTGGCCTCTGTACAGTATTTGTATAGTGTGTCTATGTGTGAATGAGACTTTGTATGATATTTTTCATGAACCTGCATATAAGTGGGTTTATACAACAGTTCTGTCTAGTTCTTGAATCTGATTGACTGATAGCCGTGCGATATTCTGCAAATAACAGCACTAGTACAGCCTCTTCACCATTCACAGCCCATCTGCCCACATACAGCGACAAACAGAGGACACTCTACAGTTTACTCTATGTAGTTTTTTTATAAGGATAGTGCCTATTTTAAAATATTTACAATTTTGGAGCATCGGATTCAGTGCCGTCATCAGCCTGTCTGAGCAGACCAAAGAAAGTGACGGTTGCCGTTCCGGCGACAGATAGCGACAGAGAGCGCATAATACTGCATAATATGTCCTTACGCTGAGAAAAATAGCATTTCTCAGCATAAATTTCAAACTACAGCTGAACAAACCATTATAAATCAGGTAAGTGACATGCTGAGTCAATCTCTCTCTTTTGTATTTTGTAGTGCTGTATTTACACCACAGAAACTGGTAGTGTTTGCTTTGCTCTGACTTTTTCGGGGTTAATTATTGTGAAATCCCGATTGGAACAGAGAAATACTGAGAAATCTCTGTACATTGATGGCATTTCATGTCGTTCAGCCTTATAATCTTAAAATGTTAGCAAAAATTACCTGTTTTGTCATCACTTTAGACATTACGCAAGAGAATCATTCAAATACTAGCTCTAAGTGACATTTGTGAACTGGCAACTGTTTCTGCTGTTCTGACCGTCAGCTGCAGATGTGAATGAGTGACGGAAGAAAGTAGTTCCTCATACGAAAAGGGTTTTTAGACTCTCCATGTTTTATTTTCTTTTATTATAAACATGATTATGCCGTCAAACTGTTGTATAAACGGAAAATCCCACTTGTAGTGTACGCATGCCTCCCACCAGTGCCGATATACAGTCACATCGCACTACTGCTTGTGTGATATTGCTCATATAAAACATGAACACACAAATAGAAAATATCAATTTAGTTTGAAAGCAGAGGCCTGGTTGTTAATTTTGATTTGGAATATTCCTAGTCAAAAATATTTCCTTAGACATTGGTTAGTGTTCAATAAGCTAGAATTGTCATATACTGTAACCTAATTTATAGGTTTGTGTTTAGTCTGCAATAATAATGTCATGAACGATGTAACCTGTTATAGACTTCTGTTCGCTAATAAATATTTAAAAACTGCATCTTGTAATGTCTGTGTGCATGTGCAAATATACAGTATGTGATTAATTCAATTAATTATTCGCCACACCATGTAATTGATTAGATGAAAAATCTGAAATATCAATAAAAAATATTCAAATATATGCATGTATGTGCGTATTTATATATACATCTTACATATACATGGTACACACACATATGTTATGTCAAAACAAACTTTTATTTTGGATGCAATTAATTGCGATTAATTTTGCCCAGCGCTAGTTGTTTTGCACGCTTATAGATTTCAGACTGCATGCTAATGCTCAGAGGCCTGGCTGCTGGAAGACCTGAATCTGTCTGTTCATTTATAACGCAATGGTGGAGTTACAGCGGGTCCATGAGGGAGGTGCTGGAGTCTCTCAGGGGACTGTTGCTCTGTTTGTTCATATAGAGAGGACGAGCTGTGCGTGCCTGCATGAACAAGCAGAGAGAGAGAGAGAGAGAGAGGCCGACTGAACACAGACACTGGATGTTTACTGAAGCAATGAAATAAACACCAGCTGATGAACTGAGCCAAAAATGTAGCCTTATTGATGGTGCTGGACAGATGTGATGACGATTTGATGAAAGCAGGGGTTATGGGTAGATGTTTGGATAAGGGGATGAGGAGATCATAGTTTATGGTGAATGACTGGTTTGTCATGAGGACAAGGTTGGAAAAAAAAAAAAACAGTTTAGACTCTTTGTATAATGCAGTGATAAACTGTAAAATTTTATAAGTTTACATTAGATATGCTTTTCAATTATTCATTATTTTTATTTGATATAGTTTAACAACATGCTGTGTAGATAGCTTGGTGTGTCTTGAAATCATAAAATAATATATGTTTTAAAACTACCCACACAAAAGGATCACTATTCAATATAATGGTTCAAATGACTTCAAAACTAAAACATTAATCTGAAGTCAATTTCTGTGGTGTCCTCTGAAACATTTAGATTAGTGATTTTAGAAACTTTTCTCCATATTATTGTTTTTAAAGTGTGAATGAAAGTCACTGCAATTTTACAATAACAGCTGTCATATAATTAATATACTATTGGTGTATTGTAAAAAAAAATTATATTCTTTAAACAAGAATCCTAATAAAAAAAATGTAAAAAAAAAAAACCTTGTACAACCTCAAACGTCTAATGTTTCTATTCCATATATTTCAAACATTAAACACAATGCTTATTGTGTTATTTGATTTATTTAATTTAACCAGCATATAGCTATACGTTTGCATACGTTCTCCATTTACAGTTTAAAATCAGGTGTAAAATGAATCTTGAAGCATATCTTTACTCTTCATCATGGCAAATGGATTGATAGTTAATGGATGCTTGACAAATAGATCTAGGCAACATCCATGCTGTAGCTAATACATTAATTCTCAATGGCTTCTCTTTCTGAAATGAACTTGGTCTCATCTGTCCCTTTAAGGCTATATATAGTTTGTTTATTTGGAGAATCTAGATAAGCAAAGTCCAGCGAATCATGTTTCCTTTCTCATGTCCCTGTTTCCACATAGCTCCAGCTGAACACATCTTCACTAGGCCTGCACCACTGCTCAACTCATTATTTATGAGGAAACACACTATTATGAGGAAAGCATTTAAAATGCAGACCCTTCCCCCAAAACGAACAGACTAACAAAACGGTTTGCAAAACAATAGTTTTAGGGTGTACCTACACTAGGCACGGTTTTCTTGAAACGTGACCAGGCGCGATTGCCTGTTATTTAAATACCTCATTACTTCAACTTACATTAAGTAAGTTCACAGTACTCATATACAGTAGATCAGTTTTTTCAACTCAAATGGTTTGTAGCAATCAGTTTCCTTAATTGGTTTGAGTTGCCTTAACTTATTGGGTTTTACAGTACTCAGTTGGTTTGAGTTCCTTTCATTTATTGGGTTTTACTGTGCTCAAACTGCTCCATTTACTCAAATAGATAAAGTTCACAGTATTAGGATTCGTTTTTGAACTTGGTTTGTTGCAATCGGTTTCCTCAAATGGTTTGAGTTACCTTAAATTTTTAGATTTTACAATGTATAAACTCCACCAAACGACAACATTTCACCTTCACCTTCAATTACTTCTCAATGCACTTTGCATTTAGTCTTTTCCCATTTTGATGATGAACATAATGACCATAATAAACATTGGATCCAAATGAAATAAACCTGCTATAAACACTACTGAAATTTGGTCCAGTTTTCTGTCCAACAACTTGCTCCTCAGCAAAGGTCAGTCTGGTGAGTTGATTCTTACTGCTGATAATGTTTAGTCACTGCAGGACTTTCAGTCCAGATTTTCTTAAATGGTGAGACACTGTTTGTCAAGATACAGATCCTTACCCCTGTTTAGAGCTTAACTGATGAGTTCAACTGCAGTGTTGAACAAACTGACCACTGAAATATTATCCTGTTCTCAGATCAGAATTTTTGAGCGACTTAAATGAGTTTAGTGACATTGCAATTATGCAAGATCTAATAAATTAAAGAATTGGAATGATCAAATGTTATTGTTGTGGCTGAAAGCCTTGTCCTTAACCTGGTCAACCTGCTGTCATAGAGTCACATTAAAATGGCTCACCATCCTGCAAAGTCAGTGTAAGTTTGGTTGCCAATTAATGCTAGTTAATATAACTTGTTTTGTCATATTAACAGCAATAACTGTGAGGCCTGTCCAGGCACATGGCATTTTCAAAACCAACACTTTATTCTACATGGGTTGACCGTTTGTCCACATGTAATTGCAGTATCAGGTCACTGAAAACTAAACATTTTGCAACCTTCTACCAGAGTGAACATTTTCAGAAACTTTGGTTGCAGTGTTGTCATGTGACCAGTGAAACTTCATGTCTTTGGCCTGTGCTGTCTGCTTTGTTTGACGTCAGATTGTGCGCCGCTATCTCCTTGTTCATGCTTCTCTTTGTTGATTTGGCATGCTCTTAATAGTACATCAAGGGAACATGTCTGTTTATGGCTAAAACATCTGAATAGGCCACATTTGCCTGCAGTGTTAACTACTACTCTTAGGATAACTTCAAATAGGACTAATCAGTAACATTTAGGGAATTGTAGGTTGTTCTTTTGTATTGTAGTTTACATTTACAAAGAGCGCTTTTATCCTAATAAAACTGGCTTAATATCTCACACTGCTTGAGTATAAACTTGGCTGAACTGAAACATTTTGAAGCGATTGCATGCATATTCTAGCATGAGTGTGAGGGTGTGTGTGTAGCAGTGATATGGCAGTGAGCTTGTGATTGTGATTGTGCCCTTTCAAGCTGGGACCGATTTGCTCAGGAGACACTGACGCTTCACCGTAGCAACAGTGCAAGCGACTGCAGTACACAATGACTCAGAGCAGCTTTAATTCTTCAACCACACACACACACACACTGCATATCACCTACACCACTGTATCCTCATCAACACTCAGACCAGATCATTTATTATACAGTGACATAATTTCCTAACATAGCCTATCTACATGCTTTTAACTCAGAATTTCTCCCCACTTCCAACATAAACAAAGGCAGATATGCTCCTGTTGTTTGTCTAAACCTAGCAATACGCTAGTCTAATTTAAGGCAAAGTAATGAAAACGCCTCACAGAATGGGAGATGGAAACTTAGTTTATACTTAATACTTAGTTCATACTTAATTACCTAGATAGCAGAGTGGCATTGATTCACTGTTGAAATTCTATCAGAACCATCATTTTGGTTGAGGTTGAATATTCAGCATTGAATTAAATTATGAATCAACGTTGATAATTCAATCACTGAACATTGTTGAAAATACTGACATTGAATAAATGTTGATAATTTACCCGTTTCATAACATTGAAAACCCTTACATTGATCATTTTGATTGATTTACCATCGTTGACTTAACATTGTTTCAGGGTGCAAAACTGGCTAAAAATCAATGATGACTTTTGACGTTGTTTCAATGATAGTTTGGTTGATGTTTTAACATTTATTCAATGTTTTGACTTATGATTTAACTTAGGTCTGCTATCTGGGTAGTTTATGTACCATGATATCACTTCCTCTATTCAGCATTACAGTAACTCTCCTGAAGTTTGCCTTAATATTTTTAGTTAGCTGCCTGCTCTGCTAACATTTAAAGGCAGTAGGTGGAACTCCAGCCCTCCCCAATCATGCATTTCAGGGGTTCAATAGTGGACTGCGGTGTCATGTTTTGTAAGCCAGCTTTCTCTCAATGGATAATTCATATTGATTTTAGGCAAGAGATCACCTCCCTCTCATTCGGGTGAGTGGAAAAATCTATATAAAGTCTCTTGCTCATTACCTGTTGTCACAATCACCAGCGATCTTCTCCCCTTAGATCGCTGGTTTACATGCACAAACACCCATGGACTACAAATCCACCATCACATGGACTACATCCCCCATACATGCATACTCTGACATCACACACAACCGGTTCCACATCTTCACTGATTACATCCACAGCTGAAACCACTCAACAACTGATTACACACACTATATAAACAGCAAACACACACTCTCCAGTTGCCGAGTCTTGTTACCTGTTCACAGTGTCAATTCAAAGCGTTTCCTTGTCTTGTTTTTGCCGTGTTTGGACCCTTGCCTTGTTTATCTGTTTCTGCCTGTCTGCTGCCATCCTTGTGACCATCTGCCTGCTATATTGACCACGATTCTGGATTTCCCTCATAAGACTGTTTGCTCCTGTCTTGATCATTGCTTGCTCGACCATCCCTCCAATAAAAGCCTGCATTTGGATCTGCACCTTTGTTGTCATGTCACTTCCATGGTTACAGAAGACTCGGCCAAACATGGATCCAGCAGGACGTCTCTTCAGGCTAAGGCAAGGTATGAATTCCCTCGAGGACCATATCATCTCTTTTCTGGACATTGCCAATGACACCACTCTCCTGGACTGCATACTTATTGATTTTTTCTATGATGGACTAAACGAACCACTGAAATCCACCCTCATCCGTTATGGTCCTCGGGGGTCTTTCCAGCAAGCCCTAGATGTGGCTTTACGAGCCATTGGGTCAACCTTCACCGTAGGCGAGGTGGAGGAGACCCCTAAATGTTTTTTGGGGGGGGGCAATAGACAGCAAGACCCGCCGGCAACGGGGCTTGCTGTTCCCTCCAATAATACTATAATGCTGGCATCTCCTATACTCCTGTCCCCTGTGCACCAGCCTAGACCACAGCCAGTTGACAAAATGGCCGCCAACAGTCCAGTCAAGCACAAGAGGGCCACCTCCAGTTCTCCATGTCACAAAATGGCCACCTCCAGTCCTCCAGGTGACAAAATGGCCACTTCCAGTCCTCCAGCTAACAAGATGGCCACCTCCAGTTCTCCATGTCACAAAATGGCCGCTTCCAGTTCCCCAGTTCACAAGATGACTGTTTCCAGTTCCCTAGCTCACAAGATGGCCGCATCCAGTTCCCCAGCTCACAAGATGGATTCCTGTTCAGAGTCTGTTCCTGTCCAAGTTCCTGTTCCTGAAATCCCATCACCTGAGCCACCAGAACGGCCACCACCAGAGCTGTTGCTGACAGAGCTGCCAGATCCTCAGTCACTGCCAGAGCTGCCAGAGTCGCCGCCGCCGCCAGAGCTGCCAGAGTCGCCGCCGCCGCCAGAGCTGCCAGAGTCGCCGCCGCCGCCAGAGCTGCCAGAGTCGCCGCCGCCGCCAGAGCTGCCAGAGTCGCCGCCGCCGCCAGAGCTGCCAGAGTCGCCGCCGCCGCCAGAGCTGCCAGAGTCGCCGCCGCCGCCAGAGCTGCCAGAGTCGCCGCCGCCGCCAGAACCCTTTGTATTCCCTGAATGGCGGGCGCCAGGTATCTCTGAATTCCCCGAATGGCGGGCGCCAGAAACCTCTGAATCCCTCGAATGGCGGGCGCCAGAAACCTCTGAATCCCTCGAATGGCGGGCGCCAGATACCTCTGAATCCCTCGAATGGCGGGCGCCAGATACCTCTGAATCCCTCGAATGGCGGACACCAAAACCCTCTGAACCCCTCGAATGGCGGGCGCCAGAACCCTCTGAATCCCTCGCATGGCGGGCGCCAGAAACCTCTGAATCCCTCGCATGGCGGGCGCCAAAACCCTCTGAATCCCTCGCATGGCGAGCATCAGAAACCTCTGAATTCCCCGAAGGGCGGGCGCCAGATTCTCCTGAATTCCCCGAAGGGCGGGCGCCAGATCCTCCGGAATTCCTTGAAGGGCCAGGGGTACGAGACCCACCTGAGTCCCACGAAGGGCCAGAGCAGTCACCTGAGTCCCACGAAAGGCCCGAGCTGTCACCTGAGTCCCACGAAAGGCCAGAGCTGTCACCTGAGTCCCACGAAAGGCCAGAGCTGTCACCTGAGTTCCACGAAAGGCCAGAGCCGTCACCTGAGTTCCACAAAGGACAAGATTTACCACCTGAGTTTCAGGAAGGGCTGCCAGAGTCGTGTGACGTGCTAGAGACACGTGACTTCCCAGTTCCGCCAGAGCCGTGTGACGTCCCAAAGCCTCCTGACCCACTGGGGTTATATGAACTGCCAGTGCTCCTTGAACCTAAGCCTCCTGACCCACTGGGGTTATACGAACTGCCAGTGCTCCTTGAACCCAAGCCTCCTGACCCACTGGGGTTATATGAACTGCCAGTGCTCCTTGAACCTAAGCCTCCTGACCCACTGGGGTTATACGAACTGCCAGTGCTCCTTGAACCCAAGCCTCCTGACCCACTGGGGTTAAATGAACCGCCTATGCCTCCTGAACCCAAGCCTCCAGACCCACTGGGGTTAAATGAACCGCCTATGCCTCCTGAATCCAACCCTCCAGACCCACTGGGGCTATCTGAGACGCCAGTGCCCCCTGAACCAAAGCCTCCTGACCCATGGGGGTTATATGAACTGCCTGTGCCTGCTGAACCTAAGCCCCAGACCAACTTCAGCTCCATACTCCAGGCCTTTTACAACTCCACACTCCAGGCCTTCAGCATCTTCACTCTTCAGGCCTTACGCAGCTCCAGCTCCATTCTCCGGGCCTTCCACGCTCCATGTCCTCAGCAACTTCACTCTTCAGGCCTCTGCAGCTCCAACTCCATGCTCCCGGCCCTCCGCAGCCCCACGCTCCAGGCCCTCCGCAGCTCCAACTCCATGCTCCAGGCCCTCTGCAGCTCCACTCTCCGGGCCTTCCGCAGCTCCACGCTTCAGGCCCTCCACAGCTCCATTCTCCGGGCCTTCCACAGCTCCACACTCCAGGCCCTCCGCAGTTCCACTCTCCGGGCCTTCCACAGCTCCACGCTCCAGGCCCTCCGCAGCTCCACTCTCTGGGCCTACTGCTGCTTCATGCTTCAGACACTCCTCAGCTGCATGGTCCTGGCCCTCCATCCCTCCCCCTGTTCCGCCTCCGCTCCACCTCCCGCCTGAACTATGATAGGAGTGTCTGGAAGCCACTCCTTAAAGGGGGGGCTCTGTCACAATCACCAGCGATCTTCTCCCCTTAGATCGCTGGTTTACATGCACAAACACCCATGGACTACAAATCCACCATCACATGGACTACATCCCCCATACATGCATACTCTGACATCACACACAACCGGTTCCACATCTTCACTGATTACATCCACAGCTGAAACCACTCAACAACTGATTACACACACTATATAAACAGCAAACACACACTCTCCAGTTGCCGAGTCTTGTTACCTGTTCACAGTGTCAATTCAAAGCGTTTCCTTGTCTTGTTTTTGCCGTGTTTGGACCCTTGCCTTGTTTATCTGTTTCTGCCTGTCTGCTGCCATCCTTGTGACCATCTGCCTGCTATATTGACCACGATTCTGGATTTCCCTCATAAGACTGTTTGCTCCTGTCTTGATCATTGCTTGCTCGACCATCCCTCCAATAAAAGCCTGCATTTGGATCTGCACCTTTGTTGTCATGTCACTTCCATGGTTACACCTGTAGAGTTTTTACTGAAACAGACAAATGTATTGACTTGAATTAAACAGCAATCAATTTGGCTTTCATGAGCACAGTTATTAGATGTATACTCAATATAGTGATGGCACATGTTTACATGCACATGGGATAACCTGTTGTTTGTCTTGAGTGGGAGTGAACACATCAATTCAATTGACACATTAAGGCCATTGGGCTCAATTTTTCTGTTGTCCCAGGCAGGCATGTGCACAGGAAGAGCTCAAGCTTAATGTCTGTCTGTTTGGTTTACAAATATATTTAGCTTGTAGTTAAAGTATGTTTGCATTTACCTATTTTATGCACATTTTGGACTAAAAGTGCTTAATGGAAACACCAGGATTACCATAAATCTTGAAAATGTGCATAAAGAATTTACAGTATGTAACTGAGTAGGATAAACTTTCACATTCAATCAGAAACAATGTGCATAAACTATGATGCAAACACATTTACCAAGTACATTTCAGCATGTGCATCAAAAAAGTAATGTGATTTGGTTTTAAAAGATCATGTGATAACAAAAATGATTGCAATGAGAATGCATCAATAAACAAACCAGCAGAGCAATTGCATCATCAAACATCTAAATGTCATTCTAAAATCCCTTGGCCAAAGTGCATCATCAAAGTGGTTCAGTATTATTACCTCCAAAACTGTCTTAAGCATCCACATTCCCAAAAATGTCATAATGTTAATCAGAGAAACAGACTTATGTCTTATTCTTTTGAAGTATTGGCACTTAATGTTATGCTTCTGAATATTCAGAAAAAACCTGTTATCTCTCGACTATGTCAATTTCAATTTACTAGTTAAAACTGATAAAATACTAATTGTAGGAGATTTCTACATCCACATAGATGACATTAATGATACATTAGGACTCTCATTTACAGATTTATTACAATGGGATAAAGAAAGTTGTTGTTAATCCAACCCATTTCTTAAAGCATACACTAGATCTAATTTTTTCGCATGGCATTGAGGTCACTGATGTAGACATTATACCACAAAGTGATGATGTAATGGATCACTACCTCTTATTATATAACCTGTGTATACCTGAAATTAGCAGATCTGCACAGATATATCGCCCAGGTAGAACTGTGGTTTCGTCCACTAAAGACAAATTTACGAATAACTTACCTGATCTTTTTCTATTTCTAAGTGCACCCAGAAATGCAAATGACCTTGATGTAGTAACTAGTAGTATGGATGCTATCTAAAAATCGGTCATTGTCAGAACAAATTGTCGCACCGCAAATTAGTAGTGATGATGACTTCAGGAATGTTTTCAGTGATAAAATAAAACGCTTCAGATAGAAAATATAATGTTAAACTTTATGCAACGTCTTATAGTTCAGATTCATTAAATATTCCACTAAATCAAAATAATCTACAGTGCTTCAAAATCATAGGACAGGAAGAGCTAGATAAATTATAAATATGTCTGAACCAGCTACAGTACATGTATATTAGACACAATTACAACATAATTACTGAAAGAGTTGCTACCTGTAGTAGGAGAACCTCTTCTTAACATTATCAATTCTTCTTTATCTTTAGGCCATGCAAACTCTTTCAAGCTAGCTATTATTAAGTCTTTTATTAAGAAACCCACAAATTGATCAAAGCAACTTAGCTAATTATAGGCTTATTTCAAATCTTCCATTTATGTCTAAAATATTGGAAAAAGTTGTTTTTGCCCAATTATGCTCCTTTCAGATGTTTCAGTCAGGTTTCAGGCTTCATCACGGTGTTGACAGGGGTTGCATCTCGATACTGGTTTTACATGACCTCAGTGCTGCATTTGACACTATTGATCATGATATCCCCATAGACTGTATGAGGATATGGTATCCTCATTGAATTTTACAGGTGTCCAGGGACAGGCTTTACGATGGTTTAAGTCACACTTAACTGACCATTACCAGTTTGTAAACATAAATAGACAGCTTTCACAAGTCAGGCCAGTGAAGTATGGGGTGCCTCAAGGATCAGTTTTAGGCCCTTTGCTGTTTACAATATACTGCACATGCTACCCCTGGGAGACATTATTAAAAGACACAAGATCAGCTTTCACTGCTATGATTAATTATATATTTCAACAAAACCTGATCAGACGTCTGAACTCTCTACGCTAACTGAGTGTATCAAAGATGAAAAAGAATGGACAAGGTCCTTCTTTTAAATTCAGACAAAACCGAAGTATTACTAATTGGGCCAAAATCCTTTACACAGCAGATCTCACAACTCGACCTGCAACTAGAAGAATACAATGTTAGTATTAGCTCTACTATTAAAAGATCTGGGTGTTATATTAAACAGCAACTTAACTTTTGAAAACCTTATCTCCCATATCACAAAAACCACCTTTTTTCACCTGAGAAATATGAAGAATAGTTATGAAGCATGCTATCTATCTCAGATACACAAAAGCTAGTTAATGCTTTTATGACTTCTAGGCTGGATTACTGTAATGCTTAGTTCACTGGTTACCCAGCATCCTCTATTAATAAACTTCAATTAGTTAAACAGCTGCCAGAGTTCTTACGAGGTCAAGAAAATATATCACCCCAATTTATCCTCCTTACACTGACTGTCTATTAAGTTCCGTATTGATTATAAAATATTGCTTCCTGCCTATAAAGCTTTACATAATCTACCTCCTGTTTATAATAAACCTTCTGTCTCGGTTCAATCCAGCACACTCTTTAAGATCTCCAACCACAGGGCTTCTGGTAGTACCCAGAATACCAAATTCTACTAAAGAAGGTTGAGCCTTCTCATTTATGGCTCCTAAACTCTGCAATAGCATTCCTGATAATGTCCAAGACTCAGACACACTCTCTCAGTTCAAAACCTGATTAATGACCTATCTTTTTAGTAACGCATACACAGTGCATCACATAGCGGTATGGTACATGAGTGTGTTCCATGCAGGTGAGTAGGCTTGACAAATCACCTGTAGGACACACTCCTCCTGTCTTAATGCACCAGGCATTTTGTTAAAAAATACTTCTATACTATACCTGGGGATGCCCATTCCGAGTCTTAGAGATTGTGTAGTATCATTGATGAGATCGAAAACCTGTGAAGAGATGATGCCAACCATCGAGGAATTTGAGGACAACACAAACAAAGAGATGAAGAGATGATGCCAACCATAGAAGACAACACATACACCTAATACACAAATACACTTCATTAAACATGTACACATGAACACCACCTATATGCTATCAAATTGCAGGTTAACTATGTCTGTATATAATAACTTACAGTATATTGGATTGTAACTTTCACTTAATTTGATTGTAATGCAATAATGTGCACCTTTCGTAAAGCTGCTTTTAAACAATAATTATTGTAAAAAGCGCTATACAAATAAATTTGAATTGAATTCATCATCATGCAGTTCATCTTCATCATCTGAGGTGCAAGTTATTATGTAAGAAAAAAAAATAGCTGTAGCTTTTCCCATCACAGCAAATTCTATTTTTCATTTTTGGATTTTTATCAGGAAGTATTGATTTTGTTCACTTTACTCATTTGATGTTTGCAAATGTTCACATATTTTCTCAAATGTTTTATGCATAATTTCAGCCTAATTTGCATCTTTGGATGGGAACATAGCTAATAAAAGGTATTGAAATGCCCCCTGTTTTTGGACAGAAACATAAAAGGCATTAAAATGAGATTGTGATTAAATCTCGTTGGATCCATTCAAATCATCAGTCAAACCTCTTAACTCTGCCCCCTGTATTGATTGACTGAGTGCAGGGAACTGAAGTTCCACAGCAGAGCAGGTGAATGTCTTGTAAAGGTAAATAAATATCTTGTTGTCTGAATAAGTATGTTTGCAAGAAACACTAATATGTCTAAAAAGGCTCATATTTTATGCATTTGTGGTGAGAGACTGGGTGAAGAAAGAGGGCGTGTGTGTTTTCATCTAAATTAGTCATAGCCAATACCCTACACTTACATAGCCTGTGCACACAGTAGCACTTTATATGGTATACAATTATATTTTCGACCAAATTAATTGGAAAAACTGAGCACCATACTGTATAAGTACACAAAAATTGTAATCTACTGGTAAAAACATGATGTGATGCCGTTATGTTAATGCCAGATATTTATATTTCAAAGAAATTTTATTTATGATATCTGTTCATACACTTCAGTTATTGGCATTTAATTATATTATATATGGTCACAGAATTATGAATGTTTACAAAGTAATATAAAGTTTTTACTGTAAAATAATAACTTTTAACATTTATGTTAAAGAGCCCCTATTATGGGTTTTTGAAAATTACCTTCCATTAAGTGTGTAACAGCTTTAAGTGAGTAAAAACATCCGGTTAAAATCTGAAAGGGCACCATGTTTAACTGGTTCTCAAACTGGTTCTCAACTGGTTCTCAAAATTGATTATATGTATTGTCTTAGTTTTGTTAAACGTTAAACAAAGTTAAACGTGTTTGTGTGTGCATGTGTGCGAGCTTTGTAAGGACATTGTGTGTGACTCATTGTTGCAGAAAGGTTTCAATTACGTAATACCACAAAAAATACATCAAACAACCATTGGGAAAGTTCTTACTGTAGTAAGGGAGATCTGCTTTATTCTTGTCTGCCACTGTGCTGTTTATCTACGTAAAACACAGCAGGAGAAGACTACACACATTAGAGTGTTAGGCTGCATTTACACAGCATGGTTCAAGTGACTCAATTCAGATTTTTTTCTCCCATGTGACACGGATTGGATATGGCCCATGTATGTGTAAGCAGGAAAAAATCACATGGATTCCGATTTACTCAAATCAAATTCAGGTCTTGTTCATATGTGGAAATTTATGCGATATGAATTGGATCCGTGCCCTCTTGTTTGCAGTAAGTAAACCAGATTTTCACCTGTCAATGCGAGTCGCACATCATTAAAATCTATAGCAAATGACATCAAGTCTGACGCTTTCATTTCAAAACAGACTTCAGCAGAGTCCCAAACCTTAAATCTCATACACAAGCACTAAAAAAGCTTTCATATTGTCATGTAGCACAAGTATTTAAGCATGTTAACGAGAGAGAGAGAGAGCGAGAAAAAGCAGCATCCGCCACGCAACCAATATAAACTATTATAAAGCAATGGCATACGTCACGTGCATAAATCACACCATGGACATTATATTAAGATGCCTACTGGTTTAAAAATGCCTAGTTTAAAAAAAGATGGCAAAATGAGATATTTTCTGTCATAAACTATAGTAAAACAACTTATCAATAATAATTTTTAAAAAATTATTAACCCCTGTGAACACATTAAAAACAGGAATGGAGAAAAGATCGCTCTTTTATTATCAGCTGTCAGTCAGCACCAATCTTTTTTTCCTGGTCATTGCACCATTGCCGTGTGCTGTGTAAATACAGACAATCTGATAAGAGTAATTTTTAAAAGATGATGTAAGCAGGTCAGCAAAAAAAATCGTATACAGTCACAAAATCAGAGTTGACCATCAAGATCTGAAGTGTAAATGCAGCCTTAGTGAGAGATCTCTATGGCTCTGAAATGCAATTGGGAATAGTGGGTGCGGAGACCCAG
Source organism: Danio kyathit (assembly GCA_903798195.1). NCBI lineage: Eukaryota > Metazoa > Chordata > Actinopteri > Cypriniformes > Danionidae > Danio > Danio kyathit. Next base: position 15,493,891 of record LR812541.1, read on the forward strand.
CTCATTTGCATTAAAGGCACAAGCAACAAAAAACAGCTACAGTATCATTACAGCTCAAATTTCAATCACAGCTCAAAAAGGTATACATAATACGATGGGTATTTTGAGCTGACACTTTGCAGACACATCTTTACACAAAAGTCTTATCTTAAATCTTAAAAAAGGGATACAATTTAAAGTAAAAAATTTAAAGTAAAGCCCTTTAAAGTAAGGATCAGCACCAAAGACTAATATTGTATGGGACTTGAATTTTTATTTTACAGGGACTTTGTCAGTACACAGTTCATATTGACCAGTTTCTTCTTTCTCCATATCACAACCTGCAAGGGTTATGAAAATAGCTTGCAAAATATGTACTTAATTGTGTGTTGTAACTTGTAAAAGCTCTGCGCAGCTTGTAATGTATCTCTCTGGTTAACTCCTTATGGGGCTATTCACATATAACATCTAAACCTGTGAAAAATGTGTCACATGCTGCTTCCTTTACCAATTTAAATGCGTTTTTGAGCTCACAATCACCTGGCTTTGACATTGATAAAGGCACAAGCAGCTCTATTTACATGGACATGAGGCTGTCAATTTTCTAAATAGTTCAACTTTTGCCACTCTATTACAGTTTTTTTGGATTGCTTACACACTAAAATTAAAAGTACACTATTAGCAAAACCTTATACTTATGAAGCAAACCTTATGAAGCAAAACATCAGCCCATATTTGCACAACTATAAGCACATTGTCAACTTCACACTTGTTGCAAAACTCTACACACAGTGATTTGCAAAACACTAAACACTTAACATACATTAAACACAAAAATCTATCATGAAGTCACTTCCTTGCAATATCAAAGCACTGACTGTCAAATTACAGTTTTTCCCAATTGTTTACACACATTTTCTGAAAGCATGTCTCGTATTGTCAGAACTCTACACACAAATCACAAAACACACACACATTGAGCAAAACTCTTCAATTCTCCTGCAAAATCAAACTTTACATTCAAAACAATGTAATTTCTTCTCAAAATGGTGTTTTGTTTTCAAATGACACACACAAACCATCACATGAATAGACATTTATAAGAACCAGTTGATCACTGATATGCTTAATGTAAAACACTCTGACCACTTCTTCTCCATTTATCATAATGACTTACTGTGAGCCTTTTTTCAGTGTTACAATTACTGCAGACAGTACATAAGCCTATTGTAAATTATTTTTTAGAATATTATTTTTAAACAAAACACAAAAATACACGGTACCAAATATATTTTACTGTATTTTCCCCACAAAAACAGTGTACACAGTGTTTATCCCAACCAACACAAAGTTGCAAATGTGGTCTACATATGCCATGAACAGAAGGATTTACAGAATAGTTACAGTAAAAAAAAAAAATAAATAAATAAAATGTGGATTCGGTCATATACTTTTCATCCCCAGGCAGAAAAAAAATCCTCAATAGGATTGAGAAATGAAGAATATGAGATGAGCTCTGATTTCTAAATTACAACTATGTGTGACAGGTGTTTACCTATGTGATGAGTTAGTATGCAACGTAAGACAACTGACTTTACAATTTTGAATGACAGTGTTATTTTATCTTTGCCATTTTCTGCATGAAGATTGTGCCAAATGCAGAGAATTGTGTGTAGTGTTTTGAAAAAAGTGTGTTTTAAATCTGCAATTTGAGCGTAAAGCAGGAATTGTGCTTGTAGTTTAGCAGAATTGGTTCAGGGGGTTGGTGCATCAGTTACATGTTGTAGTCATTGTGTCTGAAGTACAAGTAATTGTGTGTAAACAATTGGGAAAAACTGTAAAAACGCAGTCACACTGGACTTTACTTCCCATAGACTTCCATTCATAAGCACGCGAATGCGTCAGACCGGAAACACAGGGTATTGTGTTGAGTTTCGCATTTTGCTGCGGAGCAAAGTTCAAGCTTGGTGAACTCTGACCTGTGAAATCGCATCACTTGACTGCGTGAGACCAATCCAGGATCAAAACATGACCTCTCTGAACAGAAATTTAAAACATGGAGCAATCGCTTGCTTTTTTTAATGTCTAATCATCTTGTTTAATCCAGCCCCTTTTCGCAGCGCCGTATGACAGAATATCGCAAGCTCAAACTCTAGTGTGACTGCGGCTTAATGGTAGACACACCAATCAGGTGTTTAAACACTATAAAAAGCAGAAGGTGAGTTCATCGGTCTTCAAGCACAATGGAAAGAGTCAGAGAAAGAGTAAGCAAATCATCAAATCAATCATATGCAATACATTGTTGTCTGGAACAATGTGTCTTTCCACCGCTCTGCTCTGGTACAGAATTGGCTTTAGCAACATCCACATTTCACCGTCCTATATCTTCCACTATACTCTCCATTCCTCATCCCTATAGAAGAGTTTTTCTCGCCATGGCGGTGGAAGGTATATGATCTCCGTCTCCAGGCTGATGTCCCCCTCATCCAAGCCATGGAGGAGGCCTGTGACCAGATGGAGGTAGCAGCAATACAAGGATGGATTCGTCATTCAAGACGTTTCTTTCCAAGGTGTCTTGCTAATGACAACATTGCCTGCGATGTGGATGAAATTCTCTGGCCAGATACAGCTAGGCGAAGAGACAATGTCTAGTGTTTTTTTTTTTTTGTAACAGTAATCTTACAGTACAATGCGTAAAATTATGGAACAAAATTAATGCCAAAAGTATTGAATTAAAAAGCTTGTTGAATAGCACAAACTGAAAAAAATAATATACTGAATTAACAAGTTCTTGCATTTTAATGAATTGAATTCCAGGTTTTGTATTTTTAGGTCCTGAAATTTAACATAGCTGTTTATTTAAGCTGTGAATATTTCAACAAAAAATATTTCAAATACATTTTCATACTTGTAAATTCAATAATTCATATTCAATTTCCAGATTTCACTTAATATTTTCAATACCCTTTAAAAATACAATGTATAATATTCAAAAGGTAATTTTCAGTTCATTTTATTTCAGTTTAAATATTCGCTTCCATAAATTCAGTGGTTCAAATTCGACTGTTAAAATTCGACATTAAATCCGGGAACTGCAGGAAAAGCAATAGACTGCAGATTGAAGATCGCCAGCTGCTTTTTCACCAGCAGGTGGAGATGGTATAATTTAAGGTTTTTAACCCAGTAAATAGGCGAGAATAAAGCTAATAAAGGCACAAAAGTAGCATTTAATATAATATCAATGTCTTGGACATTATAAGTAATAAAATAATTATGAGTAAAATAAGTAAATGATGTTTTGGTCATTTATATTTGCCCTTATGTAACTGAGACCAGCTGGTGATCGCGTAAACCTCACTCCTCGGATCCAGCAACAGACGTTGTTCTGCAATCTTTAGTCTACTCAGAGCATTTGTCTCCCATGCCGGTATCGCCTGGCCGGCTCGCGCCCTGCTCGGACCGGCGGAGTTACATGCACATAAACAGCCTTTTGAGGAATATGATGTTACCAACACAATCTCTATCTTTATTAACTCGTTATTCCATAGACGTAAAGTATTATATTTACTGCTAACGTAATATAAACATACGACTGCTAAAGAATATAAACCTAAGAGAAACAAGAGAGATAATATTATAATAATACAAAATAGATAAGCATTGCCAATACTAGGAACAATTAAGAATAAATATATTAGTTTCAGGCAACCCAGTGGCGCAGTAGGTAGTGCTGTTGCCTCACAGCAAGAACGTCGCTGGGTCGCAGGTTCGAACCTCGGCTGGGCTGGGTCAGTTGGCGTTTCTGTGTGGAGTTTGCATGTTCTCCCTGGGTTCGCGTGGGTTTCCTCCGGGTGCTCCGGTTTCCCCCACAGTCCAAAGACATGCAGTACAGGTGAATTGGGTAAGCTAAATTGTCCATAGTGTGTGAATGTGTGTGTGGAAGTTCCCAGAGATGGGTTGCGGCTGGAAGGGCATCCGCTGCGTAAAATCGTGCTGGATAAGTTGGCGGTTCATTCCGCTGTGGCGACCCCGCAAGGGACAAAGCCGACAAGAAAATGAATGAATGAATATTAGTTTCAAAACCAGAGAGATTTTATTAGAATGAAACACAAAACAGTTGGAACTGTTAGACAGAGTGTTGAGGTATGATTTAAAGGTGCTGTATGTAAGTTTTTGACTCTTCTAAAGCATAAAAATACAATAATATGTGTGCAGATATTTAAGAAACATCCCAAGTGAACATACTTGTTTAACTGACAAACAATGCTGAAGTCAGATATTCTGCTTTGAAAATGTTTTTTTCCGTGCCGGAACGATGTCTTTGTTTAGGTCATTTTCACATGCACATGCCAGTTTAGCCAATTATAATTCAGCACCCCGGGTTGCCTTGTTGGAAAACAGCATATTTCATTCATTCATTCATTCAGAAAGACTCTGAAAGCATGCGTCCATGAGCGAAATGCTACAGTGTAGTGGAAAGTATCAGATGTCAAAATGAGACAGATTCAGTTCCACATGACGTTAATTAGCAAATGACATAAATATTAGGAACGTGAGCAGGTTACATCGCGTGTCCTAACAACACGCTGTGACGAGATTGTTATGAGTGATGAGCCATTTGGCTGTTTGCACCACAAAACACGGCAGAAATTTAAATACAGCCTTTCAGAAGCACAGAATATGCACTCACTCACAAAACGGTAAGGTTTAGAATCCATTTAATACATGTTAACCCTCTTTAACATCATTAAAGGTGAAGTGAACTTTCTGCTTTCAGTATATGGTAATACACGTCATGTAAAATGCATTCAAACTCGCATTGTTAGCATTTAGCACTGAATAAAGCACACGAGGCTTACCTGAGGTGATCTGTCATAGGTTTCTGTTGTTCAGCTGTGAGAAATAGAAGCCGCTTCTAATAAATCAATTCGAGGTGTTGGTTAGAACCAAAACTCCTTTTAATATGGAGAATTTTCCCTCAATCGCGTGTCGTTGCTTTTATTTAGAACACAGTTTAAAATCCCTCAAACTGGCAACCCGGCGTACCTTTATTATGATTCAGGACTGCAATACCTAGTTCAACCACTGGGTGTCAAACTTACATACTGCACCTTTAAGCTCGGGTATGGATGGGACGAATGCGTGGTTTGACATGCGTGCTTGAGTGCAAGCAGTTGCAAAGCAGCTCAGTGTTCATCATGGGGTTATTACTGAGCTATTATCGCCATCTACTGGAGAGAATGCATTTGCAAATGTATTCTATCAACTGTTTTCTGCAAGTGTGTTTTATGATTTCACAAAGTCAAACCATTATGCTTTTATTTTATATTTTAAGATTATCATATTTAAATAAACAATTGCTCAGGGTAGCTAATATTTCTTTTTTTTTTTTTTTGTTAAAAAAATCATTATGAAAATCTGCGTTTTTGCTTTCTATGGCAAAGTTAATGGTTTAGGATTCTGGATGCATTTTTGCTAAATGAGTGTTGGATACTCAAAATATAAGCTCACACTAGTTAAATCAATTAATATTATCAAAAATGACAGATATAAGAAAGCCATTAATATTCATCATTCTTTATACAATTATACAAGCATTTCATTTTCCACTCTCAGAAATGGTAAACAGCAAGGTGTTAATCATTAATGTTCATTCCGCTTACTCTATATTTAAGAGGTTGCCAATCATTTTAAATAATAAAGTTTTTTTTAAAAAGCAACCATTTTTCGTTTTAATAATAATATTAATAATAATAATTTAAATAATGAAAATATATATTTTCTTTATTTAAATTATTATTATTATAAATATTATTATTATTACATTTATTTAGTCTATTGCGCTTAAATAAGTAATTCGTGGTTCTAAATCTTTTTATCACTCTGCCTGCCTTTCTCTTCATTTTTCTAATTTTTGGGGTTCTTCACGGTTAAACGTTTGCAAAATGTCTTAAATTTGTCCAGATTAATTGTTTTTATGTAGTAGCCAATGCTGGCTACACGCCTTTTTACACATGTTATGAAAGAAAAATGGTTGCTTTTTAAAAAAAACTTTATTATTTAAAATGATTGGCAACCTCTTAAATATAGAGCAAGCGGAATGAACATTAATGAATTGATAAATGAATTAAATGATTGCGTTTTTATACCTGTGCGGCTTGCATGCGGCAAACGCAAATGAGTGGCTGCGAGCTCCGGTGGCTGGTCAGAGCCGACGCCCCACGTCAAATACTGGTTGAGAGATGCTGGATGGCTGCCAATATATGATAGGAATTCTTCCGAAGTTTCAGATGATATCTGGGCTTGTGCATAATTATGAATGTGAAAAGTAAAAGTGAGTCATGACATTTGGCCAAGCATGAGAATACGAGTGTTTCCATTATTATAATAATCATGACATATTTCATGCTTGGGCCTATATGAATAACACCTCGCTGTTTACCGTTTTTGAGAGTGAAAAATGAAACGCTTGTCACATAACGTGAAAGAAAGCATAAGAAATTAGCTTAGTTATTAAATAAATCAAATTGTCTTTGTGAAGCGTTTTGTAACATATGATGCTGCAGGCATTAGAAACATAAACACTGTTTAAATGTTGTTTATTGTTTTATTACTATTTTTTTTTACCAGAAAAGCTTTATAACAAAACAGATTACTTTAAAATGACAGTAATAAAAACAAACAAAAGAAAAACAAAATAGTGCACATCAAGCTAGGCTTTTTAATAAATAAAAACAAATAAGCTTTAAATAACACGTTTGTGCCATAAAAGCTTTATATCAAATAGGGCAACTATGCCCAATAGAATTTTTTTTATGAAACAGCAATTTAAGTGAAAAATAAATTCAAATAAAAACTACAAAAGCCACAGAGCCTAATGAGCTTAACTAATTGACTAGAATATTAAAATAGCAGTGCACAAAAAGCTTGGCTTTTTTTTGTAATTAGAAATAAATAAGCTTTGAAACAACACTCTGTGGCTTTACTTGTTGGACTTGGCTTAAGGCATGTTAGCATTCAAAAACACAAGCTCCCGAACCTTTGATAGGCTGAGTCTGTTTCTTCTTTCAGGTGATTTGAAGTTCTTCTTTTGTCATTACTTGTTGATCGCAGTATAAAAGCTTCTGCTACATGAGTAAATGTAAATGCAATCTTTTTTTATACAAATAATAGACCAATACATAAAGTCTGAATAGAAAAACATTATTAAACAAAAAATGGGGTAAAAACGAACAAATTGCAAATCACCTGTAATTATAGAATTTGATTAATTTATCATATAGCCTAGCTTAGTGTTTGTTTTCTGATAGCAAGGCGGTGAATAGACATTTTAAAAGCATGGGTCCATTTATTTGTAAAATAACAAAAAATAAAACCACATATCCACCAGAAAAAAGTAACAACAACTTAGTGACAATAGGACAGACCTTTTTTATTTCTATGAAAATGCTTTTTAGGTACACATTGTTTGATGATTTTATGAAGTCTAAAATATGATCCATGATGCAACAAAAATTTAGTTTTACATAAGTATTACTGACTGAGGTTCTCGTTGCAGTGTACAGTGGAGCTACAGTTTAAGATCAGAAATGCACATAATAATAATAATAATATTAATAGTAATAATATATATATATATATATATATATATATATATATATATATATATATATATATATATATATATATATATATATATATATATATATATATATATATATATATAATTATGATGCACCTGTCTCTAAAGAGGATTTGAAACCATTTACTAATTTCTACACACAATTCTGCTGTAGCGCAAGTCAAGTAAGAAAGACTAATGACTCAAACCCAATAGAGGACTCGAGGCATGAACGGATCAAATCTGTTTCCGGCTCTAAACGCATATGATTGGCTTGCCTTTCAGTGATGAACGAACGAATGACTTACTCGATAGAGGACTTGAGACATGAACGGATCAAATCTCTTTCCGGCTCTAAACGCATATGATTGGCTTGCCTTTACATGATGAACGAATGACTCAAACTCGATAGAGGACTCGAGACATGACCGGATCAAATCTCTTTCCAGCTCTAAACGCAAATGATTGCTTCTGCCTTTCCGTGATGACTCAAAAGACTTGAAAAATGAACTATACCTGCACAAATGTGCGCACGCGCGGATGAACAAATCACTCCCTGAGAGGACTCGTAGTTCCCGAGTCATATTGAAGATTCGTTCAAAATGAACGAATCGTTTAAGAACGACCCATCACTATTTTACAATATGTTGCTGTAAAAATACATGGACTACATTGATATACACAGTACTCAAGTGAACTCATTTTGTTCACTTGTTTGCCTCAAATTGGCCAACTGCTGTATAGGTAAAACTTTATAATAACTACACCATTGGTCTCAAACTCAATTCCTGGAGGACTGCAGCTCTGCACAGTTTTGCTCCAACCCTAATTAAATACTCATCATTCCTGATCCAAATAATCAAGGTCTACTAGACACTACTAGATCAGCTGTGTTTAATTAGGGTTGGAGCAAAACTGTGCAGAGCTGCGACCCTCCAGGAATTGAGTCTCCAGTTTGAGACCTATGAACTATACACACTGTAAATCATTTATTAAGAATTAGCAAATAGTTATTTCATTATTTGTTAAGAATTAACGCTACATTAGTAGATGTTAGTGAGCAGTAAATAAATCTTTGCAATCTTATCTAAAAAAATAAAAGTACTGTAGTTTAAACATTGTCGAATAACAGAAGTGTCAAAATCTAACATACAATAAGATAAAAGAACAACAATATAGTAATTTAACAATATATTATCATAAACCATTTCAATGTGTAGTGTTTCCCCTAGGTTTACAATTGTTTTTTTTTTTTTTTTTTTTTTTGGGGGGGGGGGGGGGGGGGGGGGGGGGGGGGCAATGTGCGGCTGTTCAGACTGACACAAACACAAGGTGTCATGGTGTTAATGTGTTTCTTTTAATGACAGCAGTAAATGACTGAACAATTATTTAAACTACAATTGTACAAACGTACTGTAAAAATTATTTACTTTTAGATCTTTATCCACAAAGTGTGCAGCACATTACAGTACATTACTTAAAATTAAATGTAATTAAAAACAAACAAAGAATTCAACGTCTCAGTCAACAAAAGATTGAGCATAAGATGCATAAGAATATTTGGAAATGCATAAAATGCATATAGTATATTTGATGCATGAGAAGTTCAAATGCACACCAATGAATCCATTGCTTACTAAAAGGAAATACGGCTATACACTACTGTTTATAGCAATGAGTGTATTACAAGAAGTTATATTATTAAAAATTCATGTTAAAATATACTTTTTAAGTTTTATTTATCTACTAATTACTGCCAGCTTTTAGTGAACTTGCAATATTGTCAAAAACACAGCACTTTCAGTTGTTATATGTAAAAAGGCCTAAATACACGCAAGACCATTCCAATATTTTACTCGTCTCTAACTATTGACAGCAGATCACTCAATGAGAGGGAGAGATTTGCACTCACAATATCTTTACTGCTCTATTAACCTAAGAAATGTAATGCTTACACCATCTGTGCCTCTTGCGATCTGTTCGCTTGCTCATTCACTCGTCATCATGATTTCCGGCTATTTTAACTAATTTATGGGGATCACAGAGCCGTTATAAATTTGCGGGAGACTTCCGGAGCTTCCAGGAGAGGTCATAAGCTTTGGCTGCAATTGGTTGCACTTGCAACAAAGAGAGCACTCACACGAGTCATGCCAATAGACTGTATAAACAGGTAGTACCATATATATTCTGACCGTATATATATACACTATGTATATATTTTAGCTGCTGTGACGCGAGCGCATCAATCGCTCACACCCCCACGCATCATTTACCTGTGTTGTGGCTACTGTAGGCTATGTGTAATATAAGGGAGCACAAGTGCGTCTTTTGTCCTGTCAGAGCGCGCACTCTCATTCCCATACAGCAGAGAGTGGCTGGCTGTGTGGAACTCCACCGTGCGCGATTCAGAGAGCAGAAATTTGTAAATGCGCGAGAATGTAGAGACAGAAATAACATGCCGCTGTGTGGGGCGGGGAAAGCCGTTGGAAGGGTGGGGCGCCCCCCCCCTAATATAATGGTAGGTGAAACACTGATGTTATTTAGCTGTGTTTAAACTACATTAATTTTATTTTAGATAAAAACATTTTTATGAGAAAACCATTTTTGAAGTGTTTTGTTTCCGTTCTTTAGTTTCTCAAACAAAAAGTTCAACTTATTATTTGAAACACAGCAGTCACACATGAAAAGGGTAGATTTCTCTCTCTGAAACCCCATACTACCTCCCCCACCCCTCTCATTCTCTCTCTCAGTTTACCGTAAGCCCTGTGGAGACTGTGAGGAAAGAACACATCTGCTGTACTAGATACAGAAAGTGCTCTCACTCATCTCCTCTGGCACACTATTAAAATGTACCTGTTCCTCTTCTTGTGCTCTAGGTCAAATAAGAATCATTTAGGGATGCTGCACAGCAAGCAAGACACAGCAAACTGTTCCAGAAACATCTGCTGCTAGAAATAAACTCAAACCAAATGAATGAACCAAAAACTGAAATTTCAGTTTCCAAAATTTAAGTTTTGAACATTCCTTTACTTGTATTTACTAGTATTTAATTAATTTGTTTATATGTTAATGTGAAATGTGGCTTTAAATGTAAAAAAAAATATATAATGCATCACACACACACACACACACACACACACACACACACACACACACACACACACACACACACACAAAACATATATAGTTAAATATGTACATCTAAAAACAGCAATTTGATCAGTTACTCAATTTTAGTACTATATTTTACTATATAATACTTTTTAGATATAGTACCATATAACTTATTTTAGGGCGTACTCACACTATGTACAGTTGCCTTGAACCGGGCCAAAGCATGCTTGTCCCCCCTCCCATCTCCCCCGACGGCCCACGCTCACATTACATTCGGGCCTGGGCACGCTTACGTCATCGATGATGCGCTGTTCAGTAAGCGCTCCCGCTCTGCACAGTGGAGATTTCTTATTAGTTATATCGTTTTAGTCGTTTGATATGCGGTGACACGCAGTCAAATATTTCGCCGAACAGATCAGGCACTTATGACGCTAATAAACAATCATAAAGTCCTCGTGCTGCAGGAATTAGGAGGTTTGCTGAAGGCACAGCTGTCGTGCAGTGAGGGGTTTGAGTCTTTAATAAACTACGACAGTTTGCGTTCATTGAACAGTACAAATGATTAATTAATCCATAAGAAACAGTCCCTTAAAAGTCACGTCTCGCTTTCAGTTTCGAGCCCAAGTGAACCGCGCTCTGGCCCACCTCTTCCAACCAGGCCAGGGCCGGCCATGTGAACCGTGCCTGAGCCCGATTCAACTTCTGAAACGATCCGGGAAACGGGCCTGGGCACGGTTTGAATAGCATAGTATGAGTACGTCCTTAGTTTTTTCAGATACTTAAAATAATAAAAGTACTCTTTAGAATATTATTATTCTTGCATGGTAATTGCAACTGTGGCAGTGAAGATCACAGATTTTTTAAGAAATCAGATCTAAAAGATGCAGTTATTAAAATGGAACGACAGTGCATTAGAGTATTAGATCACTGATTTTTAAAGAAATCAGATCTTAAACATGCCAATATTGTAATGGAGCGACAGTTCATATGAGTATTTTTATAGTATTTATTATAGATGGATTTTGAAAATGGCAGCAGGTGGCAGCAAGTGATTGCATTACTAAAAGAGTCAGTATTTAACTGATTCTTTTGAATCAATGACTCATTCAGTAATTGTTGCTACTGAATGGACTGAACCCAGCCGTTTGGGAATTACATCATTCTCCATATTTCGATATACGATATATAACGTTAGTTAGCATATTGAAGTTATGGCTGTTGCATACTGTATATATTACATTGAAGTCGAGTCTGCTGTCACTACAAATTTATTCGCTCCATGATGTGCAATGACGAATGTGACAGTTTTACTATGAATTATGAGAGCTGGTTAGCAAATTAAAACAGATGACATGCTAAGATGCATGATATAAAATTATATTTTAAGACAATCCCAGGTTGTCAAATTTATGCCTAGACAGAATTCCATAAATTGAGATATTATTCTGCTGCACAAACTAAGGAACAGCTGATGACGGCATGGTTTGATGTTTGGTCGACCAATCAGCAGAAAGGGGCGTGTATAATTCCTGCTAACACATTAAAACTAGTTTTAAAGATATTTATTCGTTTTGGTTTAATTGCATTTTTATTTTGAGTGTTAAAACAAAATGTGACAAAAACAAAAAGAAATATTTGAATAACCAACATTTTAATGAAATTTAAAACATGGAGCAATCGCTTGCTTTTTTTAATGTCTAATCATCTTGTTTAATCCCGCCCCTTTTCGCAGCGCCGTTTGACAGAATTTCGCAAGCTCAAACTCTAGTGTGACTGCGGCTTAACGGTGTAATTAGCAGAGCTATAGCACAGTTTTGCTTAAAATATTGCAATGCACACAACATTATGGGTGACATATCAGTGTTTATATTGTTGGTGTGCATCTTGTTGGCGCATCTGTGACCAAGACAGCAATTCTTTGTGATGTATCAAGAGCCAAGGTATCAAGGATAATGTCAGCAAACCACCAAGAAGGACGGACCACATCCAACAGAAGTAACTGTGAACACAAGAGGAAGCTGTCTAAAAGGGATGTCTGGGTGCTACTGCAGATTATATAAAAAAAGCATAAACCCACAGCTGCCCAACTCACTGCAGAATTAAATGTCAACGTCAACTCTCTTGTTTCCACCAAAACTGTTTGTCGGAACCTCCACAGGGTCAATATACATGGCTTGGCTGCTATAGCTAAAGCTTTGGTCATTCGTGTCAATGCTAAACATCAGTTTCAATGATGCCATCAGCGAAATTCTTGGGCTGTGGACAATGTGAAACATGTATCGTTCTCCAATGAGAATGTATTGTTTTTCACTGTCTTTCCCACATAAACTTAAACTAGACTTAAAAGACTTAGAAATAAGTAATCGATACTGACCGTGAGGAGAGCGTTATCCTTCAAGTTGTAATGAGGCTGGACACTGAATGTAGTGATGAGCTGGTTTTTATGGGCTGATATGCTGCAACGTACTTTTACACAGTTAGGTATCCATCTCTAACTCTCAGATTTATCTTTTAGTAATTGATGTTGTACATTTCTGAATTGGCTTATTTTTGTTCAATTATGTAAATTGGCATGGAAAATCTTTACCTGAAAATCTATACCCTCTGTCTAAGAACCAGAACTGGCTAGGTTGTGTTCATGAGCATATGTAAATGGCCAGCATATCACTCTACGCGACTTCTGATAAACAATGAACAATTAAATGAAAAGACGATATGTTTAAAATATAGTCAAATATCCAAATTTATTCCTTTTTAATGAATGTGATCTGTTCCTCATCAGGAACACATTTGAAACTGAATGATCACTTGAAATTGGAGTCAAATTAAATTCAGAGCTGGAAACAAATTACAATAAATTCTAATAAATAAAGTATTTCTTTCCAGATGTGCTAGAAAAGGTTTACACACATTTAACCTTCACACACGCTGTTAGTTTGGGACAAAAGATGGACCCTCACTAGATGGGATTTACTCTGATTGGGCTGATGAAATAGTAATACTCTGATTGGTCAGATGGCTTTATTCTGCTCTATTTTTTCAGATGGCTTTACTCTGCTCCGATTGATAGGATGACCCCACTTTGCTTCGACTGGTCAGATGACTCCACTTACTGGTAACTAAATAAATGCCAGAACAAAGTTCCTTACGTCTTAATGCATTTGCAGTATATGCGACAGCAGCATTTTGAGCTGTCCATCTGGATCACAAACATTTTGGAAACTATTGAAAAAAATTTGTTGATGTGGACCATTTTATAGTTTTTTACAATGGCTATGACAGTTTTTTTCAATACATTTAACAAGATTGCTAAACTCTTAACACACCAACACACCTAAAACACACAATTGTCAAAACAATTAATTTCATGCTCAAAATCACACACTGTAAACTAAACTACAAAACTACTTTTCAAAATACAATAAACTAACACAATACCTTATGTCTATAAAAAAACACTGCAAACATATTTCAAAATCAAATCATTATTCAAAACACTAACACATGTTCTCTTCCAATATAAACATTTAGTCCATCATAACACACTGACAATAAAAACACTATCACCAGCTTACATTACAGTAACTGCATTATTCTGTGTCAGGTCTGCTCTTATATTTGAAGCCTCTCTACATTTTTGTATTGTTGGGTTTAGTAAATGCATGAATTTTGTTTCTTTTGCTGCAGAAATTCAGTACAAAAAATGAACGACCATCCGAGAGTAGCTTTATATAATGTACATGTTTATGTTTATGTAAAAAAAAAAAAATACAGACAAAGAATTGCTGCAGGACATACTTTATTTGCAAAAGGACATTACTGCAAGATGTACAAACAGAAAAAGCACCGTAATTATAATTAAAAAAAAACCAAAAGTAATCTTCTATTCTGCCCGGTCTTCTGCATTTGTACAAAATACAGGGAATATATTTTTGTTTCAATTCACAATATGAACAGCTGTTCACTTTGACTTATGTTTAGAACATGATGTTATCTTTTCTGACATACAGTGTGAAAGCATTTGTAAATTTGACTGTAACATTACATTGTTTTGGTCTTGGTTGAGCTTGTGGAGGTGGAGGGGAGGGACGACAATGCTATGTGAAAACTTCCACTATGGGGATTTCATTCAGAAAGCCAATCATCTGAAAGAGTATGTAAACGGGCCAATGAAATGCCAATGAGATGACAGCTTCAGCTTGCGCAGCTGATGCTCGTTGCAATTAATTTGGCTATAAGAGCACAATGCGAGCAAAGCCAAAGCATCATTTTTTAGCGGAAGAGACTTTCAAAATGGTTCAAAACGGTTTAATTTATTAGAATTATATAAGCCTAATTTGTTGTAGGGCAGGACGGTGGTGCAGTGGGTAGCACGATCGCCTCACAGCAAGAAGGCCGCTGGTTCAATCCCCGGCTGGGTCAGTTGGCATTTCTGTGTTTTCCAGGTGTTCACGTAGGTTTCCTCCATGTGCTCCGGTTTCCCCCACAGTCCAAAGACATGCGCTATAGGGGAATTGAATAAGCTAAACTGGCTGTAGCGTATGTGTGTGAATGTAAGAGTGTATGGGTGTTTCTTGGTGTTGGGTTGCAGTTGGAAGGGCATTCGCTGCGTAAAACATATGCTGGATAAGTTGGCAGTCCATTCCACTGTGGCGACCACTGATTAATAATGGAACTACGACTAAAAGAAAATTAATGAATGAATAATTTGTTGTAACTTTTGTTTGTTTTATATTGTTTAGCTTTTTTTTGTATTTTATTTTATCTAGATCTTTACGACACTAGGCCTATGTGTTAGCCTTCCACAGTTGATATATAGTTTGTAAAGTTTTATATCATTCTGTTGTATTCATATTTTTATATTATCTGCAAATAAATAAATAAATGAATAAACAAATCAATGTATCAGACGCTCATGCAGCATCTGGGATATGAGCACTCTTTCATGCCATCTCACACAAACACACATGACATTAATGCAACTAGATGCACACGTACATGCACAAAAATGCCCTTTAATGGGGTATATGCACACAGACGTTTAATTTCAGTCAGCCAGCCACAGGGCTTCCGGTGAATTGTCATCCCATACCAAATTGCTTTGGTTAAGATCTGATTTCTTTAAAAAACAGCAATCTTCGCAGCCTGACTAAGATACAATATAAAGTGGGTATCAGACCAAACAAGAAGCACTGCATTAAATTGTATTTTTCCACGCCATGTCTTCAAAATATGGAATTCATTTTACCCCAGTATACGGGAAATGCCTCTTTGCATTATGCTTTCTCTCATCTATAATGTGAAGTATTCCTTTCGGTTTGACTAGTCAGAACTAGTTATAAAGCAAAAAAAATTTATGAATGTGTACTTTGTCGCTTTTATGAAAACAACAGTAATAATATGGAGCAATGAAATATTGGCTCTGGCTTTCATCAGAAAATGTATCTGATGCAACAATTAAAATAAAATAAAATAAAACTAAATAAAATAAGGATGCTAACCTTCTGTAACTCAGAAGACCACAATTTCTTGGATATTAGGACCATGGATTTAAAAGATATCCTATCATTAGAGATTTATGATTAGCTAAAGTTCTAAATAAAACTTTTTAAAGGTAAACCCCAATTTAAAATATTTATTATAAAGCACTAATTTAGGAAGTATTGCAAATGTTTTTTGTTTTGCTGTTTTTTGCAGCCTGTTTGAACTTTAAAGTTCATATTATGTCATGACTTAATTTTATAACTTACGTGCAGGCCTATTTTAATAAAATAGAAAAAATATATAATAATCAAATAGTGGAAAATTAGATAATAATATAAATTAGTAAATTATTATTAAAGATAATAACAATAACAACAATATATATATATATATATATATATATATATATATATATATATATATATATATATATATATATATTGTTGTTATTGTTATTATCTTATATATAAATATATATATTTAAATAATATATATATAAAATCTTGAAATAACACAAAGTGTTAAAGTGAAAATATAGATTTAAAACAATGTAATGTTAAAAAAATCTTAAATATATAATGCAAGTGTGTAAAAAATGGAGAACTGGATATAAAAGTAGCCTACTTATCAGTTCTAAAATATAAAATTGTACCATTTGTAAAGGAATAAAGAAACTGCTCAAGTAGAAACTTATTTATAAGATGTAAAAACTGGATGACCAGCAATTTCCTTCTTTTGTATACAGAAGTTTTACTTATTGGGCCAAAATCCTGCTCAAATCAGATCTCATAACTCGACCTGCAATTAGAGGGATACAATGTTAGTTTTACCTCCACTGTAAAAGATCTGGGTGTTATATTAGACAGCAACTTTATTTTGGAAAACCATATCTCCCATGTCACAAAAAAATGCCTTCTTTCATCTGAGAAAGTCACAAAGCATGCTATCTATCTCAGATGCAGAACAGATAGTTCAAGCTTTTATGACCTAAAGGCTAGATTACTGTAATGCTCTGTGTGCTGGTTGCCCAGCATCCTCTATTAATAAACTTCAGTTAGAGCAAAATGCAACTGCCAGAGTTCTCACTAGGTCAAAAATATATGATCATATCACCCCAATTTTATCTTTGTTACACTGGCTGGCCTGTTAAGTTATGTATTGATTATAAAATATTGCTTCTTACACAGCTTTAAATAATCTAGCTCCTGTTTATCTAACCAACCTTCTGTCTCACTACAATCCAAACTCCTCCTTAAGATCTTAAAATTCAGGGCTTCTGCTTGTACCCAGAATAGCAAAGTCTACTAAAGGAGGTCAAGGTTTCTCATTTATGGCTCCTAAACTCTAGAATAGTCTTCCTGATAATGTCCTGGGCTCAGACGCACTCTCTCAACTGAAACTAGATTAAAGACCTATCTTTTTAGTAAACCATAGAAGCAATGCATCACATACGTGTAGGATGCATGAGTGTGCTTCATGCATGTGAGTGGGCTTGACAAACCATCTGTAGGACACACTCCTTCTGTCTTAATGCACCAGGCATTTTGTTAGAAATACTTCTATGTTTTAAATACTTTTGTTTTTTTGTTTATATGACACCTATTTTCATTTATACATTGACATTCAATATCTCTTGTTCAAATAGATTCTGAACAGCAGCTATGCTAATTATTTTCTTTGTTCTCTATTTCCACCTAGGGATGCCCACCCCGAGGTCTCTAGAGATTGTGCAGCACCATTGATGGGATCCAAGACCTTTGAAGCGATGATGCCAACCATTGAGGACTTCGAGGACAAGATGTCCACTTAATACAAAAATACTCTTGATTAAACATGTACACACAGACATCACCTATGTAGCAAATTAAGCTCATAAAGTTATGAATATTAATAATTAATAACAAGATATTATTTAATTATGAATATTTGGGTTGACTTTATTGTTAATGGTAGCCAGTGGTGTAAAGTAACTAATTACAAATACTCAAATTACTGTAATTGAGTAGTTTTTCTTAGGAATTGTAATTTACTGAGTAGTTTTTGAGTACATTTCTAGTGCTATATCAGTAATTTTACTTCACTACTTTTTTTCAACCTGCAGTCACTACTTTAATTTTCTTGTCCATGGGGATTAGAAAAATCAGTCTTGAGATTCCTGTCCAATCAAATTGCACATACTGTAGAAGGTAAATCGCATCATAATGAACTACCTCAAGACGTGTGCACTTTATAATTGCAGCAAACTGTTTGGAAGTATTAAAAGTGTCCATGAAGATGTTCAAAATCTACGGAGACTGTTTAGATGCATGTCACTGATGAGAAGATGACAGATGTTTACTGTATGGTGACTGAAATGGCTTTATGCTGTGTTCACACCAGACGCGGAACACGAGGATGAATCACGCTATTCGCGTGTAAATAGATGCATGAACATTTGAGTTTACTCGATTTATTCGCGCGCCAAAATTCGCTTCATTCGCGCGTCAAATTCACTTCAGAACAGACGCGGATTCACGTCATAGGCAGGGCTTTTGTCTGCCCGGTGACTGTAGCTTCGTTGCTAACATGGATTTTATTGAGAAAATAACTGTTTATGTGATTTATGAAGGCTGAAAAACAGGGTTGATTCATTTGGAGCAGTGTCTGAGTCCACTAGATCCTTTCAGAGGTGCACCCAGCTCTGTGCGTACATTCATGCGTATCACGCCATTCGTGCCACGCCGGATGTGTATTTACGTCCTTGCATTGACTTAAGATGTAAATCACTCTCGCTTGATGCTTCTTCCACATCTGGTGTGAACGCAGCAGTAAACACCCAGCAGGCACAGGACTTCAACATGACGTCTGATTGACGTTGAACCCTAACGTCATGGGGACTTTGCATTTTGTTTGAAAATGAAAATGGGGTTGATGTCAGCACTCAACGTCTGGCCAATGTCAATGTCCAATGCCCAACATAAAACCAACCAAATATCAACGTCTAATGATGTTACAGCTTGACATTGTGTGTACATTACCCCTATGACATCTATCAGTTGTTGGATTTTGGTTGCCATACCTGACGAATAAATGTTGGTTTAAGATGTTGGCTCGACGCTGGATTTTGGTCACTTTCTAACAACCTTAAATCAACCAATTATCAACGTCACTTGACGTCCTTATTGGACATCAAAATAATGTTGTCCTTAGCTGCTGGCTTGACAATTAATTTTGGTCACCTGACATCACAACCTAAATCTAACCTAATATTAATGTCTCATGATGTTGATGTTGTGTGCCTTCTGGGCAATAACTAAATGCACTACAGAATGTTACGTTTACACACACATGCACAAATTACATCTAAACATAGCAGCTTTTGACAGCATAATACTCACTACTCACTACTCTTGAGTACTTTTAAAAGGGCTACTTTTTACTCATACTTTGAGTAATATTTACAACAGATACTTTTACTCTACTTACACTACATTTTTAGGCAAGTAATGGTACTTTTACTTGAGTATGATTTTTCAGTACTCTTTCCACCACCCATGGTAGCTGAATTAAAATTACATTAAATTGAACTGCTCGTCTGCTCGTCAAGTAATTTTGTGGCCTGGAAAAATAATCTTACTACATTAATGGATTAGCTACAACCTGTAGTTCACGTAACTTGTTCTGTGTGTAAAAACAATACAAAAAGTACAGATAACAATGCGAAAAAGTACAGATAACACATATATTTACAATATGCATGCACGAGAGAGAGAGAGAGAGAGCAAGAGAGAGATGTTGCTAGTATGTTTTTAGTATGAATTAGCATGTTGCTAGTATGATTAGTATGTTTCTGGTATGGAGTAGTAAATTGTTAGTATGGATTGGTATGTTGTTAGTATGTCCAATGTAAGGTCAATGGCAGTTTTTTTACAATGGAAGTCTATGGGACAGTTGCTGCTATAGGGTGCCGTAAGTGGTTGCTAGGGTGTGGCTAGTAAGTTAAAAGGTCATCAGTGTTTGGTAGATTGGTAGTCTAAGTTAAATGAGCATAACAGCGAGCGTGTATGACCGTCTGGCGGAAAGTTATGATTTTCTCAAGCCACCATAAATACTACATATTGAATAATATAATATGTTATTTATATTTTATTTAATTATTGTTTTATATACTGTATGTATATATATATATATATATTTTTTTTTTTTTTTTTTTTTTTTTACTACTACTGCTATCTATTGTGTGTATACTGTTTTATTATATATGTATGTTACTTTTTTATGTAAACTCTATAAATGCTTTGGCAAAACATTTGTCATGCCAATAAAGCAACTATTGAATTGAATTGAATCAGTTGATCAGCATTCCAGCAAGTTTATGAGATGGAATTGTCCAAAATAGAGACTTGGCTTGATGCTGAAAGTCTCTGAAGAGTGAAACGGCCGAAGCCTGGCCTCAGCTTGGGTGGTGAGGCCTAAGGGCCTAGGTCACATTTTGGCTGGTGCCCGAGTGGAGTGAAGAAGAGTTGAAGAGCAAAAGAAAATGAGAGGAACTGAAGGGGAGGGTTGAAGAGAGTGTGAATTGGTTATGTCTTCATTCAATAGGGTTGCTGATGTCACAACTCAGGGGCTGAGTTGGCCAATGTGAAGTTGCCTTCTAGCTAGTTTTATGGGTTTTTAGTCTGGTGATTTACATATGCTTGTTGAATAGTGCTTGTAAAAAAATGTTAAAGATTTTATAATCTCAATACTCAATAAAAGTACAAAAATACAATGCATACAATTGTTCTTTAAACCACATTAGCTGTGCATACATACAAACACTTCTGTGATGTTGTTTGAATATAAGTTGCTAAGTAATACTTCGTTTTAAGTATTTTAAAAGTTTAAGGGTTTTAATACAAAAAAGATTGGTTTACCACCAGTAAACCATTAATAAACACTATTTAGCACAGACATAGCATTCTACCTAGGTCACAAAGAACATGAGCATACACGCAAAAAACATTACATACATTCTAGAATATACAGTAGTAATGGCTATTTTAAAAAGGTCCAGTTCTGTTCACGTGTGTGAAAGGCTTTGAGGCTCATTTATCAAGATGGCTTCCATGGTAACTCTAACCTGGGTGTGAGCTCTTATCTCCTGGTGGCGTGAGTTTGTGGGTTACTAAGAGCTGATTAAAAATTGTATGTAATGAAATTTGTTTGATATTCTTCCACCCCTTACACCTATATGATATAAAACTGCAGGTTTTATATATAAAATTGCATGTTTACATATAACTTATAGTTGATTGTATCTTTAACTTCATTTGATTGTAATGTAATGATGTGCATCTTTTTTTAAAGCTGCTTAGAAACAATAATTACTGTAAAAAAAAAAATGCAATACAAATAAACTTGAATTTAATTAAATTGATTATGGGCCATGAGGACTGTCTCCTCTTGAAAAGACCTCAGGGGATTTCTTTGAGATGGGCCATGCAAAAAAGGTAGAAAGCCAAGCTTGAAGGACAAAGGAAAACCCCTTCCGCTCGAATATAATCTGTTCTCATTTCAGCAGACAGTTTCTTAGTAGGATCCTGGAAAGATCTCTCCAGAATGGCATCCTGGTGTGAAAAAAGCCAGCAGTGTGGGACAAACAAGAAGAAGACCATCTGCTTTGAGTCAGCTATGATTCCATAGAGGGATTTATAGGAGTGTGTGTGTGTGTGTGTGTGTGTGTGTGTGTGTGTGTGTGTGTGTGTGTGTGTGTGTGTGTGTGTGTGTGTGTGTGGTGATGATGGATGGAGTGTGTTACGGGAGCAGGTGTGAATATTCAGACCCACTGGAATGAATGTCCACGCAAGGAGATTCACTACAGCAAAGAACACTGACCTGAGTTAGGTGGTGATGTATGGTGGGTGCAAACTGCACACAAATTAACAATTACGTAACCAATCACCAGATGACAACAAAAGTAGGTTCACTGGGTTATAAGAAGCTAATCATTAAAAAGTAAACACCTACTACACAAGCCAGAGATAGAGTGACTCCATCTGGTCACAGTGTGACAGCATTTCCCTTCAACTCCCTCTCAAACATGGTGACAATCCAGCCCATCTGTGGCCACAACCTGACAGCCATAGAGACCGAGCGCTCAAGCGTCATCGGCTGTAGTCAGGTCTACATTCCCTAGACAGTGTGACTATGAAATTGAGCATACTTCGGGAAAAAATTACATTTGCAAAGTTGGAACCATTTAGTAATTCTACAATTAGGGTGGTACGTGTAGGAAATTGACATTTATTCATTTAGAAATTAATACATTAATTAAATTAACTTTACTTACCATTATGACATTCAAGATGTACATGTTTTAGTTCAGATGATTTTTTATCTGAAATTATGGTCTGTGGTGATTCATTAAATAAAAGTCAATGGCTAAAACAACTAACAAACAACATGTGGCTCCTGATAAGGTCTGAAGCCTCACATACTTATCACACCACACCTAGTATTTCTTGCCCTAAGATGTAATAACTAACTTATTTATTGTGAAACGTAAATAAAAAGCAAGAATAAAACGTAAATAAAAGAGTAAAGAAGTGATTTTTTAAATTTGACTTGTGTTTCACTGCAGATAATACAACAAACATCATGTTCCACATATGTATTCCAGTTTTGGCACTAGACCTTTCTTGGACGCTGCTTTTGTACCAAATCATAATTACAATCGCCTGTTGACATCACCTATTTTAAATCACATCATTATTTACCCGATTTCCCTGATCACTAGCCCTAAATTTCTCCGGTCCCTACTTTTTTTGGAATGTGTTGCAGGTCTGAATGACAGGAAAGGATATATATTTACAAATAAAATAAAGTTGACCAGACAAAACATGAAATATTTTGTGTTCATGTTGTTTGCAATAAAATACAAGTCAAAGTAAATTTAGAAATCACTACTTTTTTTTATTTGCGTTTCCATACTGTCCCAACTTAATCTGATTTGGGGAGTTACGGCCAAAAACTGGCTCGCATGTCAACCTCAAGGTTTGAGCCGAAACATAATGGACACAGATGCTTGAATTAATTGATTGACGTCCCGTCAATAAATCTTTTATTCTCAATAAATCAAATGTTTCAAAAGATACAACAGAATATAAACAAAAATTATGTAGACAGGTAGGGTAGCTAAGAAAACAGGTCCCTGACTACAACTGTTTTAAAATGGATAGATCTTATCTATTCCTCCCGAAAAAAGTAATATAAACAGGTGAGTCTTCCGGGCCACTGCTTTCCTTCACTAAACTAAATAAATACAAAAAAGGGCCTATGAAAAATAATCCACTACCTGCTACAATAACAAACAAAGTATCAAAATAAACCAACTAGAAAACACATTGAGAAAACTAAAGAATCAAGAATTTAACTAGAACCAAAACACTAAAGAGAGCGGCATGTAGACCGATCCTGGCCCACGGAGCGCCGCCAGCCAGTCTGCCCGAGCGCAAGCGCTGAGAGAGGGAGAGAAAGAGAGAGCGAGCGTGAGCCCCCATTGCCGGCAGCCTTAAATACAAGAAATCCAGGTGACGTCACCAGCGTCAACCAATCCTGGAAGAGCCGTGTGAAACTCCTCCTATAACTCAAATAGTCACAAGCATACAGCCGCAACAAATTAAATAAATCGACTGATGAAAAGGGGTTGTGATCTGTGTAAACAATTAAAGGATACGAAACAGAACCAATGTAAACATCAAAATGTTGCAAAGCAAGGACAAGTGCGAGCGCATCTTTTTCGATGTTAGAATAACCTCGCTGATGTTTATTAAATTTCCGCGAGAAGAAACAGACAGGACAGAGAGGACAGCTCCTGCACCAGTGTCACTTGCATCAACAGCTAGAATAAACGGAGAAGAAAAATCGGGCGCAGATAGAACCGGAGAGCTAATCAAGATTGCTTTAATTTTCTCGAAACTCACCTGACATTCCTCAGACCATTCGAATGGTATTTTTGGACTGAGGAGGTCAGTTAAAGGACATGCAACTACGGAAAAATTCCTACAAAAATTCCTGTAGTATCCCATCATCCCTAAAAGCGCGTAATGGGCACTGGAAAACAATTAACTGCCTCCACTTTAGACTCCACCGGTCGGATTAGTCCACCACCAACAACTTTCCCAAGATAAGTCACAGTTGCTCGACCAAATTCACATTTTGCCAAATTGATTGTGAGGTTGGCACTAGGCAGATGGTTGAATAAGGTCTCTAGTTGCTCTATGTGCTCAGACCAAGATCTGCTATAAATACCCAAGTCATCCAAATACGCTTCGATGTTCTGCATGCCTTCAATCACGCTGTTTACTAAACGTTGGAAAGTGGCCGGTGCGTTTCGAAGGCCGAAAGCCATTACGATGCAATTTAGAAAACGATCCGGTGTAACGAACGCGGATATTTCTTTGGTACGGTCACTTGAAGAGACCTGCCAATAACCGCGGAGCAGATCAATTTTTGAAACAAAAACCGCATTCCCAACGCGATCCACGCAATCCTCCATCCGAGCTAACCGATAACTATCAGGTTTAGTGAGATTATTTACACGTCTAAAATCAGTGCAAACTCGAAATGTGTTGTCGGATTTCTTTACAAGCAAACAGGGTGAACTCCATGAACTAAAGCTTGGTTCAGCGATGTTATTTTCAAGAAAGAAATTTACCTCTTTTTGCATCTGTTCTCGCTTTTCTGGACTTACCCGATAAGCATGCTGTTTTATTGGCAATGAATCACCCACATCAATATAATGCTCAATTAAGGGCGTACGGGTAGGAACATCCGAGAATAAATCAAGATGATTTTTAATAAGTCTAATCACATCCGATCGTTCAGCAACTGTTAGATAGGAAAAATGAGAGTCAAGGTTTTGGACAATCTCAGAATTTTTAGTCTTCCTGCCACTAACTCAGGAGCGGGAAACTCCACGTCTTCCTCCAACAAAACGCCGTCAGCAACAGTGGGATGCTAAGGACAGATCAATGGTTCAGCACTGGAAAGCGCTCTGTGATCAGGAATTTCAGCACCGGACAGCGCCTCGTCAGTCAACTGCATCTCTGTGGGCAACACAGTTAAAACAGCAGCATTCTGTCTCGACACATTTGACGATCGTTCAAAGTAAGGCTTAAGCATGTTTATGTGACACAGGTGAGTTTTTTTTCTTTCTGTCAGCGGTGGCAATCACATAGTCAAGTTCACTCACCTTCTCTTTTACAACATAATAGCGAGCCTGCAATGCAGAACCTGATACTGGCAATAGAACGAGCACCTTATCACCTGGAACAAAACTGCGAAGTTTAATACGCTGGTCAAAACGCCTTTTCATTTTCTGCTGAGACATTTGCATATTCTCCTTGGCGATCTCACATGCACGGTGCAACTTGGAACGGAACTCTGAAACATAGTCAAGAACATTTTCTGCACTCGAATCATTAGACTAATGATCTTTAATTAGCTTTAACGGGTAGCGAAATGAATGTCCCTAAATAAGATCAGCTGGGCTAAATCCCAACGATTCCTGCACTACTTCCGTAGCTGCAAATAAAACCATTGGTACACCATCATCCCAGTCTTTCTGGAATTCTAAACAGAAAGCACGCAGCATCGATTTTAGCATCTGATGGAACCTTTGCAGTGCTCCTTGGCTTTCAGGGTGATAACAGCTTGAAGTAGAGTGTTGAATGTGCAGTTGGTTCAGTGCCCGTTTAAAAACATGTGACATAAAATTAATTCCTTGGTCTGATTGTACAGTGCGCGGAAGACTAAACAGTGAAAAGAATTTGACCAATGCCTTCACAACAACAGGTGCAGTAATTTTGCGCAGAGGGATCGCCTCTGGAAAACGCGCTGAGGTGCACATAATCGTGATCAAATATTGATTGCCAGATTTAGCACGTGGTAAAGGGCCTACGATATCTACCATTACCCGCTCAAAAGGTTCAGAAAAGGCTGGATTTGGGCTTAAGGGTGCTGGTACAATGCTTTGGTTCGGCTTACCAGTCACTTGACACACGTGACAGCTTCTGCAGTGATGTGACACATCGCGCTTTAAGCCCGGCCAGAAAAAATGTTGAAGTATGCAATCATACATTTTATTAACCACTAAGTGACCAGCAATAGGGTTGTCATGTGCGGGTCGAAGAATTTCAGGTCGATAAGAAGAGGCACTACTATCTGCTTAACGATCTGCCACTCATCTTCAGCAGTTGCAGTGGATGGTTTTCACTTCCTCATTAACACACCATCATTCATAAAGTATCATTGTGATACATCATCAAGTTCCTCAAAAGGAACCACAGCTTCAAAAAGGGTTGCCATAGTTACATGTTTCCTCTGTTCACTAATAAGCTGCTCGCATGAAAGAGATAATTAAGCAAACTCAGCATGTTAATTAACTTTAACAGTGATGTCTGAACTGTTATTAGTATTTGAACGCTTACCTTCTAAAGAATCTGAAGCAGAATGGAACAAATTTTTCAAATCCCATTCTTCTTCCGACTTAAGATTCTCCTCTTTCTGTCTCTGAGCCGTAGCGCGAGTAACAGCACATGAGGGAAATACCTCTGGGTATTTCTAATTTAGTTCATCAGGGGTCGTACAAGGAAGAGGTACATCAGTCACCTCAGGGCTAGCAAAAACTTTTCCTCCCGCTAAGTCATTCCCTAAAATAAAAGTGACATCTCGTAAAGAAAGACATGGTCGCACACCAACAACAACGCGGCCAACAACAAGGGAAGAATTAATTTCAATCTTGTGCAAAGGCACGTTCACAAAGCCCATCTCAAAACCCTGCACTAAAACATTCGAGCCAATAGAGCTTTGCTCTGACAAAGGTAATACTCCTTCCAGAATAAAACTTTGAGCAGCTCCTGTGTCATGGAGAATTTTACCTGGTTTTTGACTGTTAGAATTACCCACCAAAGACACAAATCCATCCAAAATAAATGGCACATAACCTTGTTCTTCTTTTGTGTCAGCTTTTGCAGCAAACACATCAAGTCCTTCTATCTGCGACGAGGACATCAACAAACCAACTGGTTTTGGGACACTCTTTTTCTTTTTGAGCACATTCCATTCAGAAATAATGTGCCCGCGTTTTTTGCAATAAAAACAGACTGGAGAGAAAACAGATTTGGAACTTTCTACGGATGTCACGCTCCCATTCCTCTTTCTTTCAACAAGACCCTTTCGTGCTCTTCTGCTTTTAACTCCAATCTCCTGACCTGTAATGCAAGCTCATCAGAAACACTTTCAGTAGATTCTGGATAATCTTTTAATTTTTCTTCCTCCCCAAAAATACCCTGTTTAAACAACGAATCCACTAGCAATATCTGAAGTTCACGTTTAGACATAGTAATTTTAAAACTGATGTTATAGTGAGCTGCGATTTTCGTTAGATCAACTCTGCTTACCTTAAATAATTCAGCTTGTTTAGGATTCGCTGTAAACTCGGTTAGATCAAACATTTTTAGGCAGGCATAGACCTACAGGTAAAAAGCAAGCACGTTAGTAGCCAACTAAATTCAAACGTCTATGACTTACCAAAGTTACAAAGTAACAAATATTTTGCACGCGGATCAAACAAAAGCCAAGCAAAACAAACGTAGATATCAAGTCAAAAATGTGATTCAAAAGGACGAGCCCCCAAATATGTTACAGCCCAAAACTGGCTCGCATGTCAACCTCAAGGTTTGAGCCGAAACATAATGGACACAGACTCTTGAATTAATTGATCGATGTCCCGTCAATAATTCTTTTATTCTCAATAAATCAAATGTTTCAAAAGATACAACAAAATATAAACAAAAATTATGTAGACAGGTAGGGTAGCTAAGAAAACAGGTCCCTGACTATAACTGTTTTAAAATGGACAGATCTTACCTATTCCTCCTGAAAAAAGTAATATAAACAGGTGAGTCTTCCGGGCCACTGCTTTCCTTCACTAAACTAAATAAATACAAAAATGTGCCTATGAAAAATAATCCACTACCTGCTACGAAAACAAACAAAGTATCAAAATAAACCAACTAGAAAACACATTGAGAAAACTAAAGAATCAAGAATTTAACTAGAACCAAAACACTAAAGAGAGCGGCATGTAGACTGATCCTGGCCCGTGGAGCACCGCCAGCCAGACTGCCCGAGTGAAACGCTGAGAGAGGGAGAGAGAGAGAGAGAGAGAGCGTGAGCCGCCATTGCCGGCAGCCTTAAATACAAGAAATCCCGGTGACGTCACCAGCGTCAACCAATCCTGGAAGAGCCGTGTGAAACTCCACCTATAACTCAAATAGGCACAAGCATACAGCCGCAACAAATTAAATAAATAAAATAAAACAGACCCGCGTAACATGGGGTTATATATATTCACCATGAAAACCCCAAATTCAGTATCTCACAACATTAGAATATTACTTAAGATCAATACAAAGAAAGGATTTTTAGAAATCTTGGCCAACTGGAAAGTATGAACATAAAAAGTATAAGCATGCACACACTCAATACTTAGTTGGGGCTCCTTTTGCCTGAATTACTGCAGTGATGCAGTGTGACATGGGGTTGACTAGTCTGTGGCACTGCTCAGGTGTTATGAGAGCTCTAGTTATTCTGATAGTGGCTTTTAGGTCTTCTGAATTGTTGGGTCTGGCATATTGCATCTTCCTCTTCACAATAACCCATAGATTTTTCTATGGGGTTAAGGTCAGGTGAGTATACTGGCCAAATAAGAACATGGATATCATGGTCCTTTAACCAGGTACTGGTAGCTTTGGCATTGTGTACAGTTGCCAAGTCCTGTTGGAAAATGAAATCAGAATCAGTTTTATTGCCAAGTGTGCTTCACACACACAAGGAATTTGTTTTGGCTACAGAAGCTTCCAGTGTACATAAAGTGACAGTGACAACACAAAATTAAATATGAAAAAAGAAAAAGGCGATAAACATTAGACATTAAACAGAGATGCAGTAAGTAAAAAATATCTGAATGTTGAATTGTATGTACAGATATGTTGTAAATATACAGGTTATAAGGTGCTGTGTACCAATGCGAATGGAGAAAGTATTGCATTGTATATTGTTATAAGGTGCTGTGTACAAGTGCGTATGAGAAAGTATTGCACGAAAGTATTGCACGTTTAAATCTGTATCTCCATAAAGTTGGTCAGCAGCAGGAAGCATAACATGCTCTAAAACTTCCTAGTATAGAGATGCGTTGACCTTTGACCTAAGAAAACACAATGGAACAACACCAGCAGTTGACATGGCCCCTCAAACCATCACTGAATGTGGAAACTTTACACAGGACCTCAAGCAAAGTGGATTGTCTCCACTCTCTTCCTCCAGACTCTGGGACCCTGATTTTAAAAGGAAATGCAAAATTTACTTTCATCAGAGAACAACTTAGACAACTCAGCAGCAGTCCAGTGTTTACCCCAGGTGAGACGCTGCTGACGCTGTCTGTTGTTGAAGAGTGGCTTGACACAAGGAATGCAACAGCTGAAACCAATGTCTTACATGTGTCTGTGCGTAGTGAATCTTAAAGCACTGACTCCAGCTGCAGTCCACTCTTTGTAAATCTCCCCCACATTTTTGAATGGGTTTTGTTTCACAATATTCTCCAGGTATGGTTAACCCTATTGTTTGTACACTTTTTTTTTCTACCACATCTTTTCCTTCCCTTCACCTCTCTATAAATGTGCTTGGACAGAGCTGTGTGAACAGCCAGCCTCTTTTAAAATTACCTTTTGTGTCTTGCCCTCCTTGTGCAAGTTGTCAATGGTCATCTTTTGAACAACTGCAAAATCCAATAGAGTCTGGCTGCAGACACGATGCAGTCTCAGCTGCGCATGCACATTGAGCATGATGCAATGTCAGCCATGCACGCGCACTTTTCAGTGGCTCGTAAACACATGACATCCACTCGTTAAGTGTGACGTCACGCGAAGCACCTTCCGGGTCCACGCGCCCTATCAAACTGTATGGGGAGGCTCAACAAATGGTAATAAACGTTTGCAAAGTGATGTAATACTTTCAAAAATATCCATGCCTATTATCAGATGGCCAGAAAGTGATTAATAATTTATAAATTGTTCAAATATTGTTGTTTGTGATGCAGCAAGTCCAGAGACTGCATGTTGTGTAGATCTGCACAACCCTAAATATATATATATATATATATATATATATATATATATATATATATATATATATATATATATATATATATATACACACACACACACACAAAGCTGTATAATTATTAAATAATTGATTACCAAGTACCAGTTTATATTCCTTCATTGAACAATAGGAACTACACACATTTAAAAAATATATATAGTCATAAAAAATTATTAGTCAAGTCCATTACTGTCACCAGTAAATGCAAATATGTGTACAAGCCTGACACGCCATAAAATAATTCTACACACAGCTGTTGGTGATTGTTTACTTTACTCAAATCAAACCTACATCATTGTGGGGCAAGTCACATGTCCTTACATACACAGAACTGAATTTTCAATTTATGATTTTTGTGCTCTACAAAATACTCTGAGATACATTTTCTGATTTACATTATCAACAAAGGTATTCATGTCCTCTAGAAAAGCAAAAACAAATGTTAGAGGCTCAACATGATCAAGATCAATGATGTCTGTGCTGAAGAATAGCTCCAAAGCCTCAGCAGCTTGCTCCTCCTCCATACACAATATAGTGAGAAATTGAACTGAGCCGAGAAGATTCCCTGAGTTCTCACAGATCCACTGACTGGCAGTCCTCATCAGCCATGACACGCACCTATGAAACAACAACACAAAGGAAAAAAATAAAATATGTTGAACAGTTTTATTTGTTTTTTTTTTTCTGTAAGTTGTCCATAAAACCTACTTTTTCTGAAAACCGAACCACCTGATTCTCTGCATCAGTTTCATCCACCTAATAAATAAATAAGAATTATGAGTTTGAGACCATTACCTTTAGTACTACCTTTTTTAAGTAACTGACACTTTTCCTGGAGTGCTCCAACAAAGTAACATATACAAGCTAACTGTATGGGGAAAGGCTCATCCTCTTCCTGTTCCTGTTAGTAAAAAGAATAGAGGGAGAGTTAACTTAGTTTGCCATAACATGCCACATTGAGCCTCATAATTTCAATGTATATATATATATATATATATATATATATATATATATATATATATATATATATATATATATATATATATATATATATATATATATATATATATATATATACATTGAAATTATGATATATATAATATATATACTTTTACCAGAGACATTTTTCTGGTTTCTGGTCACGCGTCAGGAAGGCTTTGGATTCCTCTATGTAATGAGCAAACAGTTTTCCATGTCTGCAAAATAGTGACTGAACAATAAATGTTACATGATTTAGCTCAAGAAAACTACAAAAACATACCACCAAATAAAACTACCGGTCCAGTCCAAAGTTTTCCATTAGCATGATGCACCACCATTTTCTCAGCTCTGGCATATCCAGCTGCTCAAAAAAATAAATGTTTAAGCCCTATGCAAGTTACACTATCCCAATAAAACTGAAAACTAGTAATACTTACAATCGTGTAGTCAAATGGGGCATCCAGTACGACATACAATGCAGACTATTAATGAAAGACCAGTCAGTATTATTGAAAGTAAAACAATATAAAACTAAATTACTGGCATATTATAAACCTTACCATCAACAAACACACCACAGTCATTTCCATAGGGTTGTCCTGGAAAACCCTTAAAGATGAAAGGGAATAAATGATTTTACAGATAGACAGTCATAAAGGGGAGACAGACAGATATATATAGATTGACAGATAAATAGATGACACACAGACAGATAAATATAGAGAGACTAACACAGATACAGACAGACAGACAGACAGACAGACAGACAGATAGATAGATAGATAGATAGATAGATAGATAGATAGATAGATAGATAGATAGATAGATAGATAGATAGATAGATACTGTTTTTTTTTATCCGTTCTCCAGGTATTTACCTAGATGCAATGAACAAATACATTAATATTTGCTGTGTAAAAAAATGCAATTGTGTATACTCATGCATGTGGAAGGTTATTGAATAGAGAAATTCATATAAATCTAAATATTTAACTCCCTATCAGTCTATGTATCATTCTGCCTGTATTTGTTTTGCGGTAACACTTTATAATAACAGTATATGGATAATGATGTATTAATATGTAAACTAAACATTACTTTATTATGAATTAATTATGAGTTAAGGTATGCACTAATCATGAACTAACTTGAACTACAACATGAGTCACATGAGTTCATGTGTGAATAAATGGCTACCTTAATTACTTGTTAGTACATGATTGTTTGTTAATTAATGTATTAATTACCACATTAGTTTATGCTTAATTTAACCATCATGAACTCATGATATGTTAATATATAATTATGTTGTGACTTTACTTGAAGGGGCACATCATCATTAATCCATTCTTAACTACTCATGAACTCCTTATGCACGTCCAACTAGTGAGTTTACACTGAATAACAATAAAAAAGTGTTCTGTCAACATCAGCATGCACAGGAGTTCATGAGTAGTTAAGGATGAGTTCATGATGATGTGCCCCTCCAAGTAAAGTCATGACATAATCATACATTAACAGCTCATGAGTTCATGTTGGTTACATTTAGCTTAAACTTAAATGTTAACTAATACATTAATTAACAACATGTACTAACAAGTAATTAAGGTAGCCGTTATTCACACATGAACTACAACATGAGTCACATGAGTTCAAGTTAGTTCATGATTAGTGCATACCTTAACTCATCATTAATTCATAATAAAGTAATGTTTAGTTTGCACATTAATACATCATTATTCATGTACTGTTATTGTAAAGTGTTACCTGTTTTGCAATACCCAAGCTTTAGTGTAACAACAACCTTTCCACATACATCAATATCTACAACAATCACTCAAACGGGGATCTGTTTCTGATACACTACATATCAGTATTTTTAATGGTTTCTCTGCCTTTTCAATCTCATAAAAAAAAATAAAAACATAGAACCCCGGTATGAGAAAACTGCTCTAGAAATGCTCACTAAAGCAAAAGCCATGCAAACAACTTAACATAATAAACTTGCAAAAGAGAAACTGATCAAAAACCAACGGACCAGCTCTAAGCAGCAGAACCAACATCTACAGCAGGGTTGTTAAACGCAGTTCCTGGAGGAACACAGCTGATCAAGCTAATTACATCCTTCTTGCTTATTTGAAAGCTACATTATGTGTTGAAAAAACTTTGATCTAATTTGAGGACTGTGGTCCAACAGGAATTGAATTGACACCCTAGATATGCAACATTCTCAGACCTTAAAGGCAGTGGCGGAGCCAGAGGGGTGGCCGGGGTGGCACTGGACACCCCTGACATCCGACTGGCCACCCCGGGTGCCACCCCAAAATTGTATTTGCTACTGGCAGTTCCTGATGCTGATTGACATCTCATTTGTCTAAAGAAGTTTTTAAATTTTGCCGGCAACGCTCAAGCTATTTTCAAAATAATGACGACCCGAAGATTCAAGTAAGACGAATAATAATAATACACCATAACCTAATATTTGAAATACGCTTTATAGTTTATTATAAGGTTTGTTTGCTGAGGAACGTTTATCCGCTGCGTAAGTTAACGAGGTACTGACGACATCAGTTAACTTAATGAGAGAGATCAATTCGCTCTTTAGACAGTTAACGCTACTTCATCTGTGCTAGTATTACATGCACATTCCATGTATGCAAGTTATTATATTTAATTTACGATGCTCAAATATTTTGCTACTATGGGAAAGTAATGTTAGGCTAGCTGTTTGTGAGTTAAATTTATTTGAAATGGAATAGCGAGCTCATATACTTTCTTCAGAAAAAAATGTTTTTTTTAGATCGGTTGTTGATTTTAATGTGCAGGTATGATAATGGATATTTTTAATTAGGATAAATATGTTTCTAACTGGATCAGATGTAAACAGACAGTTACATTATTTTTGCACAGGGCCAATTAAACATAAAAAGAAACAGCGAGATATCAGACTTCTTTATAAAGTAACACAAACAGGCAGATCATGTTCAAACATACCAGCTAGCCTATGTTTCCATCCAAAAATGCGAATGAACTTTATGCGCAAATCTGGATTATCGCATAAAAGACGTGCGAATAAAGCTGCGTTTCCATCCAACAAGTCTAAGAGAGTTCACAAAATCGTCACTTCCTGATTAACTGGTGCCAAATATCAACAGTAAAATGGAATTTGCTACGATAAGAGAAGCTGCGTCAATCTTTTCTTCATGTAATAGATTTGCGCCTCAGAAGACAATCCTCACGCAGTAAACGTGCGGTGGCGTTTGAAGGAGTTTGTGAGATGCGGAGCACAGACACTCTTGATTCTGGAGGTCATTAATAATATAACAACACCAATAATGAAATTGTTAAGGCGTTTAACAATGACCAAAACAACATTTCAGATGGTTTATAATGTGCTCAGCTGCTGATTTGTCTATTCACACACATTTTTATCATCACATGATCTCTCATAACAAAATCACATGACTTTTGTAATTCCATTGTAGTTTATGCACATCTTTTCTTATAGAATAAAAAAGTTTATTCTACTCAGTTATGTGCATGTTTTTTATGCGCATGTTCAAATTTTATGTGCATCTTAGCGTTTCCATCAACTGTTTTTTATGCGCATATCCAACTAGGTCAGACTTCAGGTCAACCAGCAGGTCAGAGCATCTACTAGGCAATAATGTTTCAACCAATGTTAGAAATCAAATCCTGTCATTACTTATTAACTCACAACAAAGTGAGTAGATGATGAGAAAATTATTATATTTTCGTATTTTGAATTATATGCTGGTAATGAATTAGATTTGGGTTTTCTAAACACTTTCAGTGTGTTTGTGTGTGCATTTGTATTTGAGTACGTGTGTGTGTGTGTGTGTGTGTGTGTGTGTGTGTGTGTGTGTGTGTGTGTGTGTGTGTATTTTTGTATGGACCCCCTGAAATAGCAGTGGCCACCCCCTGGCCACCCCATGTTAAAAATTCTAGCTCCGCCACTGCTTAAAGGGCCACGAAACCCCCTGTCTCAGCAGGGTGTTTTCACACCTCTAGTTTGAAAAAAGTCAGGAAAGTGGGCGTGTCCAGCTCTGGGAGTGTTGGGGGAGGGAAAGAGGGATGGACTTGCAAAGAAGGGCGTTTCCATTTGGGCACGCGCTGATTTCACAGGCAAAACAAACACACAGACGCAGTATGTTTGATACCGCACGGCGAATGGGAGAAAAAAATCCTCCGCATTTCTCTGTAACTTATGTACTCGGTAGGTAGCGTCAAAAAGCCGTGTGTGTATAGACTATCCTGTCACAAAATGTGGCGAAAATCCTGCACAACGGGAATAGTTTGTGTTAACATGTTTACACTCGGAGAGCAGCATTTACAGCGGATCTTTCAGTCTATAATATTGTACTATAATATTGCAGTGATATTAACATACTGTAAACTTAGTAACTAAATCATTTTGACTATGGTACGTCTTTAAAAACTGAAAGAGCACTGCTGATGATACAAACTAACTTTGCAATCTGGGTTAAACAAAGGGCACTGATCACACACACTTACCAAATCTGTAGACAGACAATCAAACTGGAGCTGTGTCTTTTTATTCAAAGGAGCCCAGCGCCAAATCCGGATTTCATCACTTCCAGATGCGAAAAGCTCTCGGGTAAAAAATGTTCCTTACAAACACACACTCAGATACATCATAATGTTCTCAAAAGGACAGACAGCCACTCTCCAGGCTGGATTTACACCTAAGTATCTCATGGCCGTGACGCAGCTTCAAAAATTTGTTTCAAACCGGAAGAACGAATTTGCTCAAAATAACGCAAAAACAACCAATTTTCACTTTTTAGTGCAATATATGTGTCCTAATAGTGTTTATAGCAGCGTGGGACACATATATGACTGTCAACAGCTCAAAAAATGTGTTTTGGTGTTTCGTGACCCTTTAAGCAGACACTTACAAATTATGACACACCTGATATTACATTATGTAACACTTAAGGATATCAGATATATAAATTTGTATTTAAGTGTTTTTTCTTCTGTCATAAGAACCTTTAAAAATAATAAAATGGTTCTTGATGCCACAATGTCTGAAAAGCCTGCTTTATAATAGAAAATAAAAAGCTTTTTAAAAAAAAAGCAGTTTCCATGCAATACATATCCAAAAAAATTACTTCAAATAGAACAGATGAACTGGAACTTGAACAGAAGAAGGTCATAAGAACACAAGAACGTGACCTTCTCCAAAGAACAAAATCTGCATTTAATGATTTTATCTAAAGACCTCAACAGTGATTGTGTGTCTTGGCACCAAATCCATGCGGAGTTTCAACACATTTAGAATCTAGGTATAGAATCACTTTTTGTGCTGGTTTCAGAACCTAAAGAAATTAATTTTGAATCAAATTATTACAGTAAAACAAACTTTGACATGTAGGTAGGTAGGAAGGATAGGTAGAAAGATAGGTAGGTAGATGGGTAGCTAGGTAGTTGGGTAGGCAGGCAGAAATTTACAATAGAATTTTCTTCACACAACTTACTAAATGCAATAATCGTTTTGTAAATCATATGATTTATCATTACGTACACTTAGCTGGTAGTGCCCAAGGGTCCATATGGGAATTACCATCGCATCTTTTAAGTGAGAATCATCCTAGAGCAGAAATAAAAAATTAGATTACAAGTCAAAACATTTAATTTGTGAAGATAAATGGGAATGGGAAAGTACATACTTACAGGTACACTTAACATTGGATTGCAGTTGTTTGGTGGCAATTATGTTGGTACAGCATACAAATCTACAACATGAATGTTTTTTCCCTGCAGAATATTGTGTGTCATACAAAAAATACAATAATGCAAAAATCTGTCAAAACACTTGATCAAAACACTCAGTTAATCATTAATTAGGCTGATAATTTACAAAAGACAACTGAATCGTGTAATCAATGTTAAAATAAACGAAAAACAACTCACCTTTCAAAGAACACCAATCACTCACTGAACAACAGTCACGGTACAATAACACCTCTCTCAGCTGGGTCTGTCATGTTTTTGGGTCCTCTTGAAACATTTCCGTTGTGTTATGTGGATGTTTGCAAGTGTTTTGACCAATTTGCTGCGCGTTTCTTCAGTTGTTTGTGTTTTGACCAATTTGCAGCGCGTTTCTTCCTTTGTGTTGTGATCAATTTGCAGCGCGTTTCTTCCTTTGTGTTGTGATCAATTTGCTGCGCGTTTCTTCCTTTGTGTTGTGATCAATTTGCAGCGCGTTTCTTCCTTTGTGTTGTGATCAATTTGCAGCGTGTTTCTTCAGTTGTTTGTGTTGTGATCAATTTGCAGTGCGTTTCTTCAGTTGTTTGTGTTGTGATCAATTTGCAACAGGTGTCTGTCAAATTGATGAAGATCGTTTCTTAATTTGCTGGTGTTTTTTGTTATTGCATGTGCTTTCTTAAATTGCAGCGTGTTAAGCTCTCTCGACCACCGTAATATACATAAATACACACACACACACACACACACACACACACACACACACACACACAAAAGAAATACAAATTTTTATGCACAAACAAATAAATCCTTACCAATGTCATCTACTGCTAGTGGTAAATTTTTCAATTCTTGCTTGTTCTCAGGTCCTAACCCCAGGCCAAAAGCTGTTTGTTTGTCAATAGAACAAGAGGATGAAAAAGACAGAAGATGATTGTTTTTTTTGTTTTTTTTTTAAACAAGAATATTTAACCAAAAGCAGTGATTTAAACTAACATATAATGATTGGATACTGACTCAAAACTGCTTGTCCAAAGTCAGACAGGACCACGTTTTCTATAGAGTGAGGTATGAGGCCACGCTGGAGCTGTTCCTTCAGTAGCTTGTGATTTGCGGACACATTTTTGTGATGTATAATGTTTCTCATTATGAAAATGTGTGTAGACGGAGCCATGTTATTGATGAAGTAGTTGTTCTTTCCCAATTCAGCAAAAAATTGCTCAGCAATTTGGCTGTTGAGCCAACCCTGTAGTTCTGGTACCAAATTGATTTTCCGCAGAACATCCCTTGGGTCTTCAGTGTTGGATTCATGCAATTTATCATACAGAACATAGTGTTCTGATGATCCTGTGATTAGATGGGCTTTGGTGTTCAGATGGTGATCAGTTTTGCTTTGGTGGTCAGTGTTCTTGAGCAGCCAAGGTAGAGATACTTTGAGCTTTCCCTGCTTTGCTTTCTTGATATTATCGCGTATTGGTTCTGCCAGTCTTCCTTCATATGGATGAAATTGAAGAATTTAAGGTGTACGTAAATTGGCATGTGTGGCCAAACCTCGAGCAAAGTCATATATGGTCAGGTTAGACAAGTGTTGCCATGACAAAAGCAGGTCCGCAAAATCCCTTGGGCTCTCTGGCCTCAAATTAACTGCAGACCACACCATGTGGGCACAGGACAGCAGACCCCGCTCCTAAAAAAAACATTAAAATGGAGATAAGAATTTAACATAGATAAAACATAAAAAGTTTTTTTTTTTTTTCATAAACTAGTCTCTCACCTGAGGCCCATATTTTGTCATACGATTGCCTGTTTTGCATCTCTGCCTGTAATTTTAATATCAGGTCCATGCGAGAACCCTTTGAGTCCACATTACAGGCCTTCCACAGCTTTCGGACAACACCAATCTGTTATGTGAATAGTGTATGATCAGACAAATCTTACAGACCTGAATTTAAATTATTTAAATATTTCTATATAATATAATTTCTTCAAGGTCTTCACCTTCTGTTTCATTAACTCGTCCACAAGACGATCCTCAGTCACATTGAGAACCTGTATTTCGGGTGATGTGACTTTTGGAGTTGCAACTTTCTCATACTCTGTATTGAGTGCCGTGTTACCCTTTGTTTTTTTTTGCTATCCATGCTGCCCAGTTTTCATAACTTGGCTCCACAGCAAATGGATTTTTTGCTCTGCCTAAGGGGTGAAATTATGATAAAATTATACATTATTAAACAAATAGCTTTGAAAAACTACATTTTCACCCTCTTAAGAGACATGAGGTGCAACTGCATGCCTGAGAGGCATTTTAAAGATTGCTGAGTGAAAATATCTACTTTAAAAGGGACTTTATTTAAACATAAAAAAGGGTAAATATAGCAAAAAGTCAATGCACCTGCATACAATTACTTACTGGAAACAAAGCCACGTGCAATCATCTCCTGATCCACTGATTGCCAGAAGTCATCAATGTTTACTTCCCCTTTAAACTCTGATCATGGTTCTTTAAGGTCACTCACTGTATTGAAAACTTTATTAGAAACTGCCTTCAGGTTTATACATAAATTAAAGTTTCTGTGTGAAGCGATATAACTTATAGTCTTATGACTTTCTCACAAGATAAAAAAGGCAAGTGATAAAGTAAACAGAATAATATTCAATTCAATTCATCTTTATTTGTATAGCGCTTATACAATGTAGATTGTGTCAAAGCAGCTTCACATGGAAGATTATAGTGAATTGAAACAGTGTCAGTTCAGTTTTCAGAGATTAGGTTCAGCTCAGTTTAGCTCAGTTCAGTGTGGGTTAATAATCACTACTGAGAGTCCAAACACTGAAGAGCAAATCCATCGATGCGCAGCTCTACAGATCCCGAACCATGCAAGCCAGTGGCGACGGCGGAGAGGAAAAAACTTCACCAATTGGTGAAAGCGAAGATTTAAAAAACCTCGAGAGAAACCTGGCTCAGTTGGGCACGACCATTTCTCCTATGGCCAAACGTCTTGTGCAGAGCTGCAGTCTAGGCGCAGGAACCTGGACCTCAGCGAAGACTCGTCTGTCCTTGGAGCGTCATAGGAGTCAGTCTCATGCTCTCACTCCACGATGTCCACCACAGCAGCTGCTCAGGATACGGCCTGGTCCCGAGAATCTTGGGATCATCTCGTCGCTGGTCTCGGATCGCGTCAGTGGCACTGCATAGTCTGAGGGCCTCGAGATGAGTACCCCCAGGTGGAAATACAGAATAAGGAGAATAATTAGCGTAGCTGCTGTTCATACCACAAAATCAAAATCATACCACAAAAGGAAAAACATGTGTGGGGCACATCATGCGTCATACCGTTATGTACTGCACTGAGTGTATGCTTTGCTAAAAAGATAGGTCTTTAATCTAGTTTTGAAGAGCGAAGGTGTGTCTGAGCCTCGGACATTATCAGGAAGGCTATTCCAGAGTTTAGGGGCTATAAATGAGAAGGCTTGACCTCCTTTACTCGACTTTGATATTCTAGGTACCACCAGAAGCCCTGAGTTTTGAGATTGTAAAGAGCGGGTTGGGTTGTAGCGAGACAGGAGGTTGGTTAGATAAACAGGAGCTAGGTTATTTAAAGCTTTATAGGTAAGGAGTAATATTGTAAATTCAATACGAAACTTAACAGGCAGCCAGTGTAAGGAGCATAAAATTGGGGTGATATGATCATATTTT
The DNA here is from genome assembly GCA_903798195.1 of Danio kyathit. Lineage (NCBI taxonomy): Eukaryota > Metazoa > Chordata > Actinopteri > Cypriniformes > Danionidae > Danio > Danio kyathit. Next base: position 15,534,705 of record LR812541.1, read on the forward strand.
CTAGACCTGGTAAGAACTCTGGCAGCTGCATTTTGTACTAGCTGAAGTTTGTTTATAGATGATGGGCAACCGGCAAACAGAGCATTACAGTAGTCTAGCCTAGAAGTCATGAAAGCATGAACTAGCTTTTCTGCATCTGATATGGATAGCATACTTCGCAATTTAGCAATATTTCTCAGATGAAAGAAGGCAGTTTTTGTGACATGGGATATATGATTTTCGAAAGTTAAATTGCTGTCTAATATGACACCCAGATCTTTTATAGTAGAGCTAACGCTAACTTTGTATCCCTCTAATTGCAGGTTGAGTTGTGAGAACCGTTGTGTACAGGATTTAGGCCCGATAAGTAATAATTCTGTTTTGTCTGAGTTTAAGAGAAGAAAATTGTTGGTCATCCAGTCTTTAACATCTTTAATACACTCAGTTAGCTTAGACAGTTCAGACATCTCATCAGGTTTAATATAAAATGTTGGAAAAATAAGAAGCATTATCTGCTCTTAAATGCTAGGTGCTAACATACCACAAGAACCTTAATGGATGCCTCCTCTAGCAACTTAATTGAAATAAGGGGACCGAGCTATTTACAAATTAGTGCAACCAGGTAATATGCACGTATGTGATGAAATCATAGCTAGGTGAGCAAATTGCCTACTGTAGAAACTGTTTTTAAGTGTGTTGAAGCAACGCTGCACAGCATTATAAAATCTGATCCATCTGCTTTCTGTAGCTCTCACAGTAGTTTGATGTCCTGCAATGATAAATCTGTGCAGCACTGCTTTAAGTTACATGCCTAGTATAGAAGGGTTGTCAATCTTTGTGACCTCTATATCAGTTCCAGTTCCATAGCTGCAGGTTTTCCTTGTCTCGATTCAACCCTAATTAAACAAATCATATTTAGCTAGTCATAGTGCTAAAGCATAATTAAAAACAGTATTGTTAAGTATGTTGGAGCATAAATATATATGATTTCTTCAAGGCTATGACCTCCAGAAACAGAGTTTTGACACCTGCTTATATTGTTTAGGGGAGGGGCCACATTCAGGGGGCTCCATTTCACCAGAGGCATGATTTTTAGCGCAGCCAAACAATCCTAAAAATCCTATATGCCTAAATGAGTAAGACATCACTTACAGTCTTTGCAACATGTTTCAGCAATTTATTTCTAACAATTACAGCGTTTATAAACACTTATCTGGATTATAAGATTTGTTCTTACCTGCCATGCTGAAAACACCTTTCTTATGCAAATCCATGATTACCACTGAGGGGTGGTAACCACAATTTACACAAGAACAGGAGTAATCAATGTCTGCCAAGGCCTCAAAATGGCAGTAAGCATGCAGTACAGTGTCTCGATTTGGGTATTTCACTTTCTGAAGGCTCTCTAAAGTATCGATGACCCTGGACACACTCACATGACTCTGGAACAAATAAAGTAGAATGAAAGATTTCTGAGATATTTTTAGCTTGCTGAAAACATTAAATTTTGAACGTGCTGCTGACACGAGGATTTAAACAAACCTGTAAACTGTGTCTAAGGTAAAGACAACGTTCAAGACTAAGAATAATGTAGTCATTAAAATTGTGGAGCCCATCACGCCATTCTTGGTATCTATAGACCATATCACATCCTGAGCATCTTCAAGTGTAAGTTGAAACCGCAAAAAAAAGGACAAAAATTGAAGTTATATTTTCAAGCAAGCTAATATTAAATAGTATATTCTATTATAATTATAAATAATTATTCTAATGTGTGTAGAATTACCATTAATGACACCAGTCATTGTGACAATTTTGGCACTTCTTGTGGTTAATATAGGCGTTTCAAGAGCTTTATTGCCATCACACATCATACAGCTGCTGTCCACAGGACACAAGCTTGATGGAAAGTCAGCTGATGACTTGCCCGAGCTCCCTCTTTTAAAGAAGAAGATGGAATTTGCTTCATTGAATAAATATACCTCACAGTACGGTGCAGGTTAAACTGGGGAGCACAGGTGTGGTCCTCCGAGTGTTGTTGAAGTGAGGTGTCATCTGCTTCAGGCGCTTGCTTTGATGTGAATATCTCTTTATTTGTCTGAAACAAGTGCCATTTGGCATTGTATTTATAAGGGGAGGACATCCTGGGTTTTGCACAAGGGCAGTGCCAAGATCTAGCAGTTAAATTGTATGTAACCATCACTCTTCCCAGTCGACTGAAGTGATGTATCACAGGGTCATACAGTATATAGACAGAGTAAACTGCTATTGAGATCCACCTAATGTAACCAACACATAAAATGGGACATGAGCTGTCTGCGCCACTTTCTGTCTTTTTAGACAGACTGCTTTGTGTTCTTCAAAGAATTTTAGCTCCATCATTTCATCAAGAACACTAGGACCCAATTGCTCCTCATAAACAGTCTCACAACAGTTGTCTAGTGCACAAAGATGTTTGCATAAGCCAAAAGGATGTCCACTCCTGTAAGCAAGCTGTTGGTATTGCCAGCACTCTTGTAACTCACACTTCACTTCATTTTGATTGCCCCAAGTCTTTCTCTGAACATTTATTGGAACAGAAAAACCATGGCCACTCCTCTGAACAGCAGACACTCCATTGGAAATGTCAATACACACACTAGACAAATGTGATCGAACTGTTATATCTTTTGTAAGATCAGTGTGTTTCCGTTGAATGCGCACATTCAGGTTCTTCTTAAGCACAACCACTGAACAATGTGGGCATGTAGTCCTTTTATGATATTTGGAGGCATCGAAAGTCTGTAAAGATGTGGAATGGCACATAGGCAATGCAGGAGTGGATGTGTAGTGCAGGTGAGGAAAAGCTTGGAATCAACTCAGGTGCAGACGTCTGCAGATTAAGCTCAGGTGCAGACGTTTGCAGACTAAGCTCAGGTGCAGACGTGCATGGAGCAGATCCATAAGTCACAGGCTTGGACATGCATGGAGCCAGAGCAGAAATTGACATGGGAGGATTGTGGAGCAGGTGTAATAGGTGGCTTTGCAAACACTGGAGATGGAGGAGGATGAGGTTGTTGATGTGATAAACACCTCTGCAGACGAGCCTCCATTGCATGTCTTCTGAGAACAGTTGTACTGCATAATGGCCAATGGTAATGGCTTTCCGATCTGCAGGCCAAATGGCACTTGCAAAGCCTTTTTTCTAGAAAACAAACACAATATGCACGTCAGAAAAAATAAAATCATTAATAAAAAAGATGATTTGACAGATAAAATTTTTAACATCCAAATCCATTGTATGATTAGTATGTGCATACACTTAGTGCATACACTATCATGCTTTTACACACAAACTCATTTACATGAACTATCAAACTGTCTTGCACACATTACTAAACGGAATGAGTCCATGTACCATCCAATTATAATTTGTTTTATTATTTAATACTAAAAGTAGAAACAAACACACACACACAAAAGAGCAAAACAAGAATCCAACACAATCGTTAGGGTTAGAATCATCTTAAATTAAAAAAAAAAAACAAATGCACACATGATACACAGACTAGACTTTGCTAGTATGCAAGGGCTCTCATACATATCAGTACACTTCTGAATTGCACTCACCTTGGAAGATGATTGCATTTTTTATATGGACTTCCCAGTGTGACTGAACTTTCTTCTGGCTCATTGGCTTCAGTGAAGGGCACAAAGGACAAAGATACAATGTGCAACAAGATGTGCACTTTGGTATCATCTGTTTTACACCATCTAACAGTATTGATTGATTCATCTGTGAGCATAAATTGAATTGACAAATATGAAAATTGTTCTTATGCACATTATACGTCGTATAACATGCATATTTTAATTTAGAAACAGTTAAGAACATTAAAATTAATTACCGACTAAGATATGACTGTATAGCTTTAAAAATCTGACCATGGACAATGTTGTAGTTTGATATTCGTTGTCTGCTAGTAGGATTTTGCTATTTCAAATTTGCAAACGGATTTTCTAATATTATACCAAGGAGCCGAAATCCGAATGTGCGAATTTAAAACCAGCTTTATCTCGGATTACGGCTCCTTAATATAATATTAGAAAACTATCGTTTGCAAATTCCAAATAGCGAAATCATACTAGCAGACAACGAATATCAAACTACATTGTCCATGGTCGAAGAATTAGTGCTAATGTTGTTTTAAAATGTTACTTACAAGCGATTTCAGACCGGACATACAATGTACCACCATAAACAATATAGAGAGCATGTCACTGAACGAATGTTGCCAACTTTACCTCAATCCAAATAACACAGGCAGTAAAACATTTGCCCTTTTTGATGTTTTTCGCCGTCGCCTAGCGTAACACAAATTAAGATACTTCCACTCCAATCTACTATGTGAAAACATACAAAATAACACTTTTAGTTCAACAGAATCAGACGAATAATATAGACCTTTTTCTTGGCTGCTGCATGGAGAGCGACGTAGCAACCAGCGTCTTCCGGTAGAATGTTTAGAACTTCTGCTTACAGCGTTTACAATAGGTAATTTGCGATCCGAAAATGGGTTTTAATAGCGCTTTGAGTGGATTACGGAGTGTTTTTGTGACAAAACCGTTATAGTCTGTCAGATGTGGTTCAAGTGCGAGAGAAAAATGTTCTCCAAGTTCACGTGTCTGCTGTCAGAAATACAGTGTGTGTGTATGTTCCCGACCTGTCAGCTGTTAGCTCAGCGGCTCTTCAATGCGCGCGCACATACACACACGATATTTCACTGCATTATAGAGCAAACCAGATTACTGGCATTAAACTTAACAGGTATGCGAGTCATGCAATTTACAAAAATGACCAATAAAAGTCTGTTACTAATACTCTGCTGGCTGATTTTAATTGGGAGCCATTTATGTTTATGTAAGTGGGACAGTACAGGCTATGTCTGTTTGTGTGTGTGTCAAACATTTTGGTGAATTACATTTGTTTGGGTTGGTTATATATTTGAAAGAAAGAGAAAATGTTGACTTTAGCGATGACGAGGCTTCATTTAAACTGCAGAAGATGCCGTCTGACAATGAGGGAAAAATGCCTCACAGCAGTTGTTTTCCATCCTATTAGATCACATTTTTTTAAATGATCAGTCCAGGAGGTGGCGCTGATCGACAACAGTATTAGTTCAAAGATGATAAAAGGTCAAATAGATTAAAACTATTGTTTCAAAGCTGTCCAAGTGTGACTGTTAACACGCATCAGCTGCCGACCGGAAGTTCTTAGCATTCTCCTTGCACATACACGCAAAGCATAATGGGTAATTTTGCGTTCTAAGAAAAAGGTCTATACTTACAGTGCGGGCGGCGTGTACAAGTAGAGGCTGGCAAGCATCTCTCTCGCAGAGCGTAACACAAGTGAGACTGAAAAGTGGGCATGCGTGGCCTAGCAAAACTTAGTGCGCATGCCCTGCCGAACATGCTGGTTCAAGTGCGCATGCGCGGCTGACATTGCATCATGCTCAATGCGCATGTGCGTCTGAGATTGCACCAGTCTGAGACTGCATCGTGTCTGCAGCCAGACCCTTCTCGCCAAATCAGCCATCTTCCCCATGATTGTGTAGCCTATAGAACTAGACTGAGAAACCATTTAAAAGCCTTTGCAGGTGTTTTGAATTAATTAGCTGATGAGCACCATCACCTCACAGCAGGAAGGTCGCTGATTCAAGTCCCGGCTGGGATAGTTGGCATTTCTGTGTGGAGTTTGCATGTTCTCCCCATGTTTGTGTGGGTTTCCTCAGAGTACTCTGGTTGCCCCCACAATCCAAAGACATGCAATGTAGGTAAATTAGATTAACTAAATTGGCTGTAGCGAATGAGTGCATGTGTGAATGCGAGAGTGTATTTCAAACACTTGAATATATTAGTCTGTGTCGAATGAATGTATACATTATACAAGTTTCACTTATTGAATGGAATTAGTGAAATAAATAAACTTGAAGATATTCTAATTATATGACCAACACCTGTATGTATATGTGTGTGCTGTATTTTCATACTTCGTTAATGATACATTTTCACTACTAAATTATTTTATTGTAGGGGATCAATCTACATTATAATATCAATAAGGGATTTATTAGTTCCTATCAATGAATCGGATCTTGAAGATTTGGATCATTGATTTGACTCAATTGAGTCAGATTGAATCAGATTAAAAGATTCACACTTTACAGTATCTACCATTTGTCCCGCAAATAGAAGAAATCGTATTTTACCAATCTTGTTTATATTATTTCCGTGGCCAACGATAATAACATAACACAGAATCGGGTTAACTTGTAGCAAGGTAACAAAATCTACAGCTTAAGGCAATGACTTAGAAGCACATAAAAAGGAACACAGTTCTTACAAAGGAGAACAAAGATTTATTGAGCTACACTACGATACATGAAGCTAACTACGTAATAAACAAACAACAAACAAACGCACACACACACACACACACACACACACACACACACAGGCAGTTCAGAGGATGCAAAATGAGTTGACAACAGTCCCAAATTAATTCTAGTACTTCTTACTAGATCTTAATCACCTGAGAAACCACAAAAGCAGAGATTTGACTTATCTTTAACTGCTTAATATCATATGCACCAGATCAGCAAGAGACAACATTCGTTTGTGTTACTTGCGTATTTGCTGAAGTCTTGACTGGGTTTGCCTTGCCGGGCTGGCCTGAGGAAACACACGGCGCTCCTGATCGGGAGGCTTCTGTGACGTCTTTGGGATTCCCTCGCTCGTGAGTGGAGGTTGTTTCCTGGGTTACAGACTCTGCTGAGAGTTCGTTTGCGGAAGTTTGTGTAAATTTGGCAGGTCCCGAAACTCAAGAGGTTTGCATGGAGAGTTCGTCGCGTGGAGAGACCCAATCACGTGGCGGCGCGGTGTCCGGCAGGGAAGAGGGGGTATACCGCGGTTTGGAAAAGTCAAGGTTTTCATACTGCCAAAATTTTCTCTAAAACCGTTACTAAGGTATCTGTAAGATTTTTTTATTTACATTTTTTTAACAACAGTATCTCCAGCAGAAAAGATATCCAAAGATGCCATTTTAAATTGTAAATAAATCTGTATTTTTTAAACTAATGAAGACGGCAGAAGTCTAGCCTGGCACGTTTACTGCTGCAAAATATTATAAAGGTTTCTCAATATAAAATATAATGTGTTCAAAGGGGAAAAAACTTTTAGTTTTTTACCCAGACATTTAAAAAGAATATATTTTAGAGCAGTAATCACAATACCGTGATACCGTGATATTTTTTTCCAAGGTTATCATACAGAATCTTATACCGGCCCATGCCTAATCCCCATGGCACTGTCTTCCAATGAGCAGTTGCCATAAAGGGCAGGGCCACGCCGCGTACCAGCGTAGTAAGGGTCAATCATTAACAGACTGCATGTTTATTTCATGTGGTAAAATCTCTTGTAAGATTGTAACCTTCTTACATCAAATGTTACAAGATGAACACTGTTTGTACTACTAGTTTTTTATCTACACCAACGTATTGCGAATGTAAATGGGTTTTGTTTGGTACCAAACATCAAACATTTCAGACACATACAGATCATTTTAATCTGCTATAAGGGTTAAGACAAAACATTCATCAACCTGGTTGGTTGGAATAAACACAGCACATGAGGAAACCTATGTCATATTATTCAAAGATGTATCTGCCTTAGTTCTAACATTTTAAGAGATTGTCTTTCATTCGTAACCATTAATTGCCAGAGATGTCTTTGTCTCTACGAAATTTGGTACATCTGGCTGCAAGCATGATGTACCGAGGGCGAGCACATGACCGGGAGTCATTCAAAAGTCTCGTGCAGGCAGAAATCCACATGTAAAACCTCATTGTTTAGATGATTAATCATTTACGAATTTGGCTGAAGGATCCCTGCACATCTGCGGCCAGAGTATTGGGGAAGAGAGTCAACTCAATTGGTCCACTGTTATGTGATGGCGTAAGCCCTGGAGCGAGTTCAATGAATGAGACAATTTGGCTGCCCCAAAATTCCAAGCCTGATTAGAACTGTTTTTTGATCAGTGAGTCACTTCATTATTATTTACAAATCAGTATTTTATAGAATAAACTATTCAAATGAATATCGTATTATTCAGGAATGTACTGTAGTAATACAGTTAAAGTTAGATTTACTGTTTACTTACACAATTCTTGGATTATTTGGGGGACAACTTATTAGCTTTATGTTTAATCCAATTAAATTGGTAAAAGAGTAATGTTAACTTAATTTATCCATGTTGTCCCATACACAAATTTTATAAAACAACAATACAATAATTTAACAATTTGATACAATATTTCAATGCTACTTAGGAATGTTTAAACTGTACAGTAATTTTATTTTATATAAGCTTGTAAAAAAAATTTTTTTTTCATTTGATAGTTTCTTTCATGCATCTTGAAATGAATATATTTTTGTTCTGAATCATTTTAAGTCATTCATTTTCTTTTTTATTTTCTGTTTAGAATATAAATTAGTCTTTAATTGTCATTTATAAAGGATTTATAAAGCAAAAATAGTTTAGGTGAGTCATTCAGCATTTATTAGCATTTAATAGAATACAAAATAACCATTACTACAAGCCTAAATAATAAGATAAATAAAGGTTAATTTGAACAGGTAATAATTTACTTATTCTAAATTATCTTTAAAACTACCAACTACTCCTAAATAATGTTACATAAAAAATGTTTATAATTTGTTTCTGTATTTGATCAAGTATAAAACCTTGGTAAGCTTTAAAGACATCTCTTAAAACATTGACATATTTAACATTTATTTAAAAACTGCTTCAGTTCAGTCTTTAGAGATGAAGTTCAGTTAAGTTCAGTTCAGCGTAATGTAAATGTTACTGCTGAAAGCCAAAACACCGAACAGCAACTCTACCAATGCGTAGCTCCACTAGTGCCAAGACAGAAACTAGTCCCAGCAGTGGCAAGGAACAAAGTTCACCAACTGGTGAAAAAAATACTTGAGAAAAAAACAGGTTCAGCTAGGCAGAATAATTTCTCATCTGTAAACTCTTTTAGTAAATTCCCTTTGTCAAAATAATAAAAAAGTACTGTATGGTTGCAGATTAGCACCAGATTTGTTTTTTAAAACTGAAGAATAAGCACTGAGTCTGTACTTTTAGAGAACATCTACAACAGAAAAACACGTCACAATCTATACACTTCCAGAAGTCAGCAGATATATTTTGTAGTTCCATCAGAAATGCATATCTGGCACAAAAGTCTCTGAGGAATACTTAATATATTTTGCTGATTAAAAACAAAAATAGATTTATTCCCCTTTTATGTTGTTCCAGCAAAACATTTTTTTCATGGAAGACACAAATAGATGTACTGAAAAAATTTGCCAGTCACTCTTTTGCATGGACTTTCAATGAATGTGCCAATTATGTGCCCTTAAAACACAAACACAAGTTTCAAAACCTTAGTATAAATTGGTCTAAATTCTTCATCCCAACTCTTCTAATGTCATATTACCTTGTTACTGAAAACATAAAGCCAGTGAAGTTGTGTTTTTATGGTATTTTAGTTGGTCAGATTAGCCTTCTCTGCTTTGATTGGTTAAGATGGCCACAAGATAGTTCAAGATATGCTGTGATGAGCAATTTGGCTGTTTGCACCAGAGGAAACATGACACGGGCTGTTTCTCAATATGCGTTCTTCAGCGGTCTTGCATCCTCGTGTTCTCATGTAACGTCATCATCAGCTGCCAAAGTTCAGTTCCAATACTCAAGACCGCAAGTACGGAGGACGCGTGAAACTTCCCGGATGTGTTCATGATATCGAGGACGCACCGATGCAGACTTGAGCACCGATCTCGCTCTTGAAGTCCCAGAAATCATTGCGACTGGAGGTGGGAAGTGCAGCACTTTATTTAGGTTTATTATTAAAGTTTAGAGATATCACTTATTTACCTCAGGAGTTTTTCTAAAATGAAACGGTGAATATAAACATTACCATGGACATCCTAAAGGAATAAACATATTAAGAGTGTTTGTTTGCTGAAATTCATAATAAAATCTGTTTTATTTATATTGTGCAACGTATATTTATAATGTTTTTTATGCAGAGTATATATTTTAAAAAAGGGGAAAAACAATAAATTGTTGTATGAATGCTGAAATGTTTAAATAATAATCCATTTAAAACACGTGAAGGTCACATGACCACCAGGAAGAATGCAGCATCTCATTTCTCACAGGACACGTTCTCTGTTCTCGTGGTCTCCCGAGTTCGTTCTTCAGAGGACACCTGGCAAGACCGGTCTCCACAAGAACGCAAGTTCGTTCTCTGCGTTCTTGGAATTGAGAAACAGCCAGTAATTTATATGCAGCTATTCAGAAGCACAGGATAAGGGAGTGAGGGGCACAAAGTAGCGTGGGGTAAAATGTAACACAGAGTTTTAAGGTATTTGCTCAGGGTTAACCATGGCATGCTTCCGATGTTTTCACCACAGTGTGGCAAAATTTGGATTTATATTGCTGTGATTACCATCTTCTAGGCTAAAACATGGAACCATTTTGAAAGATGTAAAAAAACACAGTGGCTGTTTCTCAATATGCTTTCTTAAGTGATCTTGCGTTCTTGTGTTCTCGTGTAACCTCATCATCAACCGCCAAAATTTAGTTCCAATACTCAAGACAGCAAGCACAGAGCACGCGTGAAAGTTCCCGGATGTGTTCTTGGTATCGAGGACACATTGATGCAGACTTGAGCACAGCACTCACTCTAGAAGTCCCAGAAGTCATTGCGACTGGAGGTGGGAAGCACAGTAGGGCGGCAACAACGAATCGAATCAAATTGATTACTAAAAGCATTGGCAACGAATTTCATAATCGATTTGTCCTGTCGCTCAACATGGATACGTTTGATTATTAAGTAAAGTTTATTTATAAACTAATTTCGAGTGGATCATGTGATTATGATTGAACACCTTCTCCATACCCTTCAATATTTCCATTATACTGACACTCACCGCACCTCTGCAGCTGCAGAGACACTCTGCTGAACTTTTTCGCTACATTTCACCACTGCCATAGTAAGCCTCTCTAACAGAGATCACGCAAACGTGCTTCAAATCATTACATTCACCACACTCTCCCACCCCGTCAATGCAATTAAACACTGCCACGGGAGCACACATAGTTGTACATATTTCGTCTGCCAGTACACCACTTCAGTAGCAGCGACCACTCTTATCTCACCATTTACACCCACACCGGTCCCATTTCCACTCCTACAAGCCTTTTGTAGTACCAACTTTTTAACACTTAATAGCCAGAAGCAGGATATTGCATTGATCTTCATTGCCTTTTGGGAGGTTCTTCAAATACGTGGCTGCTGTCCCGAGCAAAGCATTTTGAGGTGCTATT
>LR812541.1:15551120-15556120 GCA_903798195.1 Danio kyathit
TCTTTATGCTGATTGTCCGACGTGAATTTAATTTGTTTCAATTCTATTTTGTTTTGTCCCAAGGGCTGCTTCTGCTTAAGCTTTGCTTGGCTTTTAAATATTGCATTTGTGGTGCTTTGTCCTGCTTTATTGTGGCCTTCTGCTTCAACTTTTAAAACCCATTATTTGTAATTCAGCTGGGCCCGGTTTCCTTCATGCCCACGGGTGGCTGGTAGCTGCTCTTTGGTACTTTTTATTTTAATTTTTTTGATTCTTCTTTGTAAGATTATTGTTATTGGTAGTAGTAATGATGATAATGTTAATGTTGGATTTTGTGCACATTTTCCATTTTTAAATTCTGTTTCTTCTTTCCCTAGGAGCTGGGGGTGTCTAATCCGGGCAGTCGGGCCGTTGTATGGTGTGGATCTGTTTTTCCTAATCTCTCTTTCGCTCACTCGTGTGCAGTGTGGTGTTTTGAATCTAAAAGTGTGCACGTGTGAATTTTTGGGCCCAGTGCCTAGTCTGCCCGACTGCGGTAAGCCCCAGCTCCTCTGGTCGGATGAAGTTTTGTTGTGGGCACTAGCAGTGCCATTTTTAAGCATATATGTGCTTGTCTTTTGATAACTGTGGTCCAACGATAAGTGAATTGTAATAAAAAGAATCTATTTTCATATATCCACGTCTCATTTGTCATTGTTAGAGGTAGGAACCTGTATTTAATGTCCCAGGTAATATACTGGGTGGCGTAGTCGAGCTTTAATTGTAATATTTTTGTGGTAATTTGGCTCTAGTGTGCCAGTTATCAGATTGGGTTTTACTACCAACAAAAAGCCTTACCCCCGCCACACTATGACAACAACTCTCTGAAGAGTTTTGAAGAACGAAACGATCCTGGATCATGTCAAATTGTCAATAACCAAATCCAGCTACCCGAGTAATCCACGTACGAAGAATGGACCCGTTTTTGCGTTTGTTTTGATCCAGAAGTGCAATACCTCGTTCAACCACTGGGTGTCAAACTTACATACTGCACCTTTAAATAAACCCTATATAAGTGTGGAGTAATGAGTGAGGTGTCTTCATCTGTATTTAGCTCTGGTGACTTATTTCCTGCAAGGACATGTGCACGGATGGAGTATCACTTCTCATATTAACATTATTAACACTAAATCACTAGGAAAGTCACAAGGTATTCACAGATAAATTCAGAAATGTCTCCTTGAAATGAAATGAAACATGCTTGAAACTATTTGGAGACTAAAGTGAGAGGGCAATATGGTGGCTCAGTGATTAGCACTGTCACCTCACAGCAAGAAGGTCGCTGGTTCAAGTCCCGGCTGGGTCAGTTGGCATTTCTGTGTGGAGTTTGCATGTTCTCCCTTTGTTTGCGTGGGTTTCCTCCGGGTGCTCTGGTTTCCCCCACAGTCCAAAAACATGCGGTATAGGTGAATTGAATAAACTAAACTGGCCGTAGCATATAAGTGTGTGCGTGTGAATGTGTGTGTATGGATGTTTCCCAGTACTGGGTTGTGGCTGAAAGGTCATCCACTGTGTAAAACATATGCTGGATAAATTGGTGGCTCATTCCGCAGTGGTGACCCCTGATAAATAAAGGGACTAAGCCGAAGGAAAATGAATGAATGACTAAAGTTAGAACTTTTTGTTCATACTCACTCTCTTTTTCTCTCTCAGTCTAAAAAATTCTCTGCAGCATTTGAAGGTCATGCAACTGGGCCACTGCAGCTTCAGGCCTGACTTTCTCAAAGGCACAGTGAACTAAAGACTGAAAAAAAGTTATGTTTTTTAATAATTAATTTTATTAGATTTTACTCTTTTAAAATCCACAGAAAGGGAACGTTGCTGCAGATTATTATTTCAGATGGATGACACTCCTCCGCTCCTCTCTTCTTTCACTGGTAGCAAACTAACAGTTGGAGGGGTGTGGGCAAGCACATCTAGCACAAGCCTTCAAACTGCATCATCAAAAAAAAAAAAAAAAAAAAAAAAAACAAGAAAACTACATTGTGTTTTAAATGTTATCAACTAGATAATTTGTATGAATTTGTGAAATTAACATATAGCTGATATTAAAAATTGGATGACTAATAACTTATTACTAAATTCAGATAAAACTGAGGTCTTGCTTATTGGACCCAAAAACCTCACACACAAAAACTGTGATTTTTGATAGCAACCTATGATTTGAAGGCCAGATTTCAAGCATCTGTAAAACTGCATTTTTTCATCCTAAAAATGTTGCCAAACTTTGACATACGCTATCAATGTCTGATGCAGAAAAGCTTATTCATGCTTTCATGACCTCTCGGTTAGACTATTGTAATGCGTTATTAGGCGGTTGCCCTGTTGGCCTAATTAACAAACTTCAGCTAGTTCAAAATGCAGCTGCTAGAGTGCTTTCTATAACAAAGAAATATGATCATAGTTCATAGATCACAGTTCTTTCATTATTGCATTGGCATCCTATTAAATATCGTATAATTTTTATTTATTTTATTGACTACCTACAAAGCCCTGAACGGCTTAGCTCCCCAGTATTTGAGGGAGTTCCTGGTGTATTTTAGCCCCTCACATTTACTACGCTCAATTAATTCTGGACAATTGATTATAAAATCAACTGTAGGCGGTAGATCTTTCTTATATCTGGCACCTAAAATCTGGAACAGCCTTCCTAGCACAGTTCGGGAAGCAAACACACTGTCAGTTTAAAACTAGACACATCTCTTTGCATTAGCATACACATAAAACACAATTGCTTTTGAAATCCAAATACTCTAAAGGATTGTTAGTCTGCAATATTTAGGGCAACCGGAACCGGGAACACTTCCCAAAAGACATTATAATTTGAAAGGCATCTCCGCTTATGTTAGTCTGTTTTATTATTACTGAGGTTTCCATAATCCTGAACCAGGCCGTATTCTGAGCTGCTCCTGTGGTAGACTGCAACTCTGCACAAGAAGTTTGGTTAGAGGAGAAATGGTTGTGCCCAACTAAGCCTGGTTTATCTTGAGGTTTTTTCTTCACTTTCGTCAACTGGTGAAGTTTGTTCCTCGCCACTCGCTTGCATGGTTCGGGACTTGTGGAGCTGCACATCTATGGATTTGCTCTTCAGTGTTTGGACTTTAAGCAGTGAAAATTAAACCACACTGAACTGAACTAAACTGAACTTAAACTCTGAAAACTGGATTGACAATGTTTCAATTTACTATAATCTTCTATGTTAAGCTGCTTTGACACAATCTATATCGTAAGTGCTATAGAAATAAAGATGAACTGAATTGAAATATGGTTGCTTCAAGAAGCCTGAGCAAAGCTAAAGCAAACTATTCTCATATTACTTTATTAAGTACCGGAAGTCTAAATTGCATGGGAATGCAGATGGACTTTCCAGACTGCCACTCTCCAATTAAGTAAACCAGGCAAAACCAGTGGATATTTTGTACTTCATTCAGGTAGAAAGGGCCCCAGTAACAGCTTTCACATATGCACAAGGCTATACAGAATTACCCCACCTCATCCAAATTCATGGATTTTGGTATGACAGGGAAAGGTGAACCTGAATTAAGACCATACATCTTTCGATTCAATCAGGCTGTATGTTGTGGGGAAGGAGAGTGACCACCAACAGTTGAAACACGTGCATGCTGGACATTAGGGGATGGTTCGCATGAAAGAGATTGCCAGGAGTTATTGCTGGTGGCCAGGTGTGGATGGGTAAATGATGGAAAAGGCAAGAACATGCACAACTTGCCAGAAAATATGTAATGTTCAACAACTTGCACCCTACATCCATGGGAATATCCAGAGAAACCATGGCAGTGCATTCTTGCTGATTTTGCAGACTGATTGAAGACAAAATGCTGCTGGTTGTGATTGATGCACACAGTAAGTGGCCTGAAGTGGTGGTGATAAAATCTACAGTACCACAGCAGACAATTGGGAAGTTGGGATAAATTTTCTGCAGATTTGGGCCACCAGCGCAGTTTGTTTTAGACCATGGACCTCAATTTATATCGCATAGAATGGGCACTCTTACTAACAAATGGGGTGCAACATATCAAGTCATTACCTTACCATTCTGCAACAAATGGACTAGCAGGTTTGTGCAGACAAGGACTACGTTTACATGGACATCAGTAATCGAATTATTTGCTTTAATCTAATTAAGAGAATAATAAGACTAAGGTGTTTACATGAGTTGCTTTTTGAATGTTCCTTTCTTGATCATGTTTTACATGTTATAGCACATAATTCGATTAGCGCCATTGCGTCACCGCACTATCCGCATTTCCTCCGGAGTATCATGTAATTTCGGGTGTTTTATTTTTAATTTGTCAACATTAACTGCAGTTTAGCACTTTTTTTATTAATGCATACCCATCATGACAAACAAGATATTGTATGCAACTATGAACTGCTGGAAGAGTGATGTTTTAATGGAAGTTCACATATATATATATACATACATATACATACATTATATATATATATATATATATATATATATATATATATATATACATATATATATATATATATATATATATATACATATTAGGGATGCACCGATACCACTTTTTTACAAACCGATACGAGTACGAGTATTTTGATTTGTGTACTCGCCGATATCGATACTTCATAGATTTGGTTTCAACTAAGTTTATTTGTTCGTTTTTTTGCTTTGTTTTTTGCCTGTAGCAAGGATGAACACCAAAATCTTTAACAGGAGGCTGTTCCAAGCCAAAAATATACACATTGTTGAAAACCCTGCTAACCCAGACCTTGTCTATTAACGATTAAGCTTGGACATTTAAAGGATGAGATATCCTTGCGGCTTACATGTGTGCACGACTTCACACATTACACAAGGTGTGTGCAGTGTACGTTACCTTATAGAGTCACTGTCATTGCATATTGGGGACGCATTAAACCCTGTTTTGCACCATTC
This sequence comes from Danio kyathit, assembly GCA_903798195.1. Classification (NCBI taxonomy): domain Eukaryota; kingdom Metazoa; phylum Chordata; class Actinopteri; order Cypriniformes; family Danionidae; genus Danio; species Danio kyathit. The sequence goes on from LR812541.1 coordinate 15,556,066, forward strand.
TTTCATATTCATGAGTCCTGCCTTTGATCCGCGGTCAATTAATCAAACAGTACTA
>LR812541.1:15563620-15616120 GCA_903798195.1 Danio kyathit
GAGTGTTGGATACTCGAAATATAAGCTCACACTAGTTAAATCAATTAATATGATCAAAAATTACAGATATAAAGCCATTAATATTCATCATTTTTTATACAATTATACAAGCATTTCATTTTCCACTCTCAGAAACGGTAAACAGCGAGGTGTTATTCATATAGGCCCAAGCATGAAATATGTCATGATTATTATAATAATGGAAACACTCGTATTCTCATGCTTGGCCAAATGTCATGACTCACTTTCACTTTTCACATTCATAATTATGCACAAGCCCAGATATCATCTGAAACTTCGGAAGAATTCCCATCATATATTGGCAGCCATCCAGCATCTCTCAACCAGTATTTGACGTGGGGCGCCGGCTCTGACCGGCCACCGGAGCTCGCGGCCAATCGTTCGCGTTTGCCACGTGCAAGCCGCACAAAAACGCCAATCATTTCATTCATTTATCAATTCATTAAAGTTCATTCCGCTTACTCTAACTATATTTAAGAGGCCACCAATCATTTTAAATAATACAGTTTTTTTTAAAAAAAACCTGTATTAATTTTTTTTTTTCTGATAATAATAATATTAATAATAATAATTTAAATAATGAATATATCTATTTTTATTATTATTATTATTAATATTATTATTACATTTATTTAGGCTATTGTGCTTAAATAAGTCATCCGTGGTTCTAAATCAGTATTTCTTTTTATCACTCTGCCTGCCTTTCTCTTCATTTTTCTCATTTTTGGGGTTCATCACGTTTAAACGTTTGCAAATTGTCTTAAGTTTGTCCAGATTGTTTTTATTGTTATGTAGTAGCCAATGCTTGCTGCACGCCTTTTTGCACATGTTATGAACGAAAGAAAAATGGTTGCTTTTTAAAAAAAACTTTATTATTTAAAATGAATGGCGACCTCTTAAATATAGCTAGAGTAAGCGGAGTGATAGCTAACGATAAATAGGAATATTAATTTAGAATCACAAATGACTTTAAGCGCAATATCCTAAATAAATGTCCAATAATAATAATAATAGTAGTAGTAGTAATAAAAATAATAATAGTAATAATAATAACAACAATGATAAGAAAAAATTTAAATAATGAAAATATAGCCTATCCCAATCCTGAAAAAAAGCTGCGTTTAAAGAGAGCAAACACTTCTAATAACCCCTTAATGGTTATGCCATAGGCCTATATTAGACGGTTCTGTAGGAATAACTGAAGACGCTCCTTTAATGCATTCACACGTCATGTTAAATTATTTTACGTCCCGTCCATACCAACGCTATCTCACGGCTAATTCGTAACTTTTTGATTAGTGGCTAATTCGTATGAATTCGTACGATCTAATTCGTACAAATTAGTAGGTCCATACCCAAGCTTAAATCATACCTGAACACTCTAACAGTTCCAACAGTTTTGTGTGACATTCTCATAAAATCTCTCTGGTTTTGAAACTAATATCTTTGTTCTTAATTGTTCTTAGCCCTGGCAATGTTTATCTATTTTGTATTATTATAATATTATCTCTCCTGTTTCTCTTACGTTTATATTCTTTAGCAGTCGTACGTTTATATTACGTTAGCAGTAAATATAATACTTTATGTCCATGGAACAACGAGTTAAAGATAGAGATTGTGTTGGTAACATCATATTCGTCAAAAGGCTGTTTATGTGCATGTAACTCCACCGGTCCGAGCAGGGCGCGAGCCGGCCAGGCGAAACATGGGAGACAAATGCTCTGAGTAGACTAAAGATTGCGGAACAACGTCTGTTGCTGGATCCGAGGAGTGAGGTTTGCGCGATCACCAGCTGGCTTCCGTTACATAAGGGCAAATATAAATGACCAAAACATCATTTACTTATTTTACTCATTTTCATTTTATTACTTATAATGTCCAAGACATTGATATTATATTAAATGCTACTTTTGTGCCTTTATTAGCTTTTTCTCGCCTATTTACTGGGTTAAAAATCTTACATTATACCATCTCCACCTGCTGGTGAAAAAGCAGCTGGCGATCCTCAATCTGCAATCTATTGCTTTTCCTGCAGTTCCCGGATGTAATGTCGAATTTTAACAGTCGAATTTGAACCACTGAATTTATGGAAGCGAATATTTAAACTAAAATAAAATGAACTGAAAATGACCTTTTGAATATTATACATCGTATTTTTAAAGGGTATTGAAAATATTGTAAGTGAAACCTGGAAATTGAATATGAATTATTGAATTTACAAGTATGAAAACGTATTTGAAATATTTTTTGTTGAAATATTCACAGCTTAAATAAACAGCTATGGTAAATGGAGGGAGGAAGAAGATCTCAGGGTGCGAGAGGGAGCAGCAATGTGGATGAGGGCAGACAAGTATGGAGGGGCGAGATTGTGGATGGCTTTGAATGTTAAAATCAAAATTTTAAAATCAATCCGAAATTGAACAGGTAACCAGTGGAGCTGCTGCAGGACAGGGGTGATGTGATGAGAAGAAGGGGTTCTGGTGATGATACGGTATATATATAAAGATAGATGATATATATATATATATATATATATATATATATATAAAAATGTATATATATATACACATTTACATATCATACACACCACAAGGAGGAGATAGAGCTTGGAGACTGCTCAGTTGAACTTCTGAAGAAGCCAGAAGCACATGGAGTGGCAGTTTGCCTAAACTACCTTTTTTGGTGTGCTGAGGACCACAGTTTGCATTGATTTTTCTCTTTGGACTTATTAGTTGGACTCTTGCAGAACTTTGAAAAAGACTATCCAAGGAGGACATTAGATGTGCAGCAACTACACATGGTACCTGCTATCCTGAATCAAACATTTCGGTGAGAGAGACCCATTTTGCACGCACACAGATCCACGGACTTTGCACATACACTCACACACACGGGATTCACCATTTTTTTATTGTGTTAAGGTATGAATGTTGTTTGTGTTTATGTTTATTATGAGGACATTTTTCAGAGCACTATGAAGGGAAAAAAGATTACTCATTCAATCCATGAAAAAATAGGAATACAAAACTAGAGAATTTAACCATTTTTGTTATTTTTATTTTTGTGTATCCCGTTGATTTAAAGACGAGCGTTACATAGTACATACCCAGATAGCAAAATGACATCATTTCAACCGAAAATCAACGTTTCTTTTGACATCGATTCAACATCGTTTTGCTCATCGGGGTAATGTTGAAACGACGTCAGGCACTCCATTCAAATCTAACCTGAAATCGACACCATTGGTTACTTACCCAACGTTGAATCGATGTTGATATTCAGTTGATCGAAACGACGTTATAGAACCCACACATTTTCAACATGTAATCAACCTAATTGGTTTGTCCACCTGACGTTGAAATGATGTTGATTTATAGTTGATTGGAACAACGTGGAATCCACACATTTTCAACATATAATCGACCTAATTGGTTTGTCTATCTAATGTTGAAATGACGTTGATTTATAGTCGATTGGAAAAACGTAGAATCCACACATTTTCAACATATAATCGACCTAATTAGTTTGTCTATCTAATGTTGAAACGATGTTGATTTTAAGTCGATTGGAACAACATAGAATCCACACATATTCAACATTAAATCTATCTAAATGATTTAACATTTAAATGAATACTTAAACAACATTTTCAACATTAAACCAATCCATATGACCTAATCACCATTTCTTTTTACAGGAATACATAATATAATTTATTCTGTATATATGACAAAACACACCACAATCTGTCATCATTTTTTATTGATAAAAATACACAGCTGTGAATATCCGTTAAGAGCATGAATTCATTCAAACCTTCTACACTTAAACAAACAGAGAGAACATTTAAATTACTGACTAAAATAGTCAAAACCATTTACTCAAAAAGTAAAACTGTAGAATATTAAATACATTTGTCTATTTGTGTTCTATTTCAACATGTATTTTTCATTAGAGTAAAAAATGCATTTTATTTCAGATGGGCATAATAACAAAATTAACTATTAGGGTCAAAACACAGGTTTAAATCACAATGTTTAAGCTGTTTAAAGAACAACATTTATTTAATTAATTTAGAAAGATACAATCACAGAAACTAAAATTCAGATGCAACCATAGAAAAAATATTCTTGCTGGATTAGCAAGGTCAATAAATAAATAAATAAAAACTAATTATTTTAGGTGGTGTGAAACTATCGGGAAGCTATTCGTCTACAGTGCCACCATTAACTAGAATTCCATCCCGGATTTTCCAGAAATACGAAGTATTAGTGACCCAGACACTTGTCTGACAACAAGCTTCAAATATTACAACAACCGGGAAGAATTGCAAGCTTGTTTATTAATTACAATTATTTATTTTTTTTCAAAATATCATTGTTTAATGACTAAATGCAATAAATAAAATACAGCGATGCGACCAAAGAATGTAACGTATACTGCATAATCATATGCAATGCAAATGATCCTATTATAACGATCACTGCGAACAATAAGCTAAGCGTTCGTTTTATATATAAACTGTAAATATAAAAATATTAAAATTTAAAGCAATGAAAATCTATATGTAAAAAAACAAAACTACTTTAAACTGCGTCTCGTCAGAGCTGAGCATATGTTTTATTTCAGTAGAAAACAGTCCTCTTCATAATATTTCTATTTATTTCTTTTTAGTAATATTGTATGAATTTAAAAAATACGGACTTTCCTTTACGTCTCCCATTCAGTTTTTTTTACTTCCTGCTCTCCATCTTAATTTCAATTTTAAATTCCACACCAGGCCAGTAAAAAAATCCTTAGTGTTGAGCCCTGTTGAGTAATTCTCCTTCTCATTAAAACTCGAATGTGCATTGTGTTGTGACAATTACTTAAGATTTTTGTAACAATAAAGATGTATTTAATACAACCATAAAAACGCTAAAAGATTGTCAGTACACTGTACTATAGGCACAACCAGTCGTTTGGTGTGTTTGTGTGAGAGAGGAAAAAAACCATTTGCAACTCGTAAAAAAAAAAAAAAACTCTCAGACTTCAAATATACTGGTCACTAACAGAAACTTCAGTCATGGGTGCTGTTGTTTTGCTCCAGTAATACCTTCAGAGAACATAATAGTCAGTGATCCATACATAGGCAGAGATTAGTGTGGTGTAGGCAGAACTGGAATAGACGTCTGTCCAGGCACAGGTTACAGATCTTGATGTCTTCAACTGGAGATTTCAGAGAAACTGCCATTAAAAAAAGTGTAAGAAAAAAAAAAAAAAACATGTTACTCAGTAGGAAAATCTCACCAGGTACAGCATCTACTATTACAAAGTACAATTCCAAGGTAAATGTTCAGTTCAACCCACAGTATTAGTACCATAAAATTGCCACAATTTTTGACTCCTCAGACAGAATATTAAGGTAACATGGTATACTGTGAGAATTTAAATGATATTGGATTTCATTTTCTTGTGAAATTCTTGAAAGCCTAATGATATAAAATATTTTTAAAAACAAATGCATTTACAAACATTTGTTTAGATACTTAAACAAGTAAACTGCAGTAACCTCAAGAGAAAAGGTTGTTGACAAAATAGATTTTAATAAACAGGAAAATAAAAAAATGCACACCAGAACATAGCACTACAATCAGAAAAAAACAGACAAGCATGGTTTGTGAACAAAGGAAATCAGGAACAGAACCAACGAAACCACAAAGAACTAACGTAACAGATTGAGTGGGCAACTTACGAAATGGCAAAGCTTTTCCCATTCAATGCTGTGGAGCGTCTCTGGCGAGGAGTTCTTCACTAAATGTAGAAAAAATAGAGCAACAGTAAACTGACAGCGATTCACTTCGCTAGCGTAATAACGTGTTAAAAAATCTCGTTTAACGTTAGCTCGATGATACGTAATGTTATTTGCGAACCGTTTCTCATAACTTAGCCTATACGTTAGCTAGAGCAACATTAACTTACATATGTTTTTTATGCTCATTCCAAATCGATTTGACAGATCATCTTATATTTTTACACAGGTTAAAAAGCATTGAAGTCATAAAGTGAAGTTAATCGTGTTGAAATAGAAAATTAAATAACCAAAACAGCTTTTCATTTACGTTAACGTTACCTTTATAGATTAGCTGCAGTTAATAGCCTGGGTACCCACAGGGCGACTGGTAAGCTTACTAAACAACGTATAGGAAGTGGTAAAGTGTTAATTTACACATCTAAAAAGTTACATTTTGACATAAGTTCTTGGGAAAACGACAAATAAAACATGTGAAACATCGAATACAACGTACTTGCCTTCAGATTACAGTTCCGTCTGCTGCCTTCTGTTTGTTAGTTGATTGATTCAAATGATGAGCTGCACCTGTGCCTCACGCTGACTCGCGCAGAAGAACCGACTCCGAGTGATCCAATCAAGTTTCAACATCGAACCAATGTTATGATTTCGACCAGATGCGTCGGGTAGCCTATATGTTGAAGAGTCAACTTCATTTCGACATCGAACCAATGTTATGATTTCGACAAGATGCGTCGGGTAGCCTATATGTTGAAGAGTCAACTTCATTTCGACATCGAACCAATGTTATGATTTCGACCAGATGCGTCGGGTAGCCTATATGTTGAAGAGTCAACTTCATTTCGACATTGAATCAATGTTTTATTTTCGATGCAATAACCTTCCGACGTACCGACCAAATAAAGAACGTTGATTCAATGTCGAAATTTGATCGATGACTGATACTGACGCTTATAACCTATAATCGACATTGATTCAATGTCGGCTTGCTATCTGGGTAGTTAAATAGGGCAGCTGAAGCGTGCTGGGCCCAAAACCCAGAGGTCGATGGATCGGAAGCATCCTCTGCTAACATAGTGGTGGCCAGTACGGGGAAATTCTATATTTAGCACTAGTTCTTTGTTTCATTTATTATCATGGATGTTGCATATACAACTGTGGATGAGGTTGAAAGTACAGAATCACAAATTAACCCTGTAATTCACACTATTGATTCAAGTAAAAGAAATGGAGCTGATTATACAGGTGAACAATTTACAACTAGACGTAATCCAACTGAACAATTAACATCACTGCTTAGTTCATTGTATATATCAGATACTGATCAAACTGCTGATGTTGTTTCTAATCAAGTGGGTTATCAAGGAATTTATGGTGAAGTTTTTCAGTTAAGGGAAGATTTACTGGCCCTTTCTGATAAAATTCAAAATATGGAACATGACTTTAACAAAGCTTTTGAAAGTATAGTGAATCGTGAAACAAACTTTAGACAAGCATTAGATGATCATCTGAACAGTATGCAAGAACACTTTGAGGATTCATTGAAGAAATTAGAAAAAGCTATCGTTGATTGTTTTCTAAGGAGAGATGAAAAATGGGAAAGTAAAATTAAACAAATTTACTCAACAAGCACCCCATTTCCTTCTAGAAGACAACCTAGACAAACAAATGTTACACATGCTGATCTTTTTTCTGCCGTACAGTCACCTAGAACCCAACCATCTTTTAACGCTACTTACCATGTATCTGCCCCTAATTCCCCAGGTCACCAGACACAGTCTGACGCTAACGTTTTACCTGGTTCATCCTCCTTTTTCCCTCGACCTCCGGTACGTCTGGAGTTCCCCTCTTTCGGTGAAACCTGTGAGACAGCTGATGTATTCAACTTCATAGAAAATGTGAAGACTATCTAGAGGTGAGACCATTGTCCAATCTGGAGCTATTGGGTACACTTAGCACTGTCCTGCAAGGTCCAGCTTTAAGTTGGTGGAAGGCTCAAAAGGGAAAGGTGAGAGACTGGGAATCCTTTAAAAAAGCATTAATGGATGCATTCCTACCAGCTGACTATACAGGCAGTGCAGAATTATTAGGCAAATGAGTATTTTGACCACATCATCCTCTTTATGCATGTTGTCTTACTCCAAGCTGTATAGGCTCGAAAGCCTACTACAAATTAAGCATATTAGGTGATGTGCATCTCTGTAATGAGAAGGGGTGTGGTCTAATGACATCAACACCCTATATCAGGTGTGCATAATTATTAGGCAACTTCCTTTACTTTGGCAAAATCGGTCAAAAGAAGGACTTTACAGGCTCCGAAAAGTCAAAAATAGTGAGATATCTTGCAGAGGGATGCAGGACTCTTAAAATTGCCAAGCTTCTGAAGCGTGATCAAACAATCAAGCGTTTCATTCAAAATAGTCAACAGGGTCGCAAGAAGCGTCTGGAAAAACCAAGGCGCAAAATAAACTGCCCATGAACTGAGAAAAGTCAAGCGTGCAGCTGCCAAAATGTCAAGATGCCACTTGCCACCAGTTTTGCCATATTTCAGAGCTGCAACATCACTGGAGTGCCCAAAAACATGGCCAAGGTAAGAAAGGCTGAAAAACGACCAGCACTGAACAAGATACAGGTTTTATGGACTGATGAAATGAGAGTGAGTCTTGATGGGCCCGTGGCTGGATCGGTAAAGTCCAGTCCAACTCAGACGCCAGCAAGGTGGAGGTGGAGTACTGGTTTGGGCTGGTATCATCAAAGATGAGCTTGTAGGGCCTTTTTGGGTTGAGGATGTAGTCAAGCTTAACTCCCAGTCCTACTGCCAGTTTCTGGAAGACACCTTCAAGCAGTGGTACAGGAAGAAGTCTGCATCCTTCAAGAAAAACATGATTTTCATGTAGGGCAATGCTCCATCACATGCGTCCAAGTACTCCACAGCTTGGCTGGCAAGAAAGGGTCTAAAAGAAGAAAAACAATTGACATGGCCTCCTTGTTCACCTGATCTGAACCCCATAGAGAACCTGTGGATTTACAAGGAGGGAAAACAGTACACCTCTCTGAACAGTGTCTGGGAGGCTGTGGTTGCTGCTGCACGCAATGTTGATGGATTCTGTCAGTGTTTTGATCCGTTCACCATGGATGGCAGGCTTTTGAGTGTCCTTGCAAAGAAAGGTGGCTATATTGGTCACTGATTTGTTTTTATGGTACAGCAGCCCAATCAACAGCTCAGGGATTTTGCATACAATTACCGTGCTTTATGCCTGAAATGGAAACCAGACGCTTCAAAAGAAGAGCTGGTAAATAGGATTCTGAATAACATCAACCCCAGAGTTGCAGGATGCTTGAGGGGGACAGTTAATACTGTTAGTTCACTGGTGAAAGTAGGAGCACTGGTGGAAAAGGACTGTATGGGAACAAAGGAGTACTGGAAGAAAGTGAAAAGTAGTATTGAAAGAGACAAGACCAAGAAATCATCTGAAGCTGGTTCTCGTAAACATCTGGCTGGTGTGAGAATAACCCAACATCATCCAACATCTTTCTTGTTGGGAGTAACCATCAAAGTGAATGGACAGGAGATAACAGCCATCCTGGATACAGGTAGTACATTTACTTTAATTGAAGAGAGTGTGTGGAAGAGACTGAGATGTAAGAGAGTTGAAGCATCAAAGACTCTATCATCTCAGAATTTTATCATGGCTGATGGAACCATACACCACTCTAGGGATCATCAGTCGATGAGCTTCGTGTGGAATGAAGAAAAGTATGAGATTGGAGCCTTTATTATGAGAGATTCTCATTTGGCTTTTCCTGTCATTATTGGACTTGACTCTCTAGTTTTGTATTCATATTTTATCATGGATTGAATGAGTAATCTTTTTTCCCTTCATAGTGCTCTGAAAAAATGTCCTCACAATAAACATAAACAACATTCATACCATAACACAATAAAAAAATGGTGAATCCTATGTGTGTGTGTATGTGCAAAGTCCGTGGATGTGTGTGCGTGCAAAATGGGTCGCTCTCACCGAAATGTTTGATTCAGGATAGCAGGTACCATGTGTAGTTGCTGCACATCTAATGTCCTCCTTGGATAGTCTTTTTTAAAATTCTGCAAGAGTCCAACTAATAAGTCCAAAGAGAAAAATCAACGCAAACTGTGGTCCTCAGCACACCAAAAAAAGGTAGTTTAGGCAAACTGCCACTCCATGTGCTTCTGGCTTCTTCAGAAGTTCAACTGAGCAGTCTCCATGTGCCCTCTATCTCCTCCTTGTGGTGTGTATGATATGTAAATGTGTATATTTATAGAAAACAGTTCAGACAGGAAATAGAATACAGATACATTCACCTCACTTCATCACTTCAAAATAAAGAACATAAAATAAAAGTCCATTACTCACTTATATATTTGGAGCTACAAAAACTAAGTGTGAGTACGCTTAACTGCATGGCCTATTCACACATTCAATGAATTATACAGTAAGCATAAACTCAATTATGTGGCAGCGCTACAAGCTGCACCTCAATAATTCATTTATAAGCTTTAAACGTTTTTAAAACAATGCTTGTTTGTAATAAAGAGTGTAAAATCACTATACATATCTTAACCGCTATACTCACCACGGCCGCATGGTGTCAGTAAATGCTCATATGCGTTTGTGTGTTTACTGCAAACAGCATTTGAGTGCAACTCATCATTTCAGAAAGGCTTGAATAGACTCCACAACAAATACATCAAATAAACGTATGGCATTTTTGACTAGTGACCTTACTTATTTATTTGGAGGGACTGGAGGAGTTATTCCAGAGAAGCCAGGCACACAGATTTGGGGGCCAACGATAACCAGAGAAGGGACCAGGATATACCACACTAGGGAGGAGAAATGCAAACACTGGAGATCACAGGTAATGAGAGAGGTAAGTAAACTTGGAATACAGTTATAGACACTGACCTTGAGAAGAGTGCAGTCCTTCTTAATAGCAACTAGGCCAGACACTGAGTTAGAGTTGGTGAGGGTGTTTGTGATGCTTGAGTGATGACGTCTAAGGGCTTCCATTGGATTTTTCTTCAGAATATATATATATATATATATATATATATATATATATATATATATATATATATATATATATATATATATATTTGTGCTTAACAGAAGAATAAAAAATCAAGCAGGTTTGGAACCTGTGAAGGATGAGTACATGATAACAGAACTTTTATTTTTGGGAAATATATCACTTAACACAAGACATTACATTTTGATGTGACAATAAAAATGTTTCACATGTAATAATGAACATTAACAGTCAGCATATGAGTATTTCTAGAATTGTGGGTATATTTTGTGTCTCTAAGATAAACCTATTATCATTTTTTGAAAACAAAATATACATTGATTAAACCATTTTGAATAAAAACACATTATATGAAGTTATAAAAAAAATGTTTGTATGTGTATTTAGAGACATTTTGTTTTCAAAATATTAACTTAAAGACTCCTACTATACCTATTTTTACTGATTCTGCCTCCTGAATAAACCATTCAGCTTCAATTATCATGAAATAATTAAGTCTAATTTTTACTCTACTATGTTAAACAAACATTTGCAAGAAACATATATGTTCTGTATTACTTGTAATTTCAGTAATAAAAAAAATTAATTAATTGAGTTCGTCCCTGCATTCTTGTCAACTCTGTTAAACGGTTTATAAAAAGGCACAAGAATCTGTAAAGCACTGTCAGGAAAAAAAACGTGACCTGCTCCAAGTTCACTCCAAGTGATGACCTCAGGTGGGAAACTCTGAAAGACACTGAGCAAGGGCGGCTGGTCAATAGAGGGCGCTGGGGCGCCGCCCCCGTCAAGTTAGACTCCTTTAATATGTCAATATATATTATCACAAATATTAACAAAATAAACTGATTTAATTATAACATTCTAACATTTTATTGTAGTCATACTAACATTTATTGAAAAAAAAAATGTATGAACAATATTTTTTCATATGTGTACAGGGCACCGGATTAATGTGTGTCTATGTGGGTATACAAACTTTTGCAAAGCATGTGATATGACGATAAGCTCTAATTGGCCGGTTTTAAATTGTCCTTAGGGCACAGCGCACTGCACCCCGAACCCTCCCATTTTGTTGTTAGAACGAATCATATTTGTTTTTATATGATTAGCCTTATGTGATTGGACCATTCTCACTTAGACCGTCCACTCAGCAGCACTCGTCAGTTAGCTGTGCTGACCTTTATTCATATAGTGAAAGCAAGTGCAAGATAAAGGAAAATTCTGTTGTATCTGTGCAAAGATATCCGTCCACAAGGCATTTGGATGAAGAAAAAAAAGAATCAAGGAGCTTGGACCAGATCGACCTTCCTTGCAAAACTAATGAAAACAAATTCACCAGCAGTCAAGTGATGGAGAGCGCGCGTACACCCTTCCAGCACTTGTTATGACAAACGGAGTTGGCTGGCAGGTATGATGTAAGTCATGCCTTTTACTGTTTTCCATGTTTGCTGTTTCAAACAGCATGACGCAAGAGAGGCTGAATGCATTGGCCATGCTGTCAATAGAGAAGAGACTGGTGACTGAGATGACTGACTTTAACCAAAAGCTCATTAAGAAATTTGCAAGCCAGAAAGAAAGGAGAGCAAAATTAATTTTTAAGTAGTGCTACTGGCCAGTGATTAGGCAACATTTATGTGTGTGTGTGTGCGCATGTTTACTGATTATCTTGATTACTTCATTACTGATAAACCCAAATTGAACTAAAATGAAATGATTTGTGATGCATTTATTGTATGCTTTAGTCATTTTTGTTTTTTGGTACATCACCTGAAAATGGCTTTTAAAATGCGCCCCCCTCACATTTTTTAACACCAGCCGCCACTGACACAGAGTACGTTTACATGGACACCTACATTTCGATTTTAATGCGATTAAGACAATACTCTGATTAAGAGTCTACCATGTAAACAGTAATTTTTGATTAATCTGAATAAGGTGATAATCGAAGAAAAAAGAGAAAGAGAAATTGAATTAACATGTGTGGAGTATGCCGATTTTAGTCACATTATTGAAGTGCAGTACAGACATATAAACACCTTAATCGAACTAATTACCGTCATGTAGGACTTTTTTTGTGAGAGGATAGTCCACACACACAAACAAACACACACACACAAACACGGCTGTTTGAAACTCTCTGCACCTACCGAGTCAGTGCAGACCACAGACACCTGCATCGTGAAATGCGGAGTTTTTTTCTTCCATTCAGCATGCAGTATGAACTTCCATTAAAACAACACTCTTCCAGCAGTTCATAGTTGCATCCAATATTTCATTTGTCACAGGGGGCATGCATGAAATATTCCCAAATGAAAGTGAAAGTGCCAAACTGCAGTTAAAGTTGACAAATTAAAAATGAAACACCCAAAATTAAACACCTTAATCTTATTATTGTCTTATTTAGATTAAGGCAAATAATTTGATTACTGATGTCCATGTAAACGTAGTCAGTGAGCCATGCCAACATTCTTTTCAAGTTATTTGTATAAAATGGTTAGGATACACCAGTAGTGGTTAAAGAGCCCCTATTATGCATTTAAAAAGGTCATATTTTGGTTTTGGGGGTCTCCAACAACAGTCTAATATGCATGCAAGGTCAAAAAACACTTTCATTGTCTTAAACTGCTAAACTGCGCTGATTGGTCTGATGACCCAGTCTGTTGCGATTGGTCAACTCCGTTCAGTGTGAGACAGAGAAATGCCCATCAACATCTTGAAGTAGTCAGAGTGCAGAGTGTATGTGTGAGCCCAATGCAGGAGTGCATTAAAGCAATGCTAACCATAAGTAAAAACAACGACACACATTCAGTATAAATCCACACAGCGGCAAAAGCTGAACTATTTTGAAACTTGACCGCCACATGTGTGTAGGAACAGCTGACGGTGGCCATTGCAATGACAAACAACAGTGGATCGCAACCTCACAAACGCATTTAAATCCGTACACAAATCGGTGTTCATCGCGTTTTCACCATAGCTTTAGATTAATTTATATTAAATGCATAATTTGCAAGCTAGAGAAAACAAGGAGGCAACTATTTTAACCGCACTTACTTAAACTTGTGAAATGGAGGAAGAAACTGATCCATGAACTGTGTACTGTAAAGTTCCTGTCAAGCTCTGACAAAGTCCCATACATTAATAGTCTTTAATGATCCTTCCTTTAACAAACGACTGATAAATCCCCTGTTGTAAGCATGTAGATTGCTGACACACTCGTCAGAAAAATGATGGAAACACAGCACAAGGCTGGGGCTATAATGCTGAGGTATTTTTGCAAAAATAAACTTTAAACTTCAACTTCACAGCCTCATCTTTGGTAAAGAAAATAACACTAAGGCCCAATCCCAATTCTATTTCGTACCCCTACCCCTTCCCCTTCCCCTTGGCCCTTCAAACAGAGTGTGAAGGGAAAGGCTTCACAATTTACCCCTAAGAAATGGGACACCACACAGCACCTGCACACGTCATCATATGTCATTGGGATCTCTTACTTCAAAGGAGATCAGACGATCGCGATTGCTTTAGTTATTCCCATCCACTAGACTTTTCTTACAGGGAATTAGAGTGTCATCGAGTGTCAGAATGTTGTGGGACTGCTATACAGGAGATATTATGGATTATAGATCGCGAAATATAGCAATTTTTATTTTTATCGTTTTGTTTTAAAAAGCATGAAATAAAAATCAAAATAATGACAAAAAATACTAATTTGTGCATCTCCTGACTTCTGGGTGCAGCTATGCAGCCGTTGTGGCTGGTGTATTCTGGGAAATTTTCTTACCCCTTGGTTTCGAGTGTGAAAAATCTCTCTTTCAAAGGCTATCTAGCCCTTCCCCTTAGCCCTACGCCTTCAAGATAAAGAGAATTGGGACACTCTTACCCCTTGACATGAACGCGCAAAACGTAGGTAGGGGTAAGAAGAAGGGCTAAGGGGTAGAATTGGGATTGGGCCTAACTTCCTCTCACATTTCAGAGCGCAGAGTCTTCTTGACATGATTCAACCGGGATCTGCTACAGTGTTTGTCTTCCTCTTTTCTTTCTACAGTGTTTGTGGGCGGGGCCGGGGGTTTAAATTTTCCCAGGTCTGTGCGGGCAACGAATGGGCGGGGCTTGAGTTCCGTATCGACGTCATGCTGACACGGCTAAAGACTCGTTGCAGCAGTGATTCATTCGAACCACTATGAGTCGACTCTTTTATAGATTAATCAATAGCTTTAAACAGTGCACTTTCAGATTTAAGCCTTAGCTGGACATTTCACTTCACTTAGAGCTGTGTTACACACTGCATGGAAGGTCATTTTCAAAAACCCATAATAGAGGCTCGTTAATTATTTGTCAACCCTGTTACCATGACATTTCATTGAATTTCTCACTGTTTAAAAACAATGATATGATGAAAATACTTAAAATAGGATCCAAATCCCAGTATTTTGAAGCCCATCGGAACGTGACGTAGGAGTGTGATTTTCCCCACCCACTGAATTGATTGACAGGTACCCTGACTCCATAATAACATGTTTACACTTGTCCACAGAACATTTTTTGCAAAGAAACTGGCATTAAAACATATGTTGCAACTCTCTGTGATCAGCTGCACCTCAATAATTAATTTTAGACGTTTAAAACATTTTTAAAAGAGTGCATGTTTGTAATAAAGGGAGTAAAATCACTATATAATTCTTAACCTCTGTAAACGTGCATATGTGTGTGTGTGTAATGCAAACAGCATTTGTGTGTGAATAGACTCCACAAATACATCGGATAAACTTGGTATTTTTGACTAGCGACCTTATTTCAGCTTCATCCTTGTCTGTCTCTATCACTGACGGCTGTTTATCTGACGTAAACATGAGAAGCAGACACGCATGTGGGCGGGGAGAAGTAGCTCATTTGAATTTAAAGCCACGGGCTACTAAAACAGCTACATTGTCCTCTAGACACCAAAATGGGCAGATTCTACATTAAATAATAAATAATCTGATGGGTATTTTGAGCTGAAACTTTACAAACACATTCTAGAGACAACAAAGTCTTATCTTACATCTTGTAACAGGGGTAAAATAGGTGCCCTTTAAATAACAATTAGTAACACAATTGCTCTCTTCCTGAAATTAAATCATTTTGCATCATTTTACATTAATAATGTTATCAGTTTACTGTAAATTGTACATTTATTTTATATCATTCCAGTTTAAGGAAAATGAATGGAAATGTACCCACAATTATGGAATTAATCCTATGACACAAACAATTAGGACCAGAAAAGACACAAGTAATCTATGCCACACAAAAATGTCCAGGGGGCTTCATGTTTATGACTATTACACATTTATATAGCAACTTCAAAAATGATAACACATGGCAGTGGATGGAGCTAGCAAACTAGCACACTGCTCCACAGCTAAGCAAGGGCCTGTAGAAGCACTTATGTGGAGTTAAAGTCATACATTTAGCAGCAGAAACAGCACATGAACACTGGCGTCCATCTTCTTTTGGTAAACAAACAAAAAGCTGAAAACAGAGAAGGCAAGTGGTGCATCGGTTCTGTTTAGCCCGAGGGAAAGCAGGGTTTCTTAAAGGCACCTCCTCGTGGACAGGTGGAGGAGAAGGAGAACAGTCCACAAGCCCCTGCTGTATGTTTGGCAAACTGGGGTCCACAGAGGCAAACCAGCCTCCTTTAAAGCTTCATCCACATCATTCTGTTTCATCAGTGCTGTGAGAGAAGAATAAATAGTACTACATGACAGACTGAAAGTAATGCATAAATCAATCTGCTGTCAGTTACACAAGTCAGAATTATTAGCCCTCCCGAATTATTAGCCCCCCTGTATATTTTTCCTCAATTTCTGTTTAATGGAAAGAAATTCAGATGCAAAAGCTGCTAAATGCCACTTCCAAAAATGAGATAATGACATTGAGTGAATGTACGTGAGTGTACGTAGTACACGATTAACAAATAGATTTGATTCAAATAATCTAAATAATCTAAGTTTGTTGGCAAAAGCCTCTAAACGGCACAGGTTTTCAATGTAGCAGCGCGCTGATACTCCGGCTTTTATGAGGAGACTATTTTATACCGCTTTCGATTTTAAAAGACGGAGTTTGATGAACTGGATGAGCCTGTCCGACTGTCAGTGAATGACAAAAAAAAACATCCCATACCTTAAAAAAGAAATAGAAAACATACAGTCGGAGGTGTAGCATGCATTCATAACGGTTTTTTTGCCCAGCGATGCTACTTTGAATGAGTTCGATTTACTATACATTAAACAGCAACTGCGTTTCATGAAAGACAGAGTTAAGATGCCCTTCTTTTATCCCACGTGGATGCTATGAGAATAAACAAGAGACCAAGACCTTAAGTATGATGAGAATGAATGAATGACAGCTTCTAAAATTGTCTGAGAGACATCCCCTTTTTGCCCAGTCGGCCTACCTTGAGTTTTATTTGCTAATGGAAGCTATTTAAAAAAAATAAGTATAATGTATAAAACTATACATTGTTTGTATTATCTGCTTTTCCCTGGTTTATCACAGTGGAATGAACTGCCACTTACTTGACAGATTTATTATTTTTAATTTTAGGTGGTTTGTGTAAAGTGTTTTATGTTTTGTAAAATAATTTCTAATTGCATCTTTAGTGATTTTTAACTAATTCCAATGTCTTTTCCCAATAGGTGGATTTAGAGGTTTTTGAATTGGGTAGGCTAAATTGTCCGTAGTGTATGTGTGTGAATGAGTGTGTGTGGATGTTTCCCAGTGATGGGATGCGGCTGGAAGGGCATCCGCTGCGTAAAACATGTGCTGGATAAGTTGGCAGTTCATTCTGCTGTGGCGACCCCAGATTAATAAACGGACTAAGCCGAAAAGAAAATGAATGAATATATATATATATATATATATATATATATATATATATATATATATATATATATATATATATATATATATATATATACACACACACACTACTACTACTACTAATAATAATAATAATAATGTTTTATTGATAAGGTTCACAACCTGATTTTCTAGTCTAATTAATGTACACGTTACATAATTACTTAATCAATTATAATTCATTTTGTAATGTAGTCAAATTGCGTAACAATGACAACAAGTAATTTTTAAAAGCTTGTTAAATATGAAATGTATTTGAGAGTATAATATAGTCACAGTGTTAAATATAATCTTAGAATTATTAAAAATGAAGCTGCAGTTTGGAGAAAGCATCCACTACTTAAATACAGACAACTAACCAGTCATTGACCCATCTGCTTAAATCGATCTACAATAGCATTTTTAATTTTTAATTAAAAAAATGGCATTTGTAGTTTACGTAATAAAGCAAAAATGCATTTAAATTACATTTATTTTATATTTTTATATATGCCTATGACTTGGCAGAGCGCAGCTCCTGCAGGTGCTGCCAATTAATCCTGAGAGTATATAGCCAGCACCTGAAGAGAACTCGTCAGGCTTTTAATCGCTGAAGAAGCCGAACACTCAGCTATCAGCTGGAGACCCAGCTGCTGTGGCGATGAAGACACGTCTCTGTTACTTCTTTCAGGGAACGTTGGTTACGGACGTAACTGGGACATTCCCTTTCAGTTCAGGAACTCCAACGTCTGTCTAAATAGACACTATTGGAGAGCACTAATGAGCACACAAGCACCACCAAAAGTGCAACCTTCCAATGTCCCCGGGCTCTTTAATTATCAGAATATGGGAATAATTCAAATTTTTTTAGGGGGTCGCATGAGTTCTTTTTAACTAACTAACTGAAGACTAAGAATTTTAAAATATGACAGTATGTTGGGAAAGTGTGAAAGAGGAAGAGGAAGGATGCTGTGGAGTTAGCAGGTACCCAAGGGAAGACCTGGTGACAATATAAGCCTATGGGCTAACACTATCTGCGTTCAGAGGAACAGCAGGTTCAGAAGGTTCACCAAATGAGGAACTCACTAAGCAGAGCAGAATAAGTGCCTGCATTTCATGTTTGGATAAATGGTGCAGCATTTTTGGACACCAAGCTCAGTTTTTTCCCGATTGACCAGAATTATCCAGTTATCGGGAGAAAAGTGGCTCCGCCTGAAGATATCGAAGCTCGCAAATATGTTACTGTAAGTGTCGCCCAGCCCACAACTCTACAGAATCTGTTAGAGAGTTGCCACGCACTAATGGCCAAAAGAAGGCAATGCTCTTTGTTAAGTGTGTTGTCACTCCAAGGAGACACGGCTCGAATTGGCACTGATAAGTGAGGCCGATAGCATCAACTATCCAGTGGACCAAGCTTTTCCCACTTTCCTTCTACTGACCATAACAGAAAAAAAGCTGCTTAGAGGCGAATGCTCTAAGTGCGGTCCTATCAAAGGACAGTACGGGAACAGGACACAGCAATGATATAAGGAACTTCTGCATGAGAGAGAGCTTGCTCTTTCCCAGTTGTTTTCCCGAAATTCCAACAGGTCGAGGTGCCGGAGCACCAGGAGGAACCTGTACTGTCATGCTTGACCCCTAAACGAACACCGAAAAAACTGTTTGAGGATTAGGAGAATGAGACATAGGAGTGAGCGTCCTTCAAGTCTATAGCTGCAACCAATCCTGCAGACAGATGCACTAGGGAATGCCTTTCTGCATGAGCATTTTGACCGACATCAAGTGCAGGTTCACAATGTGCAGATAAGATTGGTTATAACCCACTGCTCTTAGGGTACAATTAAGTATGAGCTGTATAACCGCTATCCATCCAGGCTAGCGGGACTGGCTCAACTGCATCCTTCGCCAGGAAGTCTGCAGTCTGCTCACGCAAAACAGGGGGCGGCTGCAGCATTGACCGCTGTGAAATACACACTCATATGGCGAATTGAATCGCATAGCCGAGTCTGACCGTCCAGATGAGCCACTACAATGAGCTGGGCAATGCTAACCAGACCAACAGAGCCTGAACGAGCTGCATCACCGGAACAATAGCTGACACACCCGCGGTTGGACAGCTTTGGAATGAGGAGTGCCCGTCCTGGGAAGTGGTGCATCCCGAGTAAGGGCTGAAAAGAAGAGATTAGCTCTTACCTTCCTCCCAAGACACTATGAAGAGGCTAGAGAGAAAGAAGTCTGTCCTCTGACACCCTCGTAGCCTGTGTTGCGAAGTGCACCAAGGTTGCAAGCTGGAAGGCAGCGCGTCCCAAGCTGGCAGCAATTGAGCTTCACACCAAGAGAAAGGAGAAACCACTCTTTCTTGGGTACCATCGGCCCCGTGCAGCACGCTGTATTGATTTGCAGGTGGGATCCTGGCCCTCCTTTGGGGAAAGAATGGTCTTCCTCTTCTCCAGGCAGCCCACGTCAGGGTCGATTTGTGGTCCGTTTACTTAACTTCGCCCCGAGGGGGGCTTTGGGAAGGACAGCACAAATGGGCCTGGCGGAGTAGCAGTCTTTTGAGCCCACTGGAAGATGACCTCTCCCATTGTGCTCTGTTCTTTCACTCCTGAGAACTCATGGGTAAAGTCCCTGACAGTGTCACTGAATAGACGAATTACCAACCTACATCACACATGACGTCACATGGGTCCCCGAATGCAAAAAGGGACCGGTTGTAATAGCAAACATGTCGTGTTGTGCGGTAAGTCGCCAAATTTGCCAAAAATAAAAAACTTTTACCATACACCACACTGCTTTTATGCCAACCGCAGACATCTTTAGCTAAAAGGGAGCTGAATGAAGTGACGACCTAATTAGAAATGCAGTTCTCATGTTATATCAGATAAGTTCATGCTATGCTGAATCATGCACATTACTCGTTTTTGATTGCAGCAATAATTTCAGCAAAAACAGTTAAATATGGTGAATTAAACTGCGGACACTAAATGCCAAGAATGAAACGTTAAAGTGTAAGTTATTAAAGTTGGATTTATATTCACACATTTATTCAGTGACAACTTGTGACACTCTCCCTATATTGTTTACCACGCCACTTTGAATATTCGGTCTGAAATAACCTGTAAGTGTGACTTGAAAACAACATTAACACTGTTTATTTGACTGTGAACAATGTTGTACTTAAATAGTCATTGGCTGCTAATATGATTTCGCTATTTAGAGTTTGCAAATAATACTTTATGAAATTGTATTATTAAGGAGAAAGTCCGAATGTGTGAATATAAAACCAACTTTACCTCTATGTGTAAGTTCACATACCCTGCCGCACAGGTGTAGTTCGCGGTCAGAATCAGTTGTTCTGCTTGTTGATGATTACCCAGGCCTTGTATAACATTAGCTCCGCCATTTATTCTTTATCTTCGGCTAGGCAGAACCTCGGTTTTTAGCAATACATAGTTTTGAATCTGGTAATCATGGAACATTATTTCTTGCACATGACCACACAGAACAAATTGTAGGCATCCAAAGACTTGTAGGCCTTTAACTTCTCTCTTGTAAAATCCCTGGGAGCTTCAATGAGATTGTATATTTTGGGCTGGATGCTTGGTCATTTCGTCTTATCCAATATTCATTGGGGAGGGTGCTATCACAAATGGACCTGTCAGACGTATGCCGCTCACTTTAACGTTAATTTTGCAGAATAACTGTGCTTATCACTGGGTGACAAGCTGGTATAATACGCTGAAATCATTATGTAAATAATATATATAATATGTAATCAATATAACGTATTTCTAAGACAACAAACTCTGTACCGCATCGGATGTCATTCCCTCACTGTAAATGCTAGCGCTCCCGTTTTTTTTCTGCCACCTCCTTGCACGCACATCCTGAATGTTTACAAACATGGTATTTGGTCTATAGGCCTGCCTGGGATATGGCAGAGTGCACAGAGGGTGATAGCAGACCCAGTCTGTCATCTGAACATGAAAGTTCGCCCTCCAATGCTGTTATGCCACAGTCACACTAGAGTTTGAGCTTGCGAAATTCTGTTGTATGGCGCTGCGCAAAGGGGCGGGATTAAACAAGATGATTAGACATTAAAAATGTGAGCGATTGGTACATGTTTTAAATTTCTGTCCAGAGAGGTCATGTTTTGATCCTCGATTGGTCTCATGCAATCATGTGATGAGATTTTGCAGGTCAGAGTTCACCAAGCTGGAACTTTCCAATGCAGCGAACTGTGAAACTTGACGCAAGACCTTGCGTTTCCGGTCTGAATAGACGTCTATGGGGAGAAAAGTGCAGTGTGACCGCAGCTTTAATTGGCAGCACCTGCAGAAGCTGTGCTCTGCCAACTCATAGGAATTCATTGGTCCATTTTCTTACTCTTTCAATTTTACTTCATATTTATTTCTAGATCGCTTTTACAATGTAGATTGTGAAGATTGGTCAATACAGATCACCAATCACTCTTCAGAGCGATCTCCCATAGTGACTATTTAGACACATGTTGGAGTTCCTGACCTGAAGGGGAACTGAGAATTGTCATTAGTGGTCTCTAATAATAACCAGTCAATAAAAAATAATAATAATCTAATTTTGCAACATTTTAAAGGCAACCTTTGAATAACTATGAAATCTGTGTTAATACTGTGTAGTGAGCTGAACTGTGCATTCCTGCTTCATGGTCAGTGGAAGTGACCTAAAAACAGGAAGGGGATCTTGCCTGTCCTGAATATGTTCCAAGACGAGGACTTTTATTGAGGTCTATTATGCAATGCAAAAGACAAAAACAACAAAGCCTTTTAAAAGCACAGAAATGTCTCTGAGACTGAAGGGGTAAAAGATCCACACAGGACAGATTAAAACGAGTTTAAGATTGAGTGTGTTTGCATGCACACTCTTCACCCAGTAAACCTTTATAAGATAAAAATTGGTATTTTAACATAGACATCGCTAATCTGATTATTTACCTTATTCTGAATATTACAATATAGTATAGGTGTTTACATGAATTGGGGGTATGCAATATTACATCTACACATCAGGTCATTCAAAGTTTCCTACAGAACATCACATAAAGTGGTGTGAAAAAGTATTTGCCCTCTTGCTGATTTCGTTTACATGTTTGTCACACATTGCAAAAATTAAAAAAACTAATTAGTCAAAGATAACACAAGTAAACACATTATGCATTTTTCAAATTAAGTTTTTTTTAATATATATATATATATATATATAATATAATTAAGAGAAAAATACAAAACTACATACCCTGTGTGAAAAAGTGTTTTCCTCTCCTCTTGAAACAAAACTCTGGTGTATCACACATGAGTTCAATTTCTCTAGCCGGTACCAGACCTCCGTGAAGTTGGCACCCCATAAAAACAAATAAACCCCAAAACTATGCCATTCGTTTGTGCTACATTTGTGCTGATTTGTGCCGCAAAAACGAACGTTTGTGCTGGTTTGGGGTCTGAGATATTAAGCATTATTTTTTTGACCGTGTGACGTCACTTTCCACCCCATGTTGCTCAAATGACTTCAAATCAGCACAGGTCGTTTGTGCTGGTTTGTGCCATTAAAACAAACATTGTATCTGTTTTCCGCCTTAAGATATAAGCAAAATATTTCGGGAGCCGTGACGTCACTCTCCACCCCATTTCCTCTAAATCGCGTCAAACTGGTGTCATTCGTTTGTGCTGGATTTGTGCTGGTTTGTGCCGTTAAAACAAACACTGTACCTATGTTTATTGTTTAGATATTGCCTAATCAAAACACTTCACACAGCACAAATGAAACGCACACCAAGGAGACTATTTTAGTAAATATGGAGCAACTGGGATCGAGAGACCTCTGAATGATCTAATATTATTTTTAGGCCTACAAATAATATTTTTTTGCAGCACAAACGAGCAAAAAATTGTGAGCAAACAAAAATAACATATTCGTGCAGGAATATAAATATCTTATGTTCATTTCCACTGCACAAACCAGCACAAATCTATGAATGACGCCTGTTTTGTGCGATTTAGAGGAAATAATGGGGCGGAAAGTGAAGTTGCGGCTCCCGAAGTGTTTTGATTAGGCAATATCTAAACAATAAACATAGGTACAGTGTTTATTTTAACGGCACAAACCAGCACAAATCCAGCATAAACGAATGACACCTGTTTTATGC
Source organism: Danio kyathit (assembly GCA_903798195.1). NCBI lineage: Eukaryota > Metazoa > Chordata > Actinopteri > Cypriniformes > Danionidae > Danio > Danio kyathit. Next base: position 15,587,566 of record LR812541.1, read on the forward strand.
GATTTAGAGGAAATAATGGGGCGGAAAGTGAAGTCGCGGCTCCCGAAGTGTTTTGATTAGGCAATATCTAAACAATAAACATAGGTACAGTGTTTATTTTAACGGCACAAACCAGCACAAATCCAGCACAAACGAATGACACCTGTTTTATGCGATTTAGAGGAAATAATGGAGTGGAAAGTGAAGTCGCGGCTCCCGAAGTGTTTTGATTAGGCAATATCTAAACAATAAACATAGGTACAGTGTTTATTTTAACGGCACAAACCAGCACAAATCCAGCATAAACGAATGACACATGTTTTGTGCGATTTAGACAACCTGGGGTGGAGAGTGACGTCACGGCTTCCGAAATATTTTGATAGGGCAATATCTAAACAATAAACATAGATACATTGTTTATTTTAACGGCACAAACCAGCACAAATTGAGCACAAACGAATGACATCAGTTTGGTGTGATTTAGACAACCTGGGGTGGAGAGTGACGTCACGATTCCCAAATTTTTTTAATTATATCTAAGCAACGAAAATAGATAAAGTGTTTGTTTTAACGGCACAAACCAGGACAAATCCAGCACAAACGAATGACACCAGTTTGGCGCGATTTAGAGGAAATGGGGTGGAGAGTGACGTCACGGCTCCCGAAATATCCCCGAAATGCTTATATTTAAAGGAGGAAAACAGATACAGTGTTTTTTTAATGGCACAAACCAGCACAAATCGAGCACAAACGACCTGTGCTGATTTGAAGTCATTTGAGCAACATGGGGTGGAAAGGGACATCACACGGTCAAAAAAATAATGCTTAATATCTCAGACCCCAAACCAGCACAAACGTTCGTTTTTGCGGCACAAATCAGCACAAACGTAGCACAAATGAATGGCATAGTTTTGGGGTTTATTTGTTTTTATGGGGTGCCAACTTCACGGAGGTCACGAACCAGGCCTGATTACTGCCACACCTGTTCACAATCAAGAAATCACTTAAATATACCTGCCCGACTAAGTGAAAGAAACCAAAATATCCACAAAATCCTTTGAAATTCAAAAACAAATGAGAAAGAAAATAATTACTATAAAATCAGTCTGGAAAGGGTTAAATATATTTCTACAGCTTTGGGACTTTCTTTATATATAAATATAGTATATACATATATAAATGTATATTTATATAAACATACATGGTTTTTGATGTTGCCATTTAAATTGGAAAACAATAGAATCAAAGAATACAGTATTGTCAACTCAAAATATTGTTGTATACGCATACATGCAACAGTGAAACAATGATTTTGTTTTTATGAAGTTGGCAATTTCATTTTAGCAAAGGTTCCAAAGTAGCCTAAATATAGAAAATCCCACAGAAAAGAGAGTGACTGTTCAAAGTTATTTTTTTTCTATTGTATTTCAAAAAAGATGTTTTCTGTAGTTCTGTTAACATTATCTGAATTAAAAGCCTGTATAAAGGTAAGCATGTGATGTTCTAGGGTATATGTTTTAGTTTCAGCTAAAGCCTACTTCACATTACAAAATATTAAGCCTGATTTGAGCCCGCTTTGGAAGTTAACAAGCTCGCCAACAAATCGGGCCGTGATCAGGAAATAATCTGTGGGCACTCGGCAGTCTTTATGTGTGAACTACTTACTGAACAACACATCAAAGACTGAAATCACAGACTGAAATCGATATCTAGCATGCTGAATATTCCAGAGCAGTCGGCCGACTCGACCTCACGTGCATTCAGATGTAGTGACAAGCTGCAGCCAATGAGAGAGCATTTCAGCATGAGCTGAATGGCTGTGTGCTTAGGAGCTCAACAGAAACTGTCTGTGACTACGTTTACATTAATAATTCGATTTTAATGCAATTAAGACAATACTCTGATTAAGAGTCTACCATGTAAACAGCGATTTTTGATTAATTTAATCAGATTAAGGTCATAATCGAACTAAAGAGAAATCGAATTAAGACATGTGGAGTATGCCGATTTTAGTCGCATTATTAAAGTGCAGTACATACACGTAAACACCTTAATTGAACTATTACCCTCATGTAGGACTTTAAGCCGCTTTTTGCAACAGGGTAGTCCACACACACACACGGCTGATTGACACTTTGCACCTACCGAGTCAGTGCAGACCACAGACAACTGCATCGTGAAATGCTGATTTTTTTTTTCTTCCATTTACCATGCGGTATGAACTTACATTAAAACAACTCTTCCAGCAGTTCATAGTTGCATCCAATATCTCGTTTGTCACGGTGGGCTTGCATGACATGTTCGTGAATAAAAGTTAAAGTGCCAAACTACAGTTAAAGTCGACAAATTAAAAAATTAAACACCCGAAATTACATAAAACGCCAGAGGAAATGCGGATAGCGTGGTGACGCAATGACGTTAATCGAATTATGTGCTGTAACAGGTTAAGCGCGATCTCATGTAAACTCATGTAAACACCTTAATCATTTTATTCTCTTAATTAGATTAAAGCAAATAATTTGATTACTGATGTCCATGTAAACGTAGTCACTGATTGGCCAGAATGGGCATTAATGCACTCGCTTCATTCTGCGTTAACACGGTCATGAGAGTAGGCTATATTAACAGTGACACTTAACTAGAATTCTTTGAATGTATGTCTTTATATTTTATGACACCATTACTCTAAAAATATTCTCTTATTTTGTAATACAGCCTATAAATATTTAGTTCAGATACTAGATCACTTTCAAACAGGAGCTATTTCGAGGCACAGAATATGCTGTTTTAAATTATATATCTGAAGTAAATCTATGTTTTTGCTATCAGAAAGTTATGTTCATGTTAGCAGGAAGTTGCTAGGCAAAAAATGCATGCATATTTAAAGTCACAGCGAAAAGTAGCAGACATGCATGGAGTCATTTTGACCAATATTGTAATTAAAGGTATAAATGCTCAGTTCTTTACTGTTTTGTAATTTAAAAAAATAACAATGTTAGAAAGAAATACACAGATATTTAGAAAATGTCAGGGTGTTATAGATATGTTAGTATTATTTCAAAGAGTTATTAAATTACAAAAATTAAAAACTCTCTGACTGCCTCTGTAGTTCTAGTGTTAAAGCCACATCTATCCACTTGAACCTTGCAGATGAGTAATTGATCTGCTGACGTATCAGCTGAATGGCGATGTTTTAAATGCTCCCTTGAAACGCGGTCAGTAATGTAATCAGCACACATGCTGCACAGTGTTCAGCTTTTTCTGACGACTCCTCCCTCAAAATTTCATTGGCTGTGGTTTGGTAGCTTGACTGAGCTGTTGGCGAACAAGTTGTTGTCAGATCATGTAGTGTGTGACCCCCCTCTTGTGAACTAGGCTTAAGACGTATTAGAAATAATCATTTTTAAAATAGAAACTTTAGCATCGTCAACGGTTAGGACTAAAACTTATTTTAAAATAGAAAATATACCTTTTTTACAGATCACATTGTGTGTTATTATGAGACAATGTATGTTCAATTATATATATGTATAATATATGTTCATATGTAGCAACTGAGGAGGTCGGATCTAAAGGACAATTATGAGCAAAGATGACAAGGACAGTGAAAGATGAGCTTAGGTTTAATGATGTTATGAAAGTTTGTTGTATAATTTCCTAATTGCAATGGGCTTGTGATTCTTTCCTTTGTTCCTCTATGGTGCTACGTTTATCCGAAACAAACATATACGAGTGACATAATCTGCCATGCAACTTTAGTAACAGCACAGCTGACTACACATATGCAAGTAATGTAAGATCTAAATTATTTTTGACCTTATGCATTGTCGTATAATCAAGAATAGTTAATTTCTTTTATATGAAATTGATTATTCAAATGATTTACGATTCAAAATACACTTTTCACAATCAATTTATATGCATCAGCAGGATATGTAATCAATGCACAGACTAAGTAAATCTGTATGAAGCTAATAATATGCCAAAACAATCTGAATTTGAATTGTATTAATTTAAATTATTGACAATTGTAATTTAATAAATCTGAATTTTTCATGCCATTAAAATAGTTTTGAATTTGAATTTCATAACTTGAATTTGATTTTCATAACTTAAATATTGAATATCTGAAATTTAAGACAACAGAATTATTCAAGGCTGAATTTTTATAGACGTATTTTCAAACTTCAGATTTTTTGTGTTCTGAATTCCTAGACTGCAGATATCCAGTTTGTAAAAATACAGTTTCAAGTTTTCAAGTTGAAGAAATTCAGAATATCAAATTCAATATCCTAGAATTCAAAACCAGAAATTCAGATCGTGAACTTCTGATTCAGCATAAAGTTGGTCAGGGGTGATCAAAAGGGAAGAGTAGAATTAAATTACAATTGTCAATGATTCAAATTAACACAATTCAAATTTAGATTGTTTTGGCATATTGTTAGCTCCATAAATGTGGCTTTATTGTGTCATTATGGTTTCAAAAATTCAACGGTTCTTTACTTGGGGGTGATGTGAAATATCAATAAATCTACATTAATCATATTGGTTCATTCAGATGGCTTTAACCAGCACATGTCTGTAGCATGTGATGTTTTCAACAGTACATCATTTGTTTTTTTGTTTGTTTCTTTTAGTGTCATTTCTCAACATTACATTACATTACACTACCCTACTGCTGTTTATATGCAAGCGAATAACCCAGGAATGCAAGGACACTGCATTTACAACAGTTTAAAAACAAAACTGTTTATTTCTGGGTATAGTGACATCAAAACATAATAAACTGTATAACAAAGTAATAAAGCAAATTATTATCAAATCAATTTTGATAATACCACACAAAGGGAACAAGATCCCGCCACCAACCTCATTTTTGGCTGTTTCTGTAGGCCGCAGTCAGACGTCATTCTGTCAAACTATATTACTTGCATAAGATTTAATGACTTACACATTCTATACTTCTCACACATTATCATCCTCTGAATAATGATGCATCCGATCGCACTGGTCTTCTTAAGTAATTCTAGCTTATTCTTGACTGCAAATCTCTTCCCAAAATGAGTCAAATTACTCACAGTCACTTGTTTACAAGTTTGTGGGCATTCAAGTGGTTTTGGTCATGTCATTTGTGTTTAAATGGCAGAAGTGGGAATTCATGAGGTCTTACAGTACAGAATGTACCTCAAATTGGCTTCATACAGACACAAACTAGAAAAAAAATTGCCTTTGCCGACCCCAGAGGATTCATTACAATGAAGCTGCAAAAACATAAAAACACACATCTACCAAGCCCCAGGGCCGGATTAACATAAGGGCTAGGTGGGGCTGAAGCCCCAGGTCCCACAGCAGGAGAAGGCCCTTGATTGGCTGGAGAATTAATTTGTGCCACACTGTAAGAGTTCTACTAACTCAAGTAGTTTGGGTTTGTGTGACTTTTTATAGTCTTATAGTTTTTTACTTATTTTTTGTTGTTTCAACATGCTTTCTGCATATGACATCAGTAACCTTTTTGTGTGTGTGTGTGTGTGTGTGTGGTGGGGGGATTGTTTTGCCATTTTTAATTAAATTACATAGATATAAATAGGTTAGAATAAACAAATATTCATTTTTCTAATGAAGTTTGAGTCTTCATGAATGCAGCTTTAAAAATTATTTAGCAAGAAAAATATTAAATTCAAATTTTACATACACATTTTAACCAGAACAGCTGGTTTAATGTAAGTACAAAATAGAATATTCTATTATATATGGTCTGTGTATCATCCGTTCATTCGATTATTCTATTTATTCTGGAAAACCAAACACCAGAAAAACAGTGAATATTTCATTTTACTGTTTATTCTGTAGGCACAAAAAAACAAAAGCTCATCTGTTATCCTGTTTTTAATTCAAAAGTTCAAAGTTATGGGATCAGAAAAAATATCAATCTGTAAAAACATTTTATACTTTATATGAGGAAAATAAACATGCGTTATGGACGTGACAAAAAAAGTTTGTGAGTTTACAGTATACAACATACTTTGTAGAATTTCTGTCAATTAAACTGCACAACCCAAAATAAACTATGCTAATCAAACAGACAGGAGTCGGCTTACTATAGAACAAACATGAGTGATTTTCTTTTTTTTTTGTATTTTTGCATTTATGAGGAAAAAGCGTCATTATGGATGTGACACTTTTCCGTTATGGATGTGACAGCTGTGAAATTTTTAATTTATTTTCATTTTTAAAAATTTGCAACAATTTCAAAAAATCTTTTTTCACATTGTCATTATGGGGTATTGTGTGTAGAATTTTGAGAAAATAAATTATTTTAATCCATTTTGGAATAAGGCTGTAACATAAAAAATTTTGGAAAAAATGAAGCGCTATGAATACTCTCCGGATGCACTGTACATGCACAGTTGTAGCGAGGACGTAAACAACAATGGGAAATGCTGTTTGGCACCGCTAAAAATTTAGCTACAAATTTATATTTATCCGTCAAACTCCTGTAAACAGCCACAATCTTCAGCAGCGTGTGTAGTGTCTCTCTGTGCGAATGCTTTCAAGGTCTTTCTACGCTTTCAGTAGCTTTGTTTCCATCTTAAAAATGCTAATTAATTTTACGCGCAAAACTGGATTATCGCATAAAATATGGTCGAATAAAGCAGCAAACAAAATTGTCACTTCCTGATTATCTGGCACAAAATATCAACAGTAAACTCAAAATTTGCTGCTAAAAGCGAAGCTGCATACATCTTTTCTTCATTTAAAAAATGACTTGCGCCTCAGAAGGCAATCCTGACACGCAATGAACGTGCAGTGGCGTTTGAAAACGTGAGATGCAGAGCACAGACACTCTTGATTCTGGAGGTAATTAACAATATAATAACACTACTACTGAGATAGTTTAAGTGGTTTAGAATTTTCAAAACAACATCTCAGATGTTTTACAATGTGCTCAGCCTGCTGGTTTGTTCATTCAGACACATTTTTTCGCACGCAAAATCACATGACATCTTTTAATGCATATACTGGAATTTGTTCGGTAAAAGGGTTTCCATCGTAGTTTATGCTCATCTTTTTTTCATCAAATAAAAGTTTATCCTACTCAGTTATGCGCATATGTTTTTTTTTGCACATTTTCAAATTTATGCGCATCTTGACGTTTCCATCAACCATTTTTTATTCGCATTTCCAAAATGTGCATAAAAATAGGTGGATAAAAACGTAGCTAATGTCTCTCTATGCATCTGCTTCCATTCATTTTACATCTCTACATCTTATATAACAAACTCGCAAAAGATATGAGAACATTTTATACTTACACATGCTTATTCCAAATATATGTGAGACACTTGTCAGATTTTATTTTCGAGCAGGCGTGAGGTTCAGCTGTGTGCTCTTCATTTTTCTGTTTGATTCAAGCAGCTAACACTGCCAACAGCTCCTCTGACTGACTGTTTGGTAGAGGGGTGACATGGAGCCAATCTGCGAATCACAGCACATTATGTTAGCTGACCAATCGAAGCCTCTTGAGGGAGGCCTTTCAGAGGAACTAAGAAATATGACAGCTGTTCTCATGTTAATTGAGTAGCAGTATATAATCAAAGTAAGATAAATGAAAAAAACACCATTGCTGCGTCCCAATTCGCATACTTATACTACGACCTAAAAGTATGTACTTTTTTGTGGAGGAAAAATATATACTTTTGAGTGTGTAACAGAAAAGTATGCAAGCTTTGGGACATACTACTTCCTCGTTACACAGATCGTTGTGTTGCTTAGTTAAGAGCCCTGTTAATCATCCACATGTCTGTCATATTTAATTTCCAACCTTATTGGAGAAGCAGCAGCAGGATAATCTCTCATTCACGAGTCTTTCATGCCGAGAAATCTCCTCAGGTCTTTGGATAATTCTGCATTCAGACGGTAATGTCCAAACACGTCTTTATATCAGTTCAGTATTGTTGTTGCAGATGAAATATAACACAGACAACGCTATATTTAAATATTCTCCAGTGGGCTAGATATTAATTAACAGTCATACAAACATCTTTACCGAAGCCTCTCTGCTTGACGGTTGGTCTCGCGCGTCCATCATGTTTGTAGTTTGTTTACACTTTTCACCCGCGTTTTGTAGTTCTAATCGAATTCACGTCCAACGCGCAATGCACTGTGGGCAATATCAGCGGTTAGAGTATGGACGCTTCTACACTTAAAATTTTGACCGGAAATAGTAAACCGTCCGGGAATTTTTGGCATACTCTTTTCAACATACTACAATTTGGGACATAATAATTCTAATTTCACATACTATTTAGGACGGATAGTATGCGGATTGGGGCGCAGCAGGAGATTTTCTACAAGTGAAGCATGAGCACACATTGCTTTGCATCTTATAAACACAACCAAGTCTTAAAAATACACTGCGGACCACCCCTTTAAGGTAAAAGATCAAGAGCCCCACTAAAGCAGCCTCTGATCTCCATGATGGTGAGGTCTAATGAAACTAAAAAAATTAATAAGTAAATTTGTAAGTTTTTTTGTAAAGCATAGAATATGTTTTTGTCATATGTTTTTGTCTTGTTACTTTTGGCAGCCTGTTTGAACTTTGAAGTTTATATATTATGACATTAATTTTGTATGTTTGTAGGCATACTTTAATAAAATAGAAAAAAAAACATAATAATCAAATAGAAATCAAATGGTGTCAAATTTGTTAATAATATTAATTAACAACTGAATAATAATAATAATTATTATTATTATTATTATTATTATTATTATATTTTTGAGGCGATATACTAAATGGGACCATTGGGTTTTGGGTTTGTTATAGCCCCAGGGCCCAATATTTTCTTAATCCAGCCCATCCGAGCCCCTCCCCATGGAGAATCATCAGTCTATATTACAGGTGTCAAACTTCCTGGAGGGCTGCAGCTCTGCACAGTTAAAGCCGCGGTCACACTGGACTTTTCTCCCCATAGACTTCCATTCATACGCACGCGAATGCATCAGACCGGAAACACAGGGTCATGCTTCGAGTTTTGCATTTCGCTGCGGTGCAAAGTTCAAGCTTGGTGAACTCTGACCTGTGAAATCACATTACTTGACTGCGTGAGACCAATCCAGGATCAAAACATGACCTCTCTGAACAGAAATTTAAAACATGGATCAATCGCTCGCATTTTTAATGTCTAATCATCTTGTTTAATCCCGCCCCTTTTCGCAGCAACGTGTGACAGAATTTCGCAAGCTCAAACTCTAGTGTGACTGCGGCTTTAGTTCCAACCCTAATTAAACACACCTGATCAAACTAATTAAGTCCTTAAGGTAAAAGTATAAGGAGCAGAAATCTGCCTGTGGTGATCAGTTTATGCCAACATAGGCTCGTTCTGAAAAAGTAGCCATATATATGTTTCTGGAGACCGCGAATGATGTAGCCAGAGGTACTTATGGCTGGATTTCATTTTTAAAACGAGTGCTAGGGGGGGTTGCGCCATTCCTTTTCACGCTTACCAGCTGACCGATTACCCCCGTATGGACAGCTTTCCCGCTGTAACCAATTTGACCCGTTAGCTCGCCATGTACATTGGCGGACTTGAGACGCAGAGAAGAGTTGACCATGACGATGGGGTTCGAGTCCAGAGTTTTAGAAAGCAGGTAAGATAAAAACAGAATCCAAAAAATAAAATAAACAAGTAAATAGCAGGGTGAGAATGTGGTAAAATCTGAAAATGTGGTAAAAATCAGACAAGGGCTTTTCTTTTTCTGGATTGTTTTAGAAAATTGTTGCCTGGGTTTAGGGAAATGAGTGGGTGGGTCAATCAATACAATTGGTTGGGTTTAGGGAAGAAGGAGGGTCAGTCAGTCAGTCAGTCAAACAGTCAACAGTGGCCTCTGGTGGATTCGTGAAAACATAAACTGCAAAAAAACGTACCTCCTGGAACGTATTTCGCAGCCTCCAGAAATGTATAGAGAGGTAAGTTTTCAGAATGGGTTGGTTTATGCGTAAGCTGCTTAAAATCTAAACCTGTTTACATCTGCATTGTCAGCTTTTGATCAATAATTGGGTTAAAAACATGAATGTAAATTCATCAAAGTTGTATAAACATGGTTTACTGGTTTGTGTAAGCCAGGTCAGCGGGTTATGTCAATGAGCTGAATTTAGTGTTATCAGTGCACTGATGTGAGTGTAAATGTGCTCAATGGGGAAAAAGTGAAACAGGATCTGCTCATGTACTCATGCAGCCGTGCAAAATAGTTCCTCGGAAACACAGCTTGTCCTAGATTCCTCAATGACATGCGCAATGTTGCAAGAGATCTGATGGATAGATGCTTATATGTCTCTCTTCATTCACACACAATTCTCTGGATCAGAAATGAAATGAAGAGTCTGGCTTTTTCATTTGTGCACCGACAGCATCTGGTATATTCAGCTGATGGCTCCGAAGTTTAGACACTTTTTTTTCATGCTGAGCTCACTTCATCTGCTCTAGTATCACAAATGTTTTTTATGTTACAGCCTTATTCTAATATGGATTAAATTAATTTATTTCCTCAAAATTCTACACACAATACCCCATAAAGACAATGTAAAAAAAGATTTTTTTTTGAAATTGTTGCAAATTTATTAAAAATAAAAAAACAGAAAAATTACATGTACATAAGTATTCACAGCCTTTGCTCAATAATTTTTTGATGTACCTTTGGCAGCAATTACAGCCTCAAGTTTTTTTGAATATGATGCCACAAGCTTGGCACACCTGTCTTTGGGAATTTTTGCCCATTCCTCTTTGCACTGTAGGGATGGTATTAGCCTGGTGATGAGCGGTGCCTGGTTTTCTCCAAACTTAACGCCTGGCATTCACTCCAAAGAGTTCAATTTTAGTCTTATCAGACCAGAGAATTTTGTTTCTTATGGTCGGAGAGTCCTTCAGATGACTTTTGGCAAATTCCAGGCAGGGAGTGGCTTCCATCTGGTCACTCTACCATCTGGCCTGATTGGTGGATTGCTGCATAGTTGGTTGTCCTTCTATAAGGTTCCCCTTTCTCCACAGAAGAACGCTGGAGCTCAGACAGAGTGATCATCGGGTTATTGATCACCTCCCTGACTAAGGTCCTTCTCCCCCGATCACTCAGCTTAGATGGGCGGCCAGCTCTAGGAAGAGTCCTGGTGGTTCCAATCATCTTCCACTCACGGATGATGGAGGCCACTGTACTCATTGGAACTTTCTGAGCATTTTTTCTGTAACCTTCCCCAGCCTTGTGCCTTGAGACAATCCTGTCTTGGAGATCTACAGACAATTCCTTTGTCTTCATGCTTGGTTTGTGCTTTGACATGCATTGTCAACCCTGGGACCTTATATAGACAGGTGTATGCCTTTTCAAATCATGTCCAATCAACTGAATTTATCACAGGTGAACTCCAATTAAGCTGCTGAAACATCTCAAGAATGACCAGTGGAAACAGAATGTACCTGAGCTCAATTTAGAGCTTCATGGCAAAGGCTGTGAATACTTGTGTACATGGGATTTTTCAGGTTTTTTAATAAAGCAAATAAATAAAAAATACTTTTTTAAATATTAAAGATTTTTTATAAATTGCAACAATTTCAAAACAACCTCCTTCTCTGCTCCTGTAGATGTCGCTAACTCGCGATCAACAAAACGCCAAGAAGTACAGTATCAGATCTAAGCAAGAGTGAGCATGGCGGAAAATACAAAGGTGCCTCCAGCTTTTAGAGCTGACGTGTGGCTGCACTTTGGTTTTAACACTATACCAGGGAGTACTGAATTACACAAAATAAAATGCCATTTGTAAGCTTTGCAATATATATAGTTCTCTGTTCAATCACACTGTGCAGTTCTAATGAATTGGAATGGATGGAAAATAAATTGAAATTGGAATTTTAATTTGTCTGCCGACTTTATCAAGTTGTCAATATATTGTGACACACATACTAATACAAACTATTGCAATATATCACAATATTTATTGTATCGCAATATATAGTGATATATTGTATCGTGACCCATGTATCGTGATATGTATCATATTGTGAGGCCCTTGCCAATACACAGCCCTAGTTGTCATTATGGGGTATTGTGTGTAGAATTTTGAGGAAATAAATTAATTTAATCAATTTTGGAATAAGGCTGTAACATAAAAAATGTGGAAAAAATTAAGTGCTATAAATACTTTCCGCATGCACTATATCGTATAATATAAAATATAATTGTAAAAAAAATTATTACATATTATAAACATTTTATTGAATAACATTTTAACCTTATAACATTTAATTTTAGGATTGCATTTATCTGATTAATATTTTAAGATGATCTCATATTACATTATCTATTGTATTGTTTAACATGTATTTTTTCGTGTGTGCATTTTTCACTTGCTTAAATCACTTTTTTTGCAACTTTTAAAGGTGCTATACAAAATAAATTTATTATTATTATTATTAATTTATAACACCAATCTTATAAATATATATATATATATATATATATATATATATATATATATATATATGTGTGTGTGTGTATATATGTGTATGTAATGTTATATATCATGTAATGTTTTATTCTTTAGTTTTAAAGAACTAAATAACTGTAATAAACTTAATTTTAATTAACTAAAATATGGTAGGCACTGCCACTACTCAGATTAGGTTAGCCATAAAGGTATTTGTTAATAATAAAGGTTTTGTTAATAATTACAGAAGAAAAATAAGGAATGGTTCCTTACATGTAAACAGTCAAATCTACAGTAATACTCTGAGCCACATGGTGGCAGCACCGACATCACGAACACGTCAAATCAATATCAACTCAGGGTGAGCAGAAGACTGATGTGTAGCAGATGCACTATTGCAGCTTACATATCAATAAAACACTATTAAAATAATTTTTAAAAAAGCATTAAAATACAGTTGCAAGTATATCGCTACACATTACACTATGCAAAAAATAAAATAAAGTAATTTGAATAAAAACTTGGATTTACCTGTTTATTAAGACAAGGCGTGATGTCCATCCTTTAGAAAACAGAGATGGCAGCTTCTCATTTTGGTGTAGACAGCGGCCCCTTGTGACCAATTAGCGCATTTCTCTGCTTCCCACCCATTCATTATTTCACACATGTCTGTGTTTTGTTGATAACATTTCAGTGATAAAATTATCACATATTGCACTTTATTCCAGAGTATGTGGCTTAATGGAGATTCCATTCCATTCCATTCCAGAATTGATTGCTCGTGTTGTGGCTCACTACTTAGACAAGAAAATCTTGAAAAAAAGTTTTCACTAGTTCACAAAATCCAGCAGATCTTGAGTTAGCCTACAAACAAAAGTCTTGCGGATTGTTAAAAACAAAATAATTTAAATAAATAAATAAAAAAATAAAAAATATATATAAATAAACGATGCCATGGCAACAATAGACCCTATCGTCGCTATGGAGATTGCATCACTCCAACGTGATTACTTGTATCCAGTGTAAAGCGCTCAGTCTCTGTATGGCAAGCCATTTTAACATTCAACCAATATATTTTTATATATCGTCACCTTAGAATTATAAAGTTCTATCTGACATTTTTGTCAAAAATGAGTTATTGACATATTTTTATTAAATGACAACTAATTTACATTATGGGATGTTTTTCATAAGTTGTTTACATTTAAGACTTTTTATTTAAAAAACAAATGTTAACCACATACTGTTTGTATACTATGTATACTGTTTGCATAGTACTGTTTGTACTCTATGGAATGCAAAAACTGTGAACCTTAATATCTCAAAATCATTCAGAACGCAGATAGAACCTTATAATTCCAATGTGACGATATTGCTTTTTATTTACAAGTGTCTTTTCCATTAAATTGTAGTGCTTAGTTATTACCCACTAGTGCTTTTTACTTGATATAGTACTTGTTTCATATAATGCCTGTTAAATAGATGAACTTGTTCATTAAGTTGTTCATACTTATGTATACAGTGGTAGAAAAAAGAATTGAACACGTCATTATATATATATATTTTTTTTTTTTTCTGGGAATTACATTTGTAGAAGAGCTGTTGACATGTAATTGAGCCAGGGTTGGGTAAAAACCTAAACAATTCAAACAAAAAAATTAAAAAATAAAACAACCAAATCTGAATCTGAAAATTAGACACAATGGAGAATCTACAGTACTACTGAAATGTATTTAATACTTTATATACAAGGGTTTTTAGGTGATGGCTGCTTAAAAATGCCTCTCATATTGAGAATGAAGTCACATGCATTGCTCAGGTGTGATTTATTTATTTATTTATCTATTTTTTATTTATTTTTCACAGACTTTAACAAAGTGTAAAAGTCTTGATGGATTTGTGGGTGTTTATCAAATCTGATTTTCATTTTAATTTTATTACAAATAACTCATTTTGTAAAGTATTTGGTTTTATTTGACATTTCAAGTCAACAGCACCTTTAAAAATAAGTTTTCTGAGAAAAATGTTGACGTGTTCAATACTTAATTCCCCCAATGCATTAGGGGTGTATAACAGTATGTATTCGTCCCGTACCATCACGGTACAAGGGTCATGGTTTGGTTCATGCACTACCAGGATGAATAGTCAGTCCAGATTTCAAATCACTGGAGTTAGACAGAAAATGCCACAGCAGTGCAACAACTGAGGAGCCATTCGCAAAAACAACACTAGTCCCAGTGTGGCGCTCTTCTTATTGGTGAACTATTCTGTAACTGACCGTATGACAAATGACCACTGTTGTGGGTGAAAGTTAAAATTGTTTTACCTTCACATAGCATCTAAAAAAGTGGTGCTGCAAAATAGGCAAGTGTAAAACAGTCATGCACATCCATCAAACAGGGGAAATATAAGATACTGTCTTATCTTGTGCACATAAGTCAATTTGTGAGTAAGTAAGTCCCTTCTCTGTGCATATTGAACAGTTGTTGTCTGGTGCACCTGCTATTATGAATAGACACAATGCTTTCAATTTAACCTTAAATTTAATGCACACTTATTGTTTTTCTGTTATTTTAGAAGAGGACTGAGCTTAATCTTTGAACGTTTAATGCACATTTTCCTAATTCTAAAATAAAATTTTTCATTACTGCGCTTACTTTGTACTTTTGCATCACAAGAAGCTTTTCAATTCTGTAGCTGACTGTGATTAAAACACTTGTGCCTGTTCAAAATAAACAACCAAGCACTGAAGATTTGTTGCTTTTTCCTGTTGTACAGTACCTGTATCAAACCATGATACCAAAACTGAGGTACGTATCGAACTGTGACTTCGGTGTACAGTTACATGCCTAATACAGTATATATATACACACATATTTATTTATTAATAATTATTAATTGTCTAGTATTTTTTAATTAGATAATGGTACTTATATTTCTTAGATACTAGTCATTCATTACTAGTACTTAATTTAATATTATTGTAATTATTACTAACACACTGTAAAAAAAAAAATATATATATATATATATATATATATATATATATATATATATATATATATATATATATATATATATATAATCAGTTAGTACTGAAAGCATATGTTTAGGTCATTGTAACTTATTAAACTAAGTTAATCAAAAGTTAAGCTTTTTAAAGTCAGTTTAACATAATATAAGTTCAATGACTCATAGGGCTCTATCATGACGATCTAGGCGCAAAGTCCAAAGTGCAGGGCGCAAAAGCATTAAGGGCATGTCAGAATCCACTTTTGCTATTTTAATGACGGAAAATTCCACTTTGCGCCACGGCGCATGGTCTAACAGGGTTCAGCTTATTCTCTTAATGAGTTATAGGTGTGTTTTGAGAATAAACCAATCAGAGTCTTATCTCCCATGCCCTTTAATGCTGCGTTCACACCAGACGCGGAAGAAGCAAGCGCGAGTGATTTACATGTTAAGTCAATGCAAACGCGCGAATAGGCATCCTGCGGCGCGATACGCGCTAATGGTGCGGCGTGGATGACGCGATACGCGCAAATTGAGCGAGTTCAAAAATCTGAACTTCTGCGGACATTCGCTCCGCGTAAACCAATCAGGAGCTTGCTCTTGTAAGGGCATGATTGTGACGTAGCACCTGTTGTTGGTGTCCCGGGGGAAATCCTTCAGCCGACACCGACAACAGTTCATCAAACTGGGCTTGGCTCAATCAGAAGCACTGCTGAAAGCCTCCTTCATCCAGGTTAAGTTTCTGGAGGAGTTTATGAGCTCAGAGCTGGGTGCACCTCTGAAAGTATCTAGTGGACTCAGACACGGCTCCAAACGTATCGATGCTGTTTTACAGCCTTCATGAACCACATAAACACAGTTATTTTATCAATAAAATCCATGTTAGCCATTTAGCAACAAAGCTACAGTCACCAGGCAGACAGAAGCCCTGCCCATCACGTGAATCCGCGTCTGTTCTGATGTAAATTTGATGCGCGAATGAGGCGTAGTTTGACGCGCAAATGAAACGAGTAAACTCAAACGTTCACGCGTCTATTTAGTTCTAATTTCCAGCAAATTAATAAATTAACAATAATAATGAATTGTGGTAAAAAAACTGAGTTATTTCCAAATACACAAGCTATGCCTCATATGGTCTAAAACCTGACAGGTGGGCAAATTTAAGATTGTTTTTAATAAAACAAATAGAAATATGCAAATAATAAATACTACTACTACTAATAATAATAGCATTATACAAAAGCAAGTTGTCCTGAATAAACTGAAAAAGCCCCTCGAGATGCATAAAGCATAAAGGCAGTGGTTTTTATATTTATGTAAAAGATAATAATTTTAAATATTTTAATCCTTTAATTATTTTTCATTTGTAAAGATATTTGCGTATTGCTGTACATCTTGTGTGTATTAAGCAATGTTTAAGCGAGGCGCACAACTGATGCGCTCTGCGCTGAACTTTAGACCTGCTCTCAGCTGATCTATTGAGCAGTCTATTTTAGTTCGTCAAAATAGCAACACGCCAGCAATGTGCCTTAACACACCTCCTTTTTTAGATTAGAACGCCTATGGGCGCACATATGAACGCAAATGCATGTGCTATTTAAACAGCGTAATGCAAAACATTAAAACGACACTCGCATCGAGCTGAAACTAGCAAACAACAATTGTGTTGCGCCGTGTTGCGCAGGGTGTATGATGGGGCCCATAAAGTTAACTTGCTTCAGCTTAAAAATGTAAGGCAACCAGGATTTTTTACAGTGTAGTTCTCATCTTACTGGGCAAACCTTGTTTGCTTTCTTATGTTCATTTTCTTTCATTTTCTTGTCGGCTTTGTCCCTTCCGGGGTCGCCACAGTGGAATGAACCACCAACTTATCCAGCACGATTTTACGCAGCGGATGCCCTTCTAGCCGCAACCCATCTCTGGGAATTTCCACACACACACATTCACACTCATACACTACGGACAATTTAGCTTACCCAATTCACCTGTACTGCATGTCTTTGGACTGTGGAGGAAACCAGAGCACCCGGAGGAAACCCACGCGAACGCAGGGAGAACATGCAAACTCCACACAGAAACGCCAACTGACCCAGCCCAGCCGAGGTTCGAACCTGCGACATAGCGACGTTCTTGCTGTGAGGCAACAGCACTACCTACTGCGCCACTGCGTTGCACTTTCTTATGTTTATTGTGTTAAATAGTTTGAATGGTAGAGTAGAAAAAAGTACAATTGTACTAGTTATATAAGAAATCTAGAAACATTTTAAAAAGCACACATTTTTAATAAATGTGTGATAATAAATACTAAATACAAGTACAAATAAATATCTTATAAATAAATATTAATAAAAAAAATAAGTACAAGTGTCTTATAAAAAGGTACTACTACTTATTAGCACTAAAAACTATTGAATAAGTACTAGCACTTAATGGAAAACATACTAGTACTTAATATACTAGTAGGCTGCTTAATGGAAAATATATACTAGTAACATGAAGATAAATTAATATAGATCAGATGTTAAATTGGCTTGCCGTAGTCTCTCTAGCTTGGCATAGTGCTAGTTTTTTAACTGACACAGCAAAAGTTCAGTTAGCATCTTTTGCGTCTTTCACTGGTTGATATGGAGCGAGATCTTGGCAAGTAATCAACATAATAAAAGAACACAAAATAAGTAATTCTATGACACTCCAACAAGTAATATGTAATCTGAGCAATATTTTTTCATAATTTAAGAAAATTAATAATACCTTTAAATAGGCTACCTCTTCTTTAATTAAAATAATTGCTTCCCTTTCTATTATGGTTTGAGTAAACCAGACTAATAGATATTAATTTGTCATCAACATATACTGTTTTTTAGTAAGCTGCTTTAACTGTTTATTTCCTTTGCCCATTTTTTTTTTTTTGTTATTAGTTTTTACAGTGATGATTTTAGTCAGTGATTGATATAGTCATTTCACTGGTAAACTACTCATTATATTTCTTATTAGTGTTTATTATACTTTACTTCATCATTTCAAAATTAAGAATTAGCTATTTGCTATTAGCTATTTGATATTTGATATGAATTAGTTTTCAAAGTTGTAAGCAAATGATTAATGGAGTAGATATTACAAAAATAACACTGCTAATTCAGGTTTTAAAAACTTTAAATGTATCATGTTTCATTGAACAGTTTAATTAAGTAAATAAAAAAGAAGAAAGTTGTTTAATGGGGATCTTTAGCACATGTGATATTAATAGCTATTTATTTCCAATTATGTATTAATTGATGCTGGCACGTATTCTATTTTACTAACTAAGCTGTATCTTTCCCAATCATATATTTCTCATATTGCTGCTTAAATTCCTGTTAGAACTTGTCAAATGAAATGGCTAGTCAGAATTACTATTTTATCAAAGTAACAAAAATAGTAGTATATTAGTCCAATATGATTAATTGGCAAAACATAATTGCCAGTATCAAATTAATTATCATTACAGTGAAATACTATCGTTTTAAATTAACCAAATGTGCTATTTGTAATTTCTTTGTAATTATGTATGAATTGATATTATCGTTTTTTTTTCACAATCACTGATATCAGTACTGAAATTTAGTAACATTTCTTATGTTAAAATGGCTACTATTCAAGGTAAAAAAAATAAATAAAAAAAACTTATTATAATAAAATACTATGTGCTACATTAAAAGCAGGCAACTAGTTTTAAGGAACAAATTAATAGTTCAGATGCAAGAGTCTCTAAATACCATCTGACATTTTGTTCTAAAATTAGCTTCTGTGTTGGTTCAGCAATTTCACTTTAATATAGTGATTAACAGGTCTCTTTTTATTGCCTTCATGGTAAAATAACTGAACAAACATAGCATGCTGGGAAAGATGTTCGATTCAGAATAAAATTTCAGATGGGATTAGAGGCTTTGAGATCTGAACTCTTCAAATGTTAAAGCGACTTGCCATACTGATTTGATAGCCTTTATGGGCAAACAAAAAGAAAACAGGGGCTTTATCCTCACAGTAAAATGTTCAATCAAATAGGTAACAGTGTATGGACCTGACGCGTTAAATATGTACCCATTCCTCTGCGTCGTGGAAATGTAGGGTGACACTCGCACTATCATGACATTAACCTACAGCGTTGCGATCACGCAGACTTGCACTGACACGAAGCGGTCTAGAATAAGCCTACACGTCTGTGAACATCTTTTTAATGTTTACGCAGTTTTGGTTGTTCTGATCGGGGAAGTTTGGCTGCTTAAAGGCGCTGTTGATGCCTTCCTCGATCACCATATACTCCGACTTGCTGACCGACGAAGTGCTGCGCGTCTTTTTCAGCTCCTCGGAGGAGGACAGGGGCTGGAGGCTGCCGATGTGCAGGTACTGCGCCTGCTCCTCTCCCTCAGTCTCTCGGTGGTAAAAGTAGTTGAAGTTTGACACGATGACAGGTACGGGCAGAGCGATAGTTAACACGCCCGCAATCGCGCACAGGGAGCCGACGATTTTGCCCCCTATGGTGACCGGGTGCATGTCACCGTATCCCACAGTCGTCATGGTAACCACCGCCCACCAAAACGCATCAGGGATGCTGTTGAAGCCCGAGTCCGGATCGTCCGCCTCGGCGAAATAGACTGCGCTGGAGAAGAGAATAACCCCGATGAACAGAAAAAAAATCAACAAGCCCAGCTCACGCATGCTGGCTTTGAGCGTTTGCCCCAAAATTTGAAGCCCTTTGGAGTGCCGCGAGAGTTTGAAAATCCTGAACACGCGGACCAGTCTGATGACCCGGAGAATGGCCAAGGACATCGCCTGCTGGCCGTTGCCTTGCCTCTCTGCGAGCTCTGTGCCCAAAGTAATGAAGTAGGGTATAATGGCAACGATGTCAATAATGTTCATGATGTTCTTCGAGAACGTGGCTTTGCTGGGGCACGCGAAGAACCGGACGAGCAGCTCAAACGAGAACCAGATGATGCACAGGGTCTCGACCACAAAGAACGGGTCGGAAAAGGGGCTTGTGAGGTACGGGATAGTTCCGTTTGAAACCGGCGCGACCGTCGTCGAGTCAATGTCGTCCCGAAACTCGGGTAACGTTTCCAGACAAAAGATAACGATTGATATCAAAATGACCAGCACGGAGACGATCGCGATGCCCCTGGCAGGACCCGAGCTCTCCGGGTACTCAAACAGCAACCACACCTGTCGCTGAAACTCGTTGGTGGGCAAAGGGCGCTCTTCCTCTTTTATGAAGCCCTCGTCCTCTCTGAATTTCTCCATGGCTTCCTCCCCGAGCTCATAGAAGCGAATCTCCTCGGAGAAAATGTCAATAGGGACATTTACTGGTCTCCGAATACGACCCCCTGACTGGTAGTAATACAAAATGGCATCGAAGCTCGGGCGATTCCTGTCAAAGAAATATTCGTTTCTGAGTGGGTCAAAGTAGCGCATTCGCTTCTTAGGGTCTCCAAGCAAAGTCTCGGGGAACTGGGACAGGGTTTTGAGCTGCGTCTCGAACCTCAAGCCCGAGATGTTGATGACAACTCTCTCGCAACACTCATGGTCGGGCTCGTAGCGCTCCAGAGAGTGGTGCCCGGGCAGTGCCGCCGACTCCTCCAGCATGTTGTCGCATGCAACAATTGTCATACTGTCGTTTTCTGTGTAGCCGTGGTTCACGAGGTTGTTGCCCCGGTGCTTGCTCGAGAAAGGTGGAGGCGAGTGGAGGAGGCTGAGGTGGTCGTCCATACAGCTGCTAAAGTGGAGGGGCAGTGGAAGCCGCGCCTCCTCCACAAGCTCCAGTCAGCCACAGCCGCCCGCCGCTGCCGCGCGTCCTCCTCTCTTTCTCGAATCACTACTTTCTCAATCCAGTCTTCCCGCCCACGACGCCCGTACTGTGGTTTATAAACACGGCTGCTCCCGCCCCACGGCGCGAGGATGCTCATCACACATCTAAACTGCGCCCAATCAGAAACCTGGCAGACATAAACATGAACCCCAGACGCGCGTCACCGATGCCCACCGTTTAGGGGAGGGGTGTGAAAGCGACATGTGCAGCCGTTTTTTGTGCTACCTAAAATGAAAACGCATCAAAGACATTTGTTGCATTAACTGCGTTCATCTAAAAGTTTGCAAAGGATTGGTGGTGGTGTCTGAACAGTCAGTTTTATATGTATACAACCTGTAGCCTGTGCAACGCAATGACTTTAAAAGAGGTCTTTTTAAGCAACTGCACACGTTCATGTCCAAGCAACCTCCTTTTGATTCTGACAAAACACTAGCTAAAGTTTCTGGGAAAAAAACTTGGTACCTATATTGTAAATCTATATAGTGTGCACTGATCATAACAGTCGCATATTGTTATATTATATTCAAAATAAAGCGGTTGAAATGATTATGTACCTTTAAGACCCTCCACCGTTATGCTTTGACCTCATTTGGGGTGTTGAATGTTTAATAGCTGAATCGGATCACCCTCCGTAATTCGTACCCTGCCAACAAGCAAATCCTGTAGAAATGTTATCGATAGGAAGTGCTGTGCTGATGGTCTCTGACGTGCTTTGCATACACGCGCACGATGAAGGCGCGCTCCTACATTCAGGATGTCAGCAAGAGCACAAACCCCCGCCTTTACAGAGATGAAAGGATCGACGTGCACTGGCGTCCCTGTGATTGATATTTGGAGCGCAGCGGGGACTTCATCTTTATGCAAACCCATCCATGTTGTCTACTTGCAATGGTGCACTGTTAATTTAGATAATGGTGGAGTTTGAATGATTCATTCTGTTCTATGATATGATGTTTACGTTTTGGCCACACCTGGGTCATTCCTTCTATTTGGTGCCATTTCAGAGTAACTGTCCCTGAATTTTTTTTTTTTTTTTTTTTACATTTTTCCAAGATTCATTTCAGTTGAAGGAGTACTTATTACTCTATAAGAAACATATATTGATCCAGCACAGGATATTCAATTCATTCATTTTCTTTTCGGCTTAGTCCCTTTATTAATCTGGGGTCGCCACAGCAGAATAAACCGCCAACTTATCCAGCATATGCCCTTCCAGCTGCAACCCATTTCTGGGAAGCATCCATACACACTCATTTACGCTCTACGAACAATTTAACCTACCCAATTCACCTGTACCACATGTCTTTGGACTGTGGGGGAAACCAGAGCACCCGGAGGAAACGAACGCAAGGAGAACATGCAAACTCCTCACAGAAACGCCAGCTGACCCAGCCGAGGCAACTTTCTTGGTGTGAGGCGACAGCACGACCTACTGCGCCACCACGTCGCCTCAAATTAATTCAATAGTTTACATTAAAAAAAGAACATGCATATATAAAAATAAATAAAAAAACATAGTAAACACAATAAATAGTTTTTTTCAATGACCATTTCTTGGTTTTTGAGAGCTTTAAAATGATAAGACATAGGGTCAGTCATTTTTATGTGTTTTCCAAATTGTTGTTTCCATTGCTGACTCTGTTCCTTTGTACCTTTAGGATGTTCCTACAGAACTCTGCATGTAGGCTTTTCATTGGATTTTTATCCCACTTATCAAATTCATGACTGAGGAGAGGACCACACACACTTTACTCCCGTATAGCACTATGGGTTCAATCACTGATTGGAAAATTTTGAGCCAGATTAGAATTTGAAATCTCTATTTGTGTTAATTTTCTAATGGCGTAAAAGTCCCTTCTTGCTTTTCTCTTTCAGTTCATTCACAGCCAAATTTAGTTTTCCATTAGTACCTATTTTCAACCCAAGGTATGTGTAGCTTGTGGTAGGCTTAACTTTTGTCATACCAAGGCTGAAACTGTTCCTTTCCCGACATCTGGGTTTTTTTCTGCGATATTAGGGTTTTGGTTTTCTTTGGCTTAACGGTCAGGGCATTAGGGATATTACGGTTTAGAATTAACACAGTTACAGGACATTCTAGTATCTTTTAAAATGTATTAAAAATAAGTAGCCTAGTTACTGCAATATATACAATATCTAAAGGCTAAAATGTACCTCACTTTACCCTGCAATAGTATTTTTTAAAAGCTATTACTAAACAAGAATTATCCTAACATTGTCTGCATGCTGGCACAGTGAGCACGTTCGCCTCACAGCAAGAAGGTCGTTGGTTCGAGCCTAGGCTGGGTCAGTTGGCATTTCTGTGTGGAGTTTGCATGTTCTCCCCTTGTTCGCGTGGGTTTCCTCTGGGTGCTCCGGTTTTCCCCACAAGTCCAAAGACATGGTACAGGTGAATTGGGTATGCTAAAATTGACAGCAGTGTATGTGTGAATGAGTGTGTATGGATATTTCCCAGTGATGGGTTGCAGCTGGAAGGGCATCCGCTGCGTAAAAACATATGCTGGATAAGTCGGTGGTTCATTCCGCTGTGGCGACGCCAGATTGATAAAGGGACTAAGCCGAAAAGAAAATGAATGAACGTAATTTTAATGTTTTTCATTTAGTATAAAAAGAGACTTCAGTGCAATTAAGTCCCATTTTTAAGTAACTTAATGTTGTCAGTTCTTTTGGATGCAAAAATGTGTATATATGTTGATTTTATTTAATTAATATGAAAAAACTACATGCGTAGTTAAGAGGGTGGATAGAGGAGAAACAGGGTGGACATTACAATAACTAAGGCAACATGTTAATTGACTTAATTATCAATAACAAAATAATGGTTACTGAATTATCAAAAGAAAAAAAAAGCATTTTTTCAATGTCACATCTAAGACATCACATCAGTTGTCAAGGACCATTTTAAATTTCATACAGATACAGTAAAAATAGTGAAAATATGTTATCACAACATTATACAGCAACTCATTATTGAATGTAATTTTAAAATTGTCATTAATTCTTGTGGGAGTAAAGCTGAATTTTCAGATTAATCTTCAGTGTCACACAATCTAGATATTCTAGTATCATGATCTGCACAAGAAAAAATATTTTAAAAGATTATTATTGTTGTTGTCAGTTTGGGAGACATACAATACCATTCAAATGTATCATAAAAAATAAATACATTTTATTTATCACAATAAATTGTTTAGTAGTGAAAGTAAAAGCATTTATAATGTAAAAAAAAAACCATTGCATTTAAAACTATTATGTTGAATTTTTTTATTTTGGTTTGCATCGTGACGTGGCCTTTATCATCTCTGTTTTTCTGAAGCCGACAAGGGTGCCATTCCCTGACAAAATCATGCACATGGTTTAAACTGATGTTCTTTGATTGTATAAAACAAGTTAATAATAATAAATAGCAGTACCATGGATGAAGTGCAATCTTTATTAAGCAAAAACAAAATAACTGAGTGGACCGTAACAGGAGTGACATTTTTTTTGCAAAACTCAAGCATTATTACTGTATTAGTACAACAGGCGAACAACAGTCTAGCACGTAATGACCTGAGGAAGTTTTTAAACATGTTAAACATTAACCGTATTTCTCAAAATTATATACATTTTACAATACATTTTACATACAAACCATTTTAAGGTCAAATTTATTAGTCCCTTTAAGCTATATTTTTTTTTTTCAATAGTCTACAGAACAAACCATCATTACACAATAACTTGCCTAATTACCCTAACCTGCCTAAGATAAACAGGTAATAATTCAGGGGGGCTAATAATTCTGAGTTCAACTATATATATATATATATATATATATATATATATATATATATATATATATATATATATATATATATATATATATATATATATATATAGTTGAAGTCAGAATTATTAGCCCCCCCCCCCTTTTTTTTTATTTTCCCCCCAATTTCTGTTTAACGAAGAGAAGATTTTTCAACACATTTCTAAACACAATAGTTTTAATAACTCATTTCTAATAACTGATTTGTTTTATCTATGATGACAGTAAATAATATTTTACACACGCGTCCAAGTACTCCACAGCGTGGTTGGCAAGAAAGGGTCTTAAAAGAAGAAAAACAATTGACATGGCCTCCTTGTTCACCTGAACTGAACCCCGTAGAGAACCTGTGGTCCATCATCAAATGTGAGATTTACAAGGAGGGAAAACAGTACACCTCTCTGAACAGTGTCTGGGAGGCTGTGGTTGCTGCTGCACGCAATGTTGATGGTAAACAGATCAAAACACTGACAGAATCCATGGATAGCAGGCTTTTGAGTGTCCTTGCAAAGAAAGGTGGCTATATTGGTCACTGATTTGTTTTTGTTTTGTTTTTGATTGTCAGAAATGTATATATGTGAATGTTGAGATGTTATATTGGTTCACTGGTGAAAATAAATAATTAAAATGGGTATATATTTGTTTTTTGTTAACGCGCTAAAAACTAAAAACAAACTAAAAACTACTTCCAAAAATATTCAGCTTTGATATTAATGAGTTTTTTGGGATCATTGAGAACATGGTTGTTGTTCAATAATAAAATTAATCCTCAAAATACAACTTGCCTAATAACTCTGCACTCCCTGTATATATAATATATATATATATATATATATATATATATATATATATATTCATTCATTTTCTTGTCGGCTTAGTCCCTTTCTTAATCCGGGGTCGCGACAGGTGAATTGGGTAGACTAAATTGTCCGTAGTGTATGAGTGTGGATGAGTGTAATGTTTACCAGGGATGGGTTGCGGCTGGAAAGGCATCCGCTGCGTAAAAATGTGCTGGATAAATTGGCGGTTCATTCCGCTGTGTTTGGACTGTGGGGGAAACCAGAGCACCCGGAGGAAACCAGGGAGAACATGCAAACTCCACACAGAAACGCCAACTGACCCAGCCGAGGTTCGAACCTGCAACCCAGTGACCTTCTTGCTGTGAGGCGACAGCACTACCTACATACATATATATATACATACATACATACATACATACATACACACACAGTTAGGTCCATAAATATTTGGACATCAACACAATTCTAACAACATACATACATACATACATACACACACAGTTAGGTCCGTAAATATTTGCACATCAACACAATTCTAACATTGTTGGCTCTATACACCAACACAATGGACTTGAAATGAAATGAACAAGATGTGCTTTAACTGCAGACTGTAAACTTTAGTTTGAGGGTATGTATGCAATAACCAAGTCAATCACCTGATCTAAATCTGATTGAGATTGAATTATTGTTATCCGCGTCTGTCTGTTTTTCGTTCTAATTGTCTGTCTGTCTGTCTGTCTGTTGATCTTTTTTCTGTCTGTCTGTATGTATTTCTTTCTTTCTTCTGTCATGCAGCCTATATGTCTGTCTGTTATTCTGTCTGTTTGTCTGTCCAATGCTATCTCATGGCAATTCCTATGAATTCATACGATCTCATTCGTACAATTTAGTACCATTTGGAGCCATGCCTCCTTTTAAAATTTTTACACTTTCATATGACTGAACTCATACGAATTAGCCACTAGACTGACAAAATGTAAAATAGTTAAATATGCTCGTGAGATCAGGCTCAATTGGTTGTAGGTGAACCACCCACAGGTCTGAAAGAGTCAGTGTGAAGGAGGCAGAAAGAGCCTTTGTTTGTTTGATTTTGTATCTTCTCACTTACTGGACTGCTTCCCAGAATTCACACACTTCTCAAAGCACTCAGGGATTGTTCCTTTTAACACACAAAAATGATTCAATAGTAAAGCACATTACTCTGGACATTTAGAAGAAAAGCAGCTCCTCTTCTTGGCTGGGTTTTTGTGTCTCACAACAAAACCATATTGATATTGACATTTCCAAGGTCCAAGGATAACGTCAGGCACAAATGAAGTAATCATTGTCTGCTAAAAGCCACAGGTGACAGAGCAGTACTTGAAATTTATGAAAATATGCTGTGTTTTGATGGTCCGTGTGAGTCAAAAACTTTTATTTATAAAATAGATCTATTTAAGGTATGAACTGAAAAAAAACTGATATAACTTTTTTATTATTTACACACTGTAAAAAATGTGTGTGTGTGTGTGTGTGTGTGTGTGTGTGTATATATATATATTGCAAATTAACTATCGCAACTCAATATTTTAAGTTAACATCTGGATTGAATGTGTTGGCATAACATATATAGCAAAGTTATTTTTGGCTGAAGTTATTAGACTTGAACAGAGTGAGCTAAACTCTAATATAAACTATATATATATATATTTGTTTACTGCTTCAAACATCCAAGCTTTAAATAGTACACATGTGCAAATGAAATATAAATATTTGGACAATGACACAATTCTAACATTTTTGGCTCTATACACCAACAGAATGTTTTTTAAATGAAACAAACACGATGTGCTTTAATTGATTGATTGATTTATGATTATTGTTCTGTCCAATTACTTTTGGTCCCTTAACAAGTGGGAGGCAAACTATTGTAATTCCTACATCGTTCACCTGATTTGGATTTAAATACCCTCAAAGCTGGCAGTCTGCAGTTAAAGCACATCTTGTTTGTTCAATTCTATTGTTCAAAATGTATTGTGTTGGTGCATAGAGCCAAAAATGTATGAGTTGTGTTGACGTCCAAATATTTATGGACCTAACTGTGTGTATGTACAGCTGCAATCAGAATTATTGAACCCCCTTTGAATTTTTTTTCTTTTTTAAATATTTCCCAAATGATGTTTAACAGAACAAGGATATTTTCACAGTATGTCTGATAATATTCCTTTCTGGTCACACTTTATTTTGATGGTCCGTTTGTTGAATTTAAGTTACATTGCAACTAATTATCATTAGATTATAAGTAGACTGCTAGGTTGGGGTTAGAGTTGAGGTTGGGGTTAGGGTTAGGGTAAGTTGACATGTACTTGCAAAGTATCTTATATTCAGTTAAATGTCTGTTGAAGGACTGTTAAATGTCAGTATCAACAGATATTAAGCAGACAGTCTACTAATACTCAAATGGACCATCAAAATAAAGTGTTACCTTTTAAGGTCAAAATTTCTAGCCCCTTTAAGCTATATATTGTTCAATAGTATACAGAACCAACCATCATTATACAATAACTTGCCTAATTACCCTAACCTGCCTAGTTATCCTAATTAACCTATTTAAGCCTTTAAATGTCACTTTAAGCTGTATAGAA
>LR812541.1:15621120-15652586 GCA_903798195.1 Danio kyathit
CTTCCACTCCAGTTTCATCTGCCGATGTGGCTAACGCTCCAATTTTTGATGTAAGCCGACACATTAATTTAGTGCCTCCTTTTCGTGAAGCTGAAGTGGACAGCTATTTTACCGCGTTTGAGCGGGTTGCCGCTACACTAAAGTGGCCGAAGGAAATGTGGGCTCTGCTACTGCAGTGTAAGCTTATGGGAAAGGCACAAGAGGTTTGTTCTGCGCTACCGATTGAACAGAGTCTAAATTACGATGTGGTGAAGCAATCTGTTCTTCGTGCTTATGAGTTAGTACCGGAGGCATATAGACAAAAATTTAGAGCCCATAAGAAAGCAGACAAACAAACTTTCGTGGAATTTGCTAGAGAGAAACAGAACCTTTTTGAAAAGTGGTGCGCTGCCAGTAAAACTACTACTTTTGAAGCTTTAAAAGAACTAGTTTTATTGGAAGACTTTAAAAGCAGTGTTTCTGAAAGTTTAGTTGTGCACCTTAACGAGCAGAAGGTTAAGTCTCTCTCTGCAGCCGCCGTGCTGGCGGACGAATTCATTTTAACACACCGTACAGTCTTTTCACCAGTGAAATATGA
This sequence comes from Danio kyathit, assembly GCA_903798195.1. Lineage (NCBI taxonomy): Eukaryota > Metazoa > Chordata > Actinopteri > Cypriniformes > Danionidae > Danio > Danio kyathit. Next base: position 15,621,698 of record LR812541.1, read on the forward strand.
CAGGGTTGCTGTTCAGGGTGCTGAAGGGCAGGTAAAGGGCTGGATGGGTGTTGCGAAACCAGGCAGAGGAGGAGCTTTTGGGGTGCGCAGAGGTGCGCAACCGCGGGTGGGCGAAGGCAGAGTGTGTTTTTATTGCCTTGATGCCAGTCATCTTATCGCTGATTGTGAGGCCTGGAAGAAAAAAAATACCTCAGTTAAACCTAAAGGGGTTGGGTTTGTAAATACTAGTAAAACATCTTTGTCAGTTACATCAGGTTATGAGCCATTCATGTTACAGGGATGGGTGGCTTGCAGCGCCAGTGACGTACCCAAATCAGTGTCTGTGTTGAGAGACACTGGTGCAGCCCAAAGTCTTCTGCTGGCTGGCACTATCCCTCTGACTCCGGAAACCTACACAGGTGCTGACGTAATTCTGCGTGGTATAGGAAAAGGCTGTGTAAAGGTTCCTTTACACAGCCTATTCCTTAAAACAGAAGTGGTTATTGGACAGGTGTGTGTTGGGGTATGCTCTGAACTTCCAGTGGAAGGAGTAGATTTTATATTGGGAAATGATTTAGCTGGTGGCATAGTTTTCCCACCCCCAATTGTGGTTAACCGACCATTAACAGATGAATCTGACGATTTGTTAACAAGGTTTCCAGCCGCATTTCCCTCGTGTGTCGTGACTCGTGCGCAAGCACGCAAATTCGAGGACGTGGTTGATGTGTCTGATTCCTTTTTTTCAGCAATGACTGGGAAGCTGTCTGTAAGACCTGTGTCTCCTATGGACACGGCTTTACAAACAGGCCGTTCACAATTAGCTGCTGTACAAAAGGCTGACCCTTCGTTAGCGACCTGCTTTTCGGCTGTAACAGACAAAGCAAAAGCACCGAATAAAAAGGTAACATATTTTATTGAAGATGACATTTTGATGCGAAAATGGGAAGACGGCGATAGTGTTCGTCAGGTGGTCGTGCCCACCGGTTACCGCTCACAAATATTAGAATTAGCGCATGACCATATACTTTCTGGGCATCTGGGCATTCGGAAAACGTACGATCGCGTTTTGCGCTATTTTTTCTGGCCTGGTCTAAAATCGGATGTAGTAAATTACTGCCGCTCATGTCACGTTTGTCAAGTAGCTGGCAAACCAAATCAAATTATTCCTCCTGCTCCCCTTTGTCCAATACCGGTGATGGGTGAACCGTTCGAAAGAATTATTATTGACTGTGTAGGACCGCTGCCAAAATCTAAATCCGGATATCAATATATACTCACTTTGATGTGCGCTGCGACGCGCTTCCCGGAAGCTGTCCCAATGCGCAGCATCAAAGCTAAGGCTGTTGTTAAGGAAATCATTAAGTTTTGTTCCATATTCGGGTTACCAAAAACAATACAGACTGATCAGGGTTCAAATTTTACCTCGGCACTGTTCACTCAGGTTGTCAGTGAGCTTGCCATCAAGCATCAGCTATCGAGCGCTTATCATCCTGAGTCGCAGGGCGCGCTGGAACGTTTCCACCAGACCCTTAAGTCCATGCTGCGCGCGTTCTGTGTGGAAACGGGGAAGGACTGGGATGAGGGGTTGCCGATGCTGATGTTTGCTATTCGCGAGACAGTACAGGAATCTGTAGGATACAGCCCGGCTGAGCTTGTCTTCGGTTACTCCGTCCGGGGACCCCTAAAGCTGTTGAGAGAGCAACTGTTATCGGAGAAGAAATCTCCCGTAAATGTTTGCGAGTACGTGACTCAAATGCGTAAACGTTTAAATTGCGTGTGGGAGATGGCAAAATCAAATTTGTCATCCAAACAGGCTCACATGAAAAAATTATTTGACAGAAAGGCTGTTGCACGAAGCTTTCAGCCAGGAGATTTGGTGCTGGTTTTTCTTCCGCTGCCTGGCTCTGCGCTTCATGCTCGCTTCTCAGGGCCCTACGTAGTGGAACAGAAACTGAGTGAATCAAATTACCTAATTCGCACCCCCGAACGTAGAAAAAAATCCCGCGTGTGTCATATAAATATGTTGAAGGCTTACGTGGATAGAAGCGCCATCGATGAGCCTGTTTCTGAAACGGCGCCAGTGTTGACGTGCGCTCCTCCGTCTCCGGTTGGGGATTCTGAGGAGGACGGGTTGAGGGTTTCAGAAATGTTGACCACGCCACCAAAATTGTGCAATTCGGAGTTTTTAGATAACATTGAAATCCAATTGGCAGACCTCCCTTATTCACAGCGCAGGGATATTGTTTCCCTGATCCGTGAATTCTCTTCTCTCTTTTCAGATGTGCCTAGTCAGACTCATGTTTTATTTCACGATATTGAAATTATTAATTCTCCACCTTTAAAACAACACCCGTACAGAGTGAACCCTGTAAAGAGAGAAGAGATGAGGAAGGAGGTAGATTACCTGGTTGCAAATGGTCTGGCGATTCCCAGCTGCAGCCCGTGGAGCTCGCCGTGTTTGCTGGTCTCCAAGCCGGACGGCTCGTATAGATTCTGTACGGATTACAGAAAAGTGAACAGTGTGACCAGACCAGACTCCTTTCCGTTGCCCAGAATGGAGGACTGTATAGACCGTGTAGGTGCTGCTTTGTTTGTGACAAAGCTTGATTTATTAAAGGGCTTCTGGCAGGTACCACTGACGCAGCGCGCTTCAGATATTTCCGCGTTTGTAACACCGGATAACTTTCTGCAATACACCGTTATGGCCTTCGGGATGCGAAACGCTCCAGCAACCTTTCAAAGGTTAATGCAGAGAGTATTGTCCGGTGTTGCAAACTGCGAGGCATATCTTGATGATGTCGTGATTTATTCCAAATCTTGGAACGATCACATGAAGACCCTGCGTTTAGTGTTCACCCGCTTAAGTGAAGCCTCATTGACTGTGAATTTAAAAAAATGCGAATTCGCTAAAGCTGTGGTCACTTACTTGGGTAAGCAGGTCGGACAAGGACAGGTGCGTCCAATCGAAGCCAAAGTCGAGGCTATTGTTCATTTTCCCGCCCCCACCACCAAACGAGAATTACGTCGGTTCCTGGGTATGGTGGGTTATTACAGGAGTTTTTGTAAAAACTTTTCCTCCGTTGTTTCCCCTCTCACTGACCTGTTAAGTGGGTCCAAAGATTTTGTGTGGGATCAAAAGTGTGATTCTGCTTTAAGAGCAGCTAAAGATCTTTTGTGCAGTGCCCCAGTTCTCTCTGCCCCTGACTTTACTCACCCCTTTAAAATAGAGGTTGATGCCAGCGCGTTGGGTGCTGGGGCAGTGCTGCTCCAAGAGGGTGAAAATGGAGTTGATCACCCTGTGTGTTATTTTTCAAAAAAATTTGCGAAAGCACAACAGAATTACAGCACGATCGAGAAAGAAGCCCTAGCGTTACTTCTTGCCCTCCAGCACTTTGAAATATATGTGGGTGGTAGCAACTTACCTGTCGTGATTTACACTGACCACAATCCTTTGGTTTTTCTCCAGCGCATGGCCAACTCCAATCAGAGGCTAATGAGGTGGTCATTAATAGTCCAAGGTTTTAACATTGACATCCGCCACAAGAAGGGTTCAGAAAACGTTATTGCCGATGCTCTTTCTAGAGTCTGATTTTTGTTAGTTTTTCTAAAGATAATTGTCAAAAAAAATATATATATATATAAAATGTGTTTTTTTGACTTTAATGTGTGGGGGTGTTGCGATGGCAGGTGTGTCTGTGTGTGTCTCTCTCTCTCTCTCTCTCTCTCTCTCCGTCTCTTACACCTGCAGGCCCCGCCCAGTGACGCAGACGACGTGCCCTGGGATTGGCTGGTGTGACCCAGGGCGTCTTTTAAAAAGGAGAGAACGGGCGTGCACGAGAGAGCGATTGTTGGTTGGCGATTTTGTTTAAAGCTAGTGTATTTCATTCTTGTTGCATAAGTGTATTGTTGATTGTGTTTTCGTTTTGTGTAACTCCTTTGTGGGTTATTCATCCGTGTTTCCCCTTTCTATTATTTTTGTTTGGCTTGTTTGTTAACACTGTAAATATTGTATTGTACACGGTAGGAAGCAGTAGGGGTTGGACACCACCTTTTATTTTCTGTAAATATTTTCTCCTGTTTTTTTGTCTAGTTAGGGAGGTAGGAGTAGTTTTTGTATTTTTATTTCTGTTATTGTTTGTTGAGTTTAGTTAGTTGCATTTGGGTGTTTAGTTAGAGTGTACCTTTTTGTTTATTATTTTCCTGTGGTTCCACTCCGAGGTAATAGGCTTCACGTTTTTGGGTGATATAAAAAAAAAAGAAAAAGAAAAAAAAGACGAATAAAGAGACCCGATACCAAAGGGTTATTGAAGTGATTTTTATTTGTCACGTAGTCTTTTATGTTGCGGCCTTGTCCCTAGACCAGGGTCGTAACAATATATATATATAAATGAAAAAAAAATTCTCCGTTAAATAGAAATTGGGGAAAAAAAAAAACAGGGGGGCTAATAATTCTGACATCAACTGTATATACACACACACACACACACACACACACACACACACACACACACACACATATATATATATATATATATATACTGTTATTTTACAGTTTTATTTCCTGTTTTTATCATGTCATTCTGAAATCTTAAAATAACTGAAAAAAAATACTGTAAATTTACATATCCATGAAAAACATGTCAAAGATTTTTTACATAACACCAATATATGAGTACACACACAGGGTGTTTTTGTGAATTATGGGGACTTTCCATGGGTTTCTATTGTTTTTATATTTTATATATTGCCTAACTCATAATATTAATTTTTTTTGACAAATTGTGAAATAAATAAACTAACCAGTTTTCTTCAGAATGTTCAAAATGCCCCCTGGTGGCGAATATGTGTTTTGCTTCATCGTTCTGGTGGACTGGGCGGAGCCTCGTGAGTGACGGTTATTTTTTTCAAACGAGGAAGTGAAGTCCGCCATTTCAGCTTCTTCTTTACATTCAGGTAAGTTATTATTTTAATAGCATATTACTGAGATATTTTGTCGTCAGGTAATGTTTTTATTTGTTAGAAAAGCCACTGTATTAGATAGTGATAAAACTGTAACTAATATGTGGATAATGTGGATAAAAACGGCTGAGTATGATGGCCTTATCAGCCGTCAGTTCAGTAACCTCTGTTAAGTTGATTGTGCTCGGGGTTTATACGAATTAATTTACAATTATCCTTTTATTTGCTTGTCAGTCTTAATTAAATGATCAATAACAATAAGACAGCTGTGTTATATGAAGAACAGCGTCGAAACGGAAGCGTGAATGAATGAATGAATGCTGTCAGTTTTAATGATGCATTTTTGATCGGTGCCGATTTCCGCTTTTGTGCTGTTTTTAGCTCAAACACTGAACGAACAGTCTCTTTTTGGTAACGTTGATCCTAATGATCTTGTTTAGCTTGTTCATGCGTTTTATCAGGTTTCAGCTAAATTCTGCAGTAACGTTAGTGGTTATTGCTGGCCACTGTTGAGACTGGTCTGCATTAAAATGGCAAAATGTTTTAAAGCCAAAACGTTTGAAAAAAAATCCAGTTTAAACATGATGTGTTAGTTAACTGATTTATGAAGGACATTAATTAGCAAAAAAATATAGGCTAAATGTGTTATGAAATATTAAACCTTGAAATAAAACAATTGTGCTAAATAAGCTTAAAATTCACATCTTAATGTATGTTTTATATTTCTTTAAACAGCCTGAAAACTGAATTACACCATTTATCTTGTATCAAGTCCAAACAAATGGTATTGTGGCAAGAAAAAATAATATTTTTATTAATTGATTGTATTGTATTCATTTGTTACAGAAAAGAAAAGAATCATGCAAGGATGCAACCTGAAGGAAAGGACAAGTGCATTACTAATTGTTTTCCTCTAGTCATACATAAGTTAAGACTAATGCTTGACACTTGAATTTTAAAGGGATAGTTCACCCAAAAATAATGGCATCTTTTACTTATCCTCCACTTGTTTCAAAATGGTTAGATTTTTTTTGTTCTGTTGAACACAAACCCGGGCAGTGCGGTGGTACAGTGGATAGCGCTGTCGCCTCCCAGCAAAAAAAAGTCTCTGGTTTGAGCCTCGGCTGGGTCAGTTGGCATTTCTGTGTGAAGTTTGTATGTTTCTCCCCATGTTGGTGTGGGTTTCCTCTGGGTGCTCTGGTTTCCCCCACAAGACATGCGCTAAAGGTGAATTGGGTAAATTGTCCGTAGTGTATGTGTGTGAATGAGTGTATGGTTTTTTTCCAGAGTTGCAGCTGGAAGGGCATCTGCTGCGTAAAACATGTGCTGGATAAGTTGCCAGTTCATTCTGCTGTGGCGACCCCTAATAAATAAAGGGACTAAGCCGAAAAGAAAATGAATGAACACAAACTCAGTTTTTCCTACTATAGATATCAATAGTTACAGGTTTCTAACATTCTTCAAAATATCTGCTTTTGTGTTCAACAGATTCAAACTGCTTTGAAACAAGTAGATGAGTAAATGGTGGCAGAATAGTAAACTACACCTTTAAATGTTTTATTCTGAGATGTGTATTCATATTTGTCTTGTCTTTTGTCTTTCTACCTCAGATTGTGATGGACCTGGAATGCGACAGCAGTTACTCTTAAGTCAAGAACCGAATGAAGCACACTTTTTTCGGAGTACAGATTATGGAGGGATCTGCAGCTGAACTAACTGGAAGCAGGGAACCATACAAATAAAGTTCCTTTAGGTAAAAGCGCCTGCTTTATTTAGATCAGAAGTATTTTATTTGAAATAGGGTTTTATTGTTTTATTCTTATTCTAATTTTATGTTATGCATGTACTGAATGGAGTTCAGGACGACGCAGTGACGCAGTAGATAGTGCTGTTGCCTCACAGCAAGAACGTCGCTGGTTTGAGCCTCGGCTGGGTCAGTTGGCATTTCTGTGTGGAGTTTGCATGTTCTCCCCGTGTTGGCGTGGGTTTGCTCTGGGTGCTCCGGTTTCCCCCACAAGTCCAAAGACATGCGGTACAGGTGAATTGGGTAAGTTAAAATTGTCCGTAGTGTATGTGTGTGAATGGGAGTGTGTGGGTGTTTTCCAGTGATGGGTTGCGGCTGGAAGGGCATCCGCTGCATAAAAACATATGCTGGATAAGTTGGCGGTTCATTCCGCTGTGGTGACCCCAGATTAATAAAGGGACTAAGCCGAAAAGAAAATGAATTAGGGATGCTCATTTCGGTTAATTTTACTAACCGACAACCGCTGCTCATTAACCGGATATTAACCGTTAACCGGTATCAGATTAATATTAAAAAAATATTTATTTGAAGAAAAAAAATTGACGTGTCTATTTTGTGACACATTAAATATTGCATTTTAAAATACTGATTTATTTTAACATGCAAACAGCTGCATACATAACAGACCATCTCTACGCACCTGTATGTTTCCAACAGCATAGAAAAAAAGAATAAACCAAATAAAAATAATAAAATAAATAGTCTTGCCCTAGATATTTTTCACTTAAATGACACATTTAAATACAAAACGAAACACTGACTGAACCCTTTTTAAGAACCGGCAAAGGCTGTTTTTCCAATCATGTCTTTTTTTTCTTCCGTCAAAAAAAAAATATCAGGCTACCTCAAATTGATCGCTCCACGTAAAATATACATTTAATTAATACTCCGCTGTTATTATTATATTACAAAAACCCTTTTAACATTTTTAATAGAAGTCATTAGCCTAAAGATTATGTCATAATGACTTATTTCCTCCGTCTCACTCTTCTCACTCACCGTTCAAGTGCGCGCGATGCGTGTGATGAAAGACAATAGCCGCTTTTCCAAACTACACTACATTTAACATAAAAAAAACTTATACAGGTCTAAACGATACAGTTTGAAAAGGGTTTTAAAACCACAGAGCAGTCTCTGGCAGAGAAGGGAGTCACTGGCCCACCACATTCCTACGAACATATTTTATTTATCAAAGTTATTATTTCATTAACTTAAATATAGTTACCCGTGTATAATTACTAACCCGTCATCTAAAATCTTAAAATAATAAAATAGCCTATTGTTTTACTTGTGGCTTGAGCGTCATTAATTTGATTGACATCCTAGGCAGAGACGTTTATTTCTCCTGACTAAACATGAGTTTATTGCATGCCGTGCTGTATTTGGTAGCACAAAACTCACTCTGAGAACTTTACAACGAGTACATGCACTGCTGAAAAAACTTTTTTTTTCCTGAAAAGACACGCTTAAGATCGCTATATCCATAGAACACAAACTTGCAGACTCCTTGAACAATGAGGAAATAATTGCACTTTTTAATTCAAAAACCAGACTGCAGCAAGCTTGTTTTGTAATTTAATGCCAGCTATACCACCTGAAAGACTGTTACGGCGTGTCGGCCGTCACCGGAGAAAGTCTAATCTTTCTTAAGTTTTTTGGACTTTGCATGACAGCTGTAGCACTGTCCGAGGTGCTCATTATTGTGTTGGATTTAAATTATAGCCTGTAAATGCACCAATAAACAAGTCAAATGAATGAATAAATATGGATTGTTAAATGCCGGTATTGTTTTTACTCAAAAAAAAAAATCAATGTCTTAACAAATGTTTTATGAAAATAAAATGAGCAATTTTCAACATTTCAGCTATAGGCCATTATACGATTCAGTTAAATAAGTTGGACATTTGGGGACATGTAACATGTTTCTGTGTTTTTTTTTCTCGGTTATCTTTAATATATACTGGGCAGCTGCGCAAAATATTTTCTAAAACGTCAAGCCTGTCTATAGCTCGTTAGTTTATTATGAAGAGAAAAAAAAAATAATTAAAATAACAGAAATAAAATGGTAAAAATACAAAGATAAAAAGAGCAGCATTTTGCTAAATATAATAGTTCTTTATATGCTTTATATCCTGCTATGTGTTGTTTCATATTCGTTTTTTATTTAACTTGATGGATTCAATATTTAATGTTTGAATACTGAAACAAATAAAAGACATCGCTTAAAAGCGTATTTTTTACCATCAACATGTAGTATGTTTTATATCATTATCAACTTTTAATATAAAACCACTGTGTAATTTAATTTATTGTTAAAAATGAAATAATTTAAGAGCTATATTTTTTATAAGTGAAAGTGCCCGCTGACTTTTGACAAGGCCTGTCCAAAAATATACTACTGCCACTATAATAAAAATGCATTATTTTTGGTGCATTATCATTGTTTATTTTTCTGTTATGTAAGAGATTTGAAATATATTTTTTATTTTCCCGCCAGTCATTTTCAATCATCACGTTACATTTTGGTCATTTTCCCTCCAAATCAAAATTTGCCCAGAGCCGCGCAACATGACCTCTACTAAATAAATACTGGTGCTGTGACTTGTAGCTATATTTAGCACATATAAGAGAGCAGCATGACATAATTGAAGAATGAAACAGACGACTGACGTATAACGCTTTTTCGGCTCAGTTGACTTTTATTTTAACTGGGAGCACACAGCGCGCAATGGCATAATGTGAGGCGCGCAGGACGCATACGCAGTGCTTAAAACCATTCAAAATATGCGCCTCGCAAAAAGCGCTTTCGGTGATCGGTCCCTTATGCAGCTACATTTAAAAAATATATTAAATAATATTTTTAAATCGTTTAACGTTAATCGGTTACAAACGCACCCTTTCGGATAACGGTTAAACGGTTATTTTGAGCATCCCTAAAATTAATAAATGGAGGTCATTCAAATTTTACAATAAATGATTTGCAGATTGAATATAAAATATAATCACATTTTAATTTGTTATTTCTTTTGGTTACTCTTTACATCTATATAATGGTAAGCAAGTATTTTATCAATGAAAATTATTTTAAACAACTTGACTAAACCAAATGACTCTGTTAGACCTTAATTTTTAAAATTGCAAAAACAGTTTTTCTTCAGCTTGTTCTTAAACACTTCTCTACTTCAGTGAAATATTGGACCAGATGTTCCATAAAGGGAATGGGAAAACCTTGTCTCTGAAGTGGACTCTGCCCAACGTCAAAGTAGACCCTGCATCATTTGTGTGGTACGCTTGCATATTTTTAAGGGTAAACCTTTTAAAATCATACATGCATCTGTACACACACACACATACTCACATTCTCAAATACCATCACAAACAAATCCTCACACACATGCATCCCCATACTCACACACACCCATGCCCTCACAAACAAATTCACTCAGACATACATACTCTCTTACACACAATAACAAGTAAATATTCACACACTTACATTCAAACACATGCATCCTCACACTCACATACACACACTTATACACGTTTCCTCACATTCTCACACACAAATGCTTACAGTCACAAAAACACACTCTCTCTCACACCCAGGCTCACAAACAAATCCTCACACTCACATCCACACACTCTCACAGGCATTCTCACATACACACACATTGCACACAAAAAATCCTCAAACTAACACACACTCTCGTGAATGCATTCTCACATTCATACACTCTCACACACATTCATATAACAATCTTTCTCAGTCTGTCTCAAACACAACATCCTCTCTCACAGGTTCTTCAAGCAAACCTCCACCACAAGCTTGTCCTGTTACTCTGCTTTTATTTCAAACATTTTAGAGCATGAAATATTCCGTGTTTTATCACTAAGGATGTTTTTCCATTCAGCAGGTTCCTTATAAAGATGAATCCAGAAAAGGATCAAAAGTGGAGAAGACCAGATCAAGAAAGACCACATCAAGATCTGCGGTCAGTTAAAGGTTTTTTCGCTAATTACCAAGATTTCAGACTATGAATGGAGAAAAACTTTGTGTCAGATCTTCCTACATTGCCTAGCAGAAATTCTTGTCTTAAAGTGGAAGTGATGCAGTCAATCAAGTTTACATTATTTCGTAAATTGCTTTCCGCTTTAATGAAAATATATTAAACAAACTCTATTAAATGTAACCATTTTGATGAAAAGGGCATGTTTTACTAGAGCTTTTAGCGCAAGGGCGCCGCCATCTTGAAATAATGCTGTCTGACATCACGGGGTTGGTTCCGTTCCTTCAGCTGAACAGATACAGTGGACGTAATATAGTGGACTGTCAGTTACCGCGTCACTCATCCATGAACTGCGCCAGAGCCACGCCATGACCAATCACAAGTGTTTAGGAACTCATTTAACAATGCTTAAAAAGCAAGCAGGTTAATATTTACATTAGATGATTTGCTATAAATGCTGTTCTGTGCATGTACTTGAGTGTTAATACATTCCAAAAGAGCGTTTTATTTTGAGTAGGTAAAATTACACGGTACAGTTCATATATCTGACTGCTTATATTAAAGGACAAAAATGTATTGCAAATAACATAAAGGCCTAAATATAAATATATTTATAAATTTTAAAACAAGAGTTTTTGTGTTTTGAAGAAAAATATAAAATTGTGGATGAAAAGCGTCAGTAATGCATCGTGATGCAGCGAGATATCGAATTGAACCGAATCGATGGCATGTCAACCGTAATTGAACCGAACAGTAAAACCAGTGTAGGTTCAAACCTCTAACACACACACACAAAAATTGGCACACACATTAAACATGCCAATATCTTAAAAAAAGACTTGGAGGAAAATCTGAAACCCAACAGAAAGTTGGATATTTTTAACTTCCTCTGCAAAAAAGTGCAGTTTTTGCCATTTCCAGGGATTGTATTTTAATGAACTCTTTCTAGGGATTTTGTCAGATCAAAAACAAAACAGAGTATTCAGTGTTTCCTCTAGGATTTTTTTTAGCTGTGGTGGCAGGTCTTTTGCACAGATCTTTCAACTACCTATGGTGTTATTTCAATGACAAATGTTGTGAGCGCAGTATTACTCATTATGCTTAATTTTACCACAGGAGCGCAGACATATGCGTTAATAGTAAAAAATGGATGTGTGAGCTCCTAAATAGGCTTTTTCAAATGAACTGCAAGTCTTTTCATCATCGCGATCTCTTTGCTATTAAAGTAGAAATTACTTATCTTTGCTCCTTGACTTTCTCAAAAATGATAAAGTATTTAGAATTAGATCAACGCATGACCAATCACAATGCTAACAGACTTGGCTGTGTTGTAAAGTGAAACTTGGCCTACCAGAACTTTTAGCAAAGGTGGAACTTTAATTTCTTTACTGCAAAAATTATTTGCTGGAAATGTTTCTGAATGAGGTATTTGTATGATTTATAAATAGTCTTGTCTTAAAGCATCACTAAATTGTACAGGCATTACAGGTCAAAACAATCTGTTGTTACATTTATCAAAATAAACAATTAGGCTCGTAAAACACTACTTTGAAAAATGTTGTGTTGTCATATTTCAAATACCTCAAGTGAAACAAAGTCATTTGTCTTATTATTTTTAAAAAACATTTTGTAAAATCATTTGTTTAACATCGTGTAAAATAAAATTTCGATCTGCTGTAAAGTTATTTAAGCAACAAATTTGCCAGATTGTAAAGGCAGACACAGAATGAGCAAATAAGAAAAACTGTGTAAAATGTGTAAATAAAAGGCAAAATTTTTAAATATTTTTTCATCATATACTTGAAACCTTTCATAGCTTGAAAGTATTGTTTTTTTTAAATGGCCAAAAAGTGTCTGTATGGCCTTATACAGTATGTGGTAGTTTTGTCAGTGGTATTGAAAAGTATTAGTTGTAATGAAAGGAAAAATCATCCATACTTTCTTTGTTAGTGCAAATTCCAATTTATGTAGTCTTGTAATTAAACAATTAATCCATTCAAACAAGTTTGCACCTAAAAAAGGTCCGTAATGAAAATCAGATTTTTTTTTCAAATGTAACTAACTAAAATAGTACTATGAACTTTTACACAATATTAGTATTATTTACAAAAATTTGTATTATTTTATCATTGTAATAGTATTTTTAGGTAAGTACAAATTTAGTTCTCTTTCCATCTGCGAAAACATCAACAATAAAAAATATATATGTTTCACAAGCACATTTAAAATAGGTTTATGATTTTATGAATTAATAATATTATGAATTATTATATTATTATTCATTTTTTTAATATACATCGATAGGTAGTTCCTGTGGAATGTTTTTATGTATTGCTGTGAATACATTTCAGGTGTTTAATACGTTGAGTGTCAGTCTTGAAAATAAAAATAGGTCCTTGAAAAAGTGCTTAAAAGTCCTTGATTTTAATCAAGTTGTGCCTGTATGAATTCTGCAAACAGCACCTTTTAATTGTTGTCTTTTCCTGTTTTCAGGATGTTTGCATTGGACTTCTTTTTTGGCTTTGACCCTTGCTCGCCCCTGACCTCACTCTTGGATTGCCCTGTTGGATTTTCAGTTTTTTTTATTGGTTCTGGGTAGATACTAATAAATATTTAATCGTAATTATTTAAATAATATGTTTGTTTTTTTATATGCGATTTGTGTGTTTATTCTGTCTACTCATACTTATTTATCTTGTTTTTATAATTATAATTTGTTTATTTTACTTTTGCCTTGCCTCTGACCTTGTTTTTGGATTGCCCTCTACATATCTTTTTAATTATTGGTTCTGGTTATATGGTTATAAATTATTTGTTAATTTAATTAATATGCATTTTATTTAAAAAAAAATAAAAAAATCTGTGTTTATTCTGTATTTATCTATTTATCTAATTTCTATATACATTTTTGTGTTTGTATTTTCTTATTCTATATATATATATATATATATATATATATATATATATATATATATATATTACCAAAGTTTTACTTTTATATATATTTGCATCTAATTTGTGATTATTATGTATGCATCTATTTATCTAATTTATATATTTATTTGTATTGCATTGATCAACCTGTTTTTTTGTTTATTTTATATGCATCTATTTATATAATTTATATAAATTACATATTTGTATTTATCAATATATATGCTTCCTTTAAAGCCATTTTTTTTAAATAAAGCGATTTAAATTAAGCATTCCTTTTAATGTGATTCATATAGCTACCAAATGTAGATGTGAGCCACATCTAACCCAAAAGTCAGCCACAACTAAACCAGATCTGGGCCAGACCTGTGAAATTGCATGGGCCGCATCTGGGCCAGATTGAGAAATTGCATGGACTAAATCTGGGCCAGATCTGAGAAAGTGCCTGGGCCGCATCTGGGCCAGATCTGAGAAAGTGCATGGGCCACCGCTGGGCCATATCTAAGAAAGTGTATGGGCCACATCTGGCCCAGTTATGGACCATGCTTTTTCTGAGATGTGGCCCAGATCTGGTTCAGTTTTGGCTGACTTTTGGATTCTTATGTCAGCCACAATCAGGTTGAGTCATCGCCGTCATTCCACGCGGTATGTGGGCCAGAAGAATGTGGGGGATGTGGGCCATATCTGGGCCAGATGTAATTTGCTATCTGGGAAATGTCTTAAATTTCACAGCAGCACACATACATATAAAGCTGGAATTAACACAGAGAGATTCTTACTGCATCAGCAACTAAACAGCCACTGTCTTTAAGTAAAGAAACATGCAGAATATCATCAGCAGTTCATTGTTCATCTTTGACTCAAACACTGGCTCTACTTTCCTCCACAACAGTGACACACAGAATAAATTTGCTTCAGGTTTTACAGTAATATACTGTTTTTTTCCTTGATTTAACTGTAAACTACTGGCAGCTGTGGTTGCCAGCAATCTACTGTTTTTTTACAGTCTATTTCCGTAGTTTAAATTAACATCATATTACTGTTAAAATACATTTTTACACTGTGTTTTTACCTCTCACACCTTTAACACTGTTGCTTAATAACAAGAAGGTTGCTGGTTTGAGTCCCATTCAGGAGCCATTTCTATGTGGAATTTCCATGGGTTTCCTCCGATGCTCCAGTTTCCCCCAGTCCAAAGATATGTGTTATAAGTGAATTGAATAAACAAAAGTGGCTGTAGTGTGTGTGAATAAGAGAGTATATGGGTGTTTCTTACTTGTATTATCAAGTCCTCTCAACTTTAACATGAGTTCAGACAGCTTCAATATTTAAGTTCACTAAATTTAAACCATGTCCATTATAAGTAATTTGGTAATAAATATAAAGTCCTATCAACATCATTCTTAATTACATCATTGTATCTATTGAAGTTAATTAAACTTAGACCACGTCCATTACACTTGTATTTTCAAGTCTTTTCAACTTTAACCTGAGTTAAGACAACTTCACTATTTAAGTAATTTAAACTTAAAATTTTAAGCCAGCACAAACACATATTTAGCAACTTTATTTTTTTTTTACAGTGCAGTAACTAAACAATTAATGGTTATGCAGGCCGCAAAACAAATCTAAAATAGTAATGCATCAAATCAACACATCCAGAGCAACATAACAGGTTTGAGCAATCTAATTAACCATTATACAAGTACTAATGAAGTCTTTCTAGTTCTGCAGCTATGTCAAAACACTAATAAAAATATACAAAACAGTTGGGTGTGTAAAAGCATGTTGTTCTTGTCAGGTATGATAAATATCACAAGAACGAGTCAAAAAAATTGTGCTAATAATTAAAACTGTGTTAAAATTCTGCAAATCCTACTTTATAATTCAAAATTTACACTTTTTATCTGAGAATTCTGACTTTTTATCTCAGATTCATATTGTTTTTTTTTTTTTCTTGCAATAGGAACTTTTTATCTCAGAATTGAGACTTTTCAGATTTTTAAATCTTGTTGGGTGTGGGGGTACATTTTTCTGTCATGGGAATGGCCTTTCATACCATTCAGTTTAACAGTTTTGAAAACAAAATGTTTGTAGTGATGTGCAGTTTTGTTGTGACAAAACAGTTTGTCATTTAGTGATGTTTTCAGTGCATTTTGTGTAAAAGCAATGAAAACACACTTTAGCCCACATTGACTTCTATTGTGCTCTTTGTCAAGTGACTAGGCTTAAGCGTTGAGACAAATATAGTGACTATAAAAACTTGTAATGGGTCATCAGTGAGTCTTAAATATTTGCACAGACGTCTTCCTTTTGTTTATGAGTCACTCTCATTCTTGTGAGGTTTATCATACCTGTCAACTACAGTACAACATGAAAGAGAAATGTTTTAGCACACCCTACTGAAGTTTGCCATCCACCCTTGTTTGAGAATTTGTTGTTTTTGTCTGCTGAGTAGCATTCAGTTTCAGTCTGTAGAGTAACTTCATTAGTGATCTTGCAATGGCCAGGTAATTGAATCCAGTGCTTCAAGATGTTCTCTGGTTTCATTGTTCTGTCCTCCTACTCTTTTAAAGTCTATTGTGGAAGCGCGGTTTGTCCTTGGGGAGACTTTGAAACATTCACATGTCATTCTTGACACAATTGCCAAGCAAATGTCATACATGCTCATGGATGTACTCGCACACTTACAAGAGCAAAAATAAAATATAACTGCAAGCAGTGATTAGGGCGACATTAGAATTTGCAACATTAAATTTTTTTAGCAAACATTTTGACTATTGCACAATTTATAATTTAAAACTTGACTACATTATTTGACTAGAGTTTTGGACTTAAACAATACGTCAGTGTTCCCACGCACTCTAAGGCGTACTCACACTTTGTACAGTTGTGTTAAACCAGGGCCAAAGCACACTTGTCCCCCCTCCCGTCTCCCTCGACTGCCTGCACTCACATTACATTCGGGCCTGGGCACGCTTACGTCATCGATGATGCGCTGTTCAGTAAGCGCTTTCGCTCAGCACAGTGTAGATTTCTTTATTTATATCGTTTAAGTCGTTTGATATGCGGAGACATGCAGACTAATATTTCGCAGAACAGATCAGCCACTTTTGACGCTCATAAACAATCATAAAGTCCTCGTGCTGCAGGAATTAGGAGGTTTGCTGAAGGTGCAGCTGTCGTGCAGTGAGGGGCTTCCCTTTTTAATAAACTACGACAGTTTGCGTTCATTGAACGGTACGAATGATTAATTAATCCATATCAAACAGTCCCTTAAAAGTCACGACCCGCTTTCAGTTTCGAGCTCAGGCGCGTTTTGCACTCACACACAAGCATACCGCGCCAAAGCCCAAGTGAACCGCGTTCTGGCAAACCTCTTCCAACCAGACCAGGGCTGGCCAAGTGGACAATGCCTGAGCCCGATTCAGAGCACACACTTCTCAAACTATTTTTTTTTTCTCACCAGATGATTTAGTTTCTCATTATAACACTGGACTTCATTATGTTCTTAACTCTTATGCTCCCTTTACCAGATCTTTCTCCTTCTCTCAGTCTACCTCATGGTTTACACCAGAACTTTGTTCGACAAACGTCGGCAGATTGAGAGACTTTTTAGGAAAACTGGTCTTGATGTTCACAAAGAAATCAAAAAAATCACATCCTACAATATAAGACCTGTATAACTCAAACCGAATCCAACTATTTCTCCAATCGTATGTTTCTCCAACATAATGGATAATTAATGGAACATACAAAGTTTTATTTTGATTAAACTTTTAGGTCAAAATTGTAAATTCTGTGACATCATAGCTTTTGAACTGAATTTAATATCTAATTTATGTCTGGTGCGGCTCAGTCAAAAGATCACCTGAGCCAAAATTGTAAAGAATTGGTTCAGTTTTGAAAGAGGAGTAGTGTAACAACCTTATACTGTAATCTTAAAAACCTTATAACCTCTATAACTTTTCATAATGAACACTACTGTAATGGATGAAAATTGACATTACTATGAAAAATATTCCTCGGTTGAATCCTAGTATTTTTACAATTGCACTTCATAATGTACATAGTCTCATGCTCAAGATCTTCAAGTTCATGGAAAGCTAATAAATGCTGAATCTATCTGAAACAAAGTACAGATACCAGGTTTAATTAAAAAAAAAAACTATCCAAGAGCAAATTGTTATGACAACAGTACTCAAATTTTCACTGATTTAAAACAACAAAGAGGAGGTCGTGTTAGACTATTCTATTGTGAAACCATTCATTTTAATGTCTTTATTCCAGAAGTACAGGCTGCTGTACAGACCTAATTCATATCCACTTAACATGTTTGACAAAATGTTTTGCATCTTATTGATGAGTTGGAGAAACATTCAGGAATAATGGTAATTATGGGAGATTTCAATGAGAACATCTTGACATCATCTGTGATTGGAACATTAATGGAAATACATGGATACAGCCAATATATGCAGCATCCTACAACTGAGAAAGGTAATAGATCCTGTTTTTCACTATACTTGCTGTCATGTCTTTCTGTACATAGCATGTGGGGGTCCAATTTCACTATATGTCAGTGTATGTGAATACATGGAAGTATATGTGACAAATAAAGGCCTTGATTGATTGATTAACTATAGGCATGTAATTTTTGTATGTAATTTGCATTTATCTGTTGATATTCTATTTATTTTTTTTAAATTTCAATAGATTACAGGCATGGTCAAATGGTGCAATCATCATTTGAGCCAATTAAACAAAATTGAACAAGATTTGTGGGAGGAATAGGAAAAAAACTGTTTTTCATTTAGCATTGTATGCCTAAAAAAATGACAAATGACATATCATTGTAATCATACAAAAGGAACATAAAAAGAAACAAAATAAAATCATGAAATCCAAATTTGGACATTTTTTTTTAAAAATATATGACTAACACAAACATTTTTTTATATCCCTAGAACACTAAGTGGCACTGTCTCTTCTGGTGTACTTCTCTGGCACATGCTGTCGATGTCACATATTGATTTTTGTGAAGATATGTCATATTTTACAAAAGATAAAATAAGTCAAAATTTGGTCAGTTGACTTCTTTTGACCACCACTACAATTGTGCCAAATTTCATAATTTTCTTACTTATGGTTCATATGGCTTCCATTGACTCCTATTCGGGAAGAAGCAGAATAATAATAATAAATAATAACAATAAAAAAACCTACAGAAACAACAGGTGCCATTGGCACGTTTGAGGCTTGGCCCCTAATAATGCTAATAATAATAATAATAATAATAATAATAACAAAAACAACAGGGGCCATTGGTACTCTTGGTGCTTGGCCCCTAAAACTTCCTGAAATTAAAGGTTTTATGAACACCACGTTTTATTATTTTGGGTAAAACAATTATCAGAGGTTTGCTATCTAAACACTGATTTCAATAGTCTCTGGGCTTACTTTTGGTATACAACCCCAAATTAGAAAAAGTTGGGACAGTATGGAAATCACAAATAAAAAAAGAAAGCAGTGACTTCTAAATTTAATTTGACTTGTACTTCATTGCAGACAATACAACAAAAGTTATTTAATGGTTTCCTTAAGAGTTTTTTTTTCTAAATAAACACATTTTCCAATTTTGCTTCTTACAACACATTTCAGCATTTACCACTTTGTAATGTTGCCATTCCTTTTCACAACACTTTAAAGATGTATAGGGACTTTGGACACCAAGTGATGAAGTGTTTCAGGTGTAATTTTGTCCCATTCTTTCTGCAAACATGTCTTAAAGTGACCAACGGGGTCTTTGTCACATTTTGCGCTTCAAAAGCGCCACACATTCTCTATTGGAGAGAGGTCAGGACTGCAGGCAGGCCAAGCAAGTACCTATATCCTCTTCCTCTGCAGCCAGGAGTTTGTATTGTGTGCAGGATGTGGTTTTGCCCTCTCTTATTGAAATATGCATGCGTGTCCCTGGAAAAGAAGGCAGCATACTGTGCTTCAAAATCTCTATGTACTTTTCAGCATTAATGATGCCATCACAAAAATGCAAGTTACCTTTGTCAAGGGCACTAGCACAGCCCCATACTACGACAGACCCTGGCTTTTGGACTTCTTGGTAACAGTCTGGATGATCCTTTTCTTTGGTCAAGAGCACACGGCACCCATTTCTCCCAAAAAATACCTGAAATACTGATTCATCTGACCACAGTACACATTTCCACTGTGTGATAGTACACCCCAGAAGCCTCCAAGCCCAGAGAAGTCAACGATACTTCTGGACTCTGTTAACAGGGTGTCCTATTGGCACAGTACATTTTAACTGGCATTTGTGGATGTAACTAAGAATTGTGAATTGTGGTACTTTGCCAAAGTAATCCTGAGCCCATGTGGTGATATTGCTTATAGATGGATGCTGATTCTTGATGCAGTGCCACCTGAGGGATCAGAGACGCTTGTTCGGCTTAGAATTTACTCTATGCACGAACTCTGCTGACGTATTTCCGGTAGAATATTAGCCAGTGTCTCGATTTCCGCATAGCGCGTTCTACAGCGAAAACTAATAGTGGCAAGACCTAAATGCATCGGAGCATGGCAAAGAAGGGAGATTTACACTTAAATTAATGAGAATCATGTGCCAGTGGATGCCTAGCATCTGCAACATCATTATTGTTCAGTTCCACAACCAACTGCAGATGATTAATACACCAGATCAGGCTGACAGTCTCCGTGAAGAGGTGGAGTGACTGAAAGGAGACTGCTTCGATGCTGCTTTTGGTGATGGTTTACGGCTGTAAAGGTACAATAAAAAATGATGTACTAGAATTTAACCCAGATAAAAGAAGATACAAGTTGTAATTGTATTTTATATTATATAATATTACTTTTTTAATCATACTATAGTAAATTGTATTATACTGTGTAAAAGTCCATCTATTAGCCCAATGACGAAACTAACAGCATGGTCGAAGGTTAAATGCATGTAAGCCTTTTCTAGTGCTTCTGAAAAGAATTCTGTTATTCATTAGAGTTTATTTATACTCATTTTCTAGCTCCGAACTTTATCTGACTCCATATTTAAGTGATCGTAATATTTAGACTGTTTCTAATTATAAGAACGGATCACAATAATCATTTATGACTTAATTTAGAGTTTTGATCTATCTGTTCCCATACTCTTCAATTTATACGTTCATTACCATCTATTAGCCCAATGACGAAACTAACAGCATGGTCGAAGGTTAAATGCATGTAAGCCTTTTCTAGTGCTTCTGAAAAGAATTCTGTTATTCATTAGAGTTTATTTATACTCATTTTCTAGCTCCGAACTTTATCTGACTCCATATTTAAGTGATCGTAATATTTAGACTGTTTCTAATTATAAGAACGGATCACAATAATCATTTATGACTTAATTTAGAGTTTTGATCTATCTGTTCCCATACTCTTCAATTTATACGTTCATTACTGGTCAATCGCCGCACAGAGTTTCATGCCCCGGGAATGCATCAGAGCTCACGATCAGAATGCCGGCACTCTGAAATTAGTCAGAGGATACGGGATGAATTAATATTTAATTAGGCTGGTTGTACAATACTAACACATGCCAAAAGAAAACATCTCACTTAATCAAGATCCGTAACTTGCTAGTCTCAGTGGTTATAGAATTAAAAAGATCTCCAAACTACGGGGGCGATCCTACATATAGTCTATGGGTCTAATAATTTCCATAATTATGCCGCCATAAAGGTAGCGAAAATGACTTCACATAATCTACTGGATATAAAAGATTTCAGGAGAATTCAGAATGAGTCAAAACTTAACATTTTATTCGTCAGGTAAAATTGTATAATGCCAATTATATAATCAAACAATCATCAAGCCAATTCAGAGATGATATCTGTAACAATATAACATTCATTAACTCAAATATAGATTACAGAATTAAAGAATGCATACCTGAACAGAGGAATACATTGCAGCACGAATGAGTTGCTGCAATGGGGGTCTTAGCTAACAAGATCTCCCCCGAGCAGTGTCCACCTTATACTTTTATACCCACTCAGAACAAACAGTCATAAATTCAAGACAATAGAAGCGTCACAGAGACTCTTGCCTGGTTACTTTGAGATGTTAATCATCTCTAGAGAGGGGGGAAGCATCTGGCAGATTATATCAAAGTCAAAAACCAAATCAACATATATAAATGAAATATCATAGTGAAATTAAGACCACTTTACCAATCACACAGAGACATTTAAAATGATACCAAACATGAATACAGTGCTATAACATACATCATATTAAAACCTTGAGCATTTTATGTGGACTGTGAATTATGGAGAAAGGTAGCTTACAGGTCAAGAAGGGGGGCTTGAGGTGAAATGAGAGGGGGGTCTTTCTCGCATTACCCCCTGGCCTGTTGGCAGTCCACACCTATGTTTGATGTTTGAATGGTCAATAGTAATTAAGATAGAACAGTTGGACAGCTGTAATCCTGTAATCCTTATCTTCTTAGACTCGAGAGTCTGTTTTTATTGCATCTCATGAAATTCCATATCAGCTCTCAGGATCTGCCATAGTGAAGAGGTTAAAAGCCATCTTACAGATCCTTACAGACGGCCCCTGGTCCCTTGGAGCAATCCTGAAGAGTCTCCAAGGGAACACAAGATAATTTGGATGGCTTTTTCCGAGTGATGATGTCGACTGGAGATAACAATGTTGTCACCTGAAACCAAAATGTTATGCATATGGAGTTGAGCTTATGCTCAAGTTGCTGCTCAGGCATTTCTGCCATCAGCGTTGTTGGATTTGTGTCCATCTGTGGTGACATTCAGTCCATAAGATGACAAAGTCCAGTGCATTGATCAAACAGGTTGTAACTCTCGTTGTACTTAGGGAAACATCCATGTGCATTAGATTCTTTCTAAGTCTTTTATCTGCTCCACGGAAAAGACCTCTGTCAGTTTCAGACATAGGGTGAGGTTCACAAGGCAGATCATATGTCAACAGCTTAGGGAATAATGTCACTGATGATGCTCCACTGTATGCAAGACACTTGAAAAACATTTGAATGACCATGCAATAATGGAATAAAATGAGCTTTTCATCACTGTAGAATGGGTAAACAAAAAGATAATGACCATGTTCAAAGTGTGAGAGGTAAATAAGATCTTAATAAGTCCTAAATTTAGTGGTAGTAAATTCCCAGATGCTTCACTCCCATATGATGGAACCTTTGATATGAGTAATTTGAAGAAAAGGTGCACAGGCCTATATAACCAGTATATTACCAGTGGTATGCATAATAAAATATATATAACATCAATAAGAAAAATACACAATTTCACAATTATAATCATAAAATTGTCAATATAAATGGTTCAATTGAAATAACATAAATGCAAATTTAAGGTTTAACTAAATCAACAAGAGAATGAAAACTCAAACAAAGATTTAAAACCTTCAGGATTTTCCCTTCTTCATTCTTTATGTAACTGATGTACAGGCTAAAGTCACATTCAATAATGCAGGTATAATTTAGAATTTGGTTGGATTATTAGAGCCTGCATTTTTAGTTTTAGTTGTTTTTATCAATTTTGAGTTTTCAAAAGTCACTGTTGGAAAATAGTGGGCCCTACTATTTTGCAACAGGGCTAATGAATGAACATGAATGGATTAAACATCTAAAGAGACTAGTAGCCTCGTTTAGATTTTGCTAATTCACAAGTTGAAATAATTTGATATGTGACTGTATCCATGCACGAGACTTCTGCACATTACTACATCAATACACAGCAATTTGAAAAACCGTAAAGTTGCAAAATTGTTTACCACAATTGATATTTAAATAATGTCTCCACATTGTCCTATATGTATGAGCTGAATAATGTATGATAGATATGAATGAGGTAAATCATTTTTTAAACTGGATAGTCGACATATACCAGTTAAAAATACTGTGAGGTTGCAGCAATGAATGTGTATGGTGTGTGTTTGGGTGTATGAGATGGGTGAGGTTTAATTATAATTTGTGTTGCAAAATTTTGATCCAGCGCTACACTGGGAGGCCATGTAGATAAACATGTGTTAGTGTATTTATGGGGTGTGATTGGCCTCCTTAAATACCTTTGTCACCCATCTCATGTAAAGCTGTGTGTCCTGTCTGGATACAGGCAGGTTTAGGCAGTAGTCAACCTGAATGGTAAAATAAATGCAGAGAGTAAAACAGTTTTATCTGAGCCTTTACACAAATTACATTAAATAGCTGGTACTATTTTAATTCTCCATGTATGGTCTTAGCCAAACAGGTTTTACAATTGGCATCAAATTAAATGCCATTAGAATTTGTGTTGGTTTACAAAGACATTTCATTCTCCTGATCATATTTTTGCAAAGCAAAGCATCAGATAAACTGAGCATCGATGGTCAAATTTGAGCATGTCCTTTTAAACTTCTTTTGCATTTGAACTTTCAGTCTGCCACAATGTTTTATGAACTCAGATTTACTGAGATATGTTTTATTCATTCTGGTCAGATCTGTGTTTTAAGCATCAGTTTCTCAATTTGGATGCTGTGATTTTCATTTAGCAATTAAAATTTAGGAATGCTGATCAAATTCCCCATCTTATACATCTCTGTATTTTATATATGAATTTCTGCCAAAGATTGTATTGCACACACCTTTGATTATGTGCCCAATTAAATGAATCTCCTGATTAAATTTAATACTAGGTATTGTTTTCCCGGAGAGGGATATTTTAGTTTAAAATAATTTTACCATAGAGTTCCAAGTAGAGGTACAGATATGTACCTCCCCTTGTTACTCAGTCACAGCTTTAAGTAAATTCGGCAAAGTTTAGACCAATAGACTCCTTTAAAGAAGACATTTTCTTTGTTAATGCAATTATGAAAGAAACTCTAGCCCCATGGCTAATACTGTACTCCTGTTAGTGGTTTAAACTGCAGCTATATTGAGAATAGCACAGTTTTCCCCTTTTAGGAGACAAACTCATTTACCATAAAAACACGTATCTTAAAATTAATTAATTAATTTCAGCATACAGTTAATTCCATTTTGATACATGACATACGGTCTAAAATGCATCTGTGGCCTCTAAAACCTCAAACCCAAGTGTTTCCACACCTGCAGTAAGAAAATCATGTTTTAGGAATTACTCAGTCTATGTGTATATTATCACAAAATACTGTTGGGTTCTATGGCAATGAAAAAGTGTCTAGCACAATTACAAATGTGAAAATGCAATCAGCCTATACCCTGCCTATTAACTAATAAAGCCATTACTATTGGGTTGACGTTTACCGAGAGTATTTTTAATAAAATCAGGTCGATCAGTTTAGTTGACAAATTTTGGGCTTGTCGATTGATCCCATTAAAGATTTTTGCATAATTAAAAGATAAAGAAATTCTTTCTTGGTAATTTGATTATTTTCTCTTTCCGTTTTCTCTCTTCCCTACTTACTGTTTCCCATCTTTAACTTCTTTTCCATCTGCTGACTTCTTTTTAATGTTTTAGCATTAATAAAGACCCTCATTTTCTTGCTACACGCACTCACTCTCCTTTTCAAACTTGCTTTGTCCATTTTTCATCTATTCAATTTTCTTTTCTCTTCCTAAATCATGCTGAATCATTATGAGATTTAAATGCCATTATTGGCTGTGATAATATAATATATCATGATGTTGTTATGATATAAGTTATATTATCTTAAAATGGAATGAATTTAAAATATATTTTATTACTGTACTCTGTAGAGTCTGCCGAGTTAACAAATCAGAATGACTGAATCTCAACTTACTGGTCTTTTAGAAGTCTCGCTTTTGATTTGATCATGTGCTGCAGTTGTTTTTACATTTTCTCTGTGTGCACAGGATTAAGTTAAACTGGAAACCAGTCATAACCTTTGTTGCCTGGGCATTTAGTGAAACGCAAGTACATACTGCTTGAAAACACAAGTCAATCATTGCTTGGTTTAAAGGTTTTGTGAGTTAGACACACTTTGCTTAATTTGAGCTAGGTTAGCAGAGGAACATTCTTCA
This sequence comes from Danio kyathit, assembly GCA_903798195.1. Lineage (NCBI taxonomy): Eukaryota > Metazoa > Chordata > Actinopteri > Cypriniformes > Danionidae > Danio > Danio kyathit. Next base: position 15,647,442 of record LR812541.1, read on the forward strand.
GCAGATCTTTCTTGATATGCGAATGTGTGAAAGGGTATCTCAGGGCAAATGCACAATACACATCTTCTAGATGTATGATCTTATCTGTCTAGGGTTGGGTGTAATTAATCACAAAGTAAATAGTCGCTGGAATTCAAGATTTTTTTTTTCCCAGGGTAAAGTAAGGAATTATTTCTCATTCTTAGATAATTTAATTGTCTAAAATGCTATATATAATTTTAATCATTTTATTTAAATCAAATTAGAGAAGTAGGGTGATCCCTATTTTACCTATCTCAAAGAATGCAAGTTTATGAAAATATAGTGTCATTTATTTGAAATCTTGTGTTTTCTATTAAAACAACACTAAACCTTCCTGTTTATTTTATTTCTATTATCCATGCAATTTATTCATGTGGAATTTTAGTCTTTAGTCAAGCAATTAAATTACTTATTGAGTAACTGAGTTACTTTTCAGGCAAAGCCATTAGAAACATAAATTAACTACAACTGTAGTGATGTAATTAATAATTTTTCCTTTTGTCTTTTTTGTCTTTAAAGTAACTCTCCCAACACTGATCCTGTCCTTATCTGCCTTACAGCTTTGAAACTCATAAGAGTGTAATAATTTAACTATTTAGACTGAGTCTTAAACAGCATTTTAAAAACTATTTTCAGTGTTTTTATAAACCTCTTGAAGGAGTTTCATTACATTTAATTTATAAAATTAGGAATATTAAAGATTAATCTTTATCGAAAATATTTTACAGGCTTTGTTATAAGTTTCTGTGGCGTTATAATCATATTTGATTTCGTTTTTAATGTAATTATTACTGGGTCAGTTTTCTGAACTATACTGCATGTGAGCCGTATTTCCCAATATAAATGTTATTTTAACAATTTCTCCAAACAGTAAAACAAAAGAACATGCTTTTTCTACATTCTTTTAGCGAATGCTTTAAATTTCTTCTTTAAGAATTCAAATTTTAGAGAACATATCAGGTCTAATGTTTCTGTTTGGAGAGAAAGTTTTTCTTTTGAAAATTCCTATTTATAAATTTAATTGCGCTGTATATGCCCTCTTTACATTCACATACAAAAGATTCTCGCAAGAATTTTCAGTTCATCTGATTACAGCTTTCCCGAAATTCTTAAAATATAACTTATTGTTTGTTTTCAATATCGCAAAGTTATTGCAACTTATTCAAGAAATAATCCTGAGTGTAAATTATTATATTTAGAATTCAGGTGTTAATTTGCAGCTCTCTGTTGAGTATCAGAATAAAATCTGGATGATGTTATTCCATTTTAAAATGTAATCTCTTAAAGAGATCTTAGATTTGGAGTTTTTAGTACTTCTTCTGCTACTCTGCGGCTATTATATCCCTGAAAAGGAATGTGGTTTTGTCTAATTCTCAGCCCCGCGGAGTTACGGACTCCGGTCTAATATTGAGCATTTCCGACTCATTCTACAAATGTGTCTATATGGGATGCATTAATCTTTCCCTCAACACTTCTAAAAGGCAAATAAGAATTGACTTACCCCAGCAGTAGGAAGAAGAGAAACTCAAACCTCTTTTCGGAGCATTTCTTTCGCATATCGCACTGAAAAGACATCCCAGATAGCAAAATACACTCGGGCCAGTTCCGGCTAGATTCTCGCCTGCCGGAGACTTACCCCTCGGCCCGACTCCGGCTGCCGTACTCGGGCCGGATGCCTATGGACTCACTGCCCGATTCCGGCCCGAATCAATCGGGCCAGATGCGGCGGCCGTAAGCGAGCCGACGCTGCCGCATCCGAGCCGGAATCGGCCCGTGAGTAATGTGCACTGCGGCCCGGAGCTGGCACGATTAAGTCTTCATATACCTTGATATAAAACCTTTTGGTATTAAATTAGTACTTGATATTACAACCATTTGAGTTGATATAACAGCAAACGCAGGCTATGTACTGTAAACACAAAGTGTAGGCACTGCGTTTAACCTTTAAATAAAATGCAAACAGCATACATATCCTATAACGTAAATAATCAAAGGACAAAATAAATAAATGATAAACGTTTATTGATTGCAAGAAACAAATAATACTCAAATTTAATAAATTGTTTTGTAGTGCACAAGAAAAACAACAATAAAACTGCACAATACACAGGAAGATTTATAGAAAAAAAAATATATCTGAAATTGCACACATACACAAAAGTTTTCAAAACAACCGTTTTCCCAACAGATTTGAATTTTAAAAATTGTACAAGACACATCTTAAAACAGCTAAATTTTATATAAACTTGAATATAGAAACCAATTTAAGATATAGCAAGAAACATCTTACAAATACCTATGACAATACGTAAAATATACAAGTCAAAGTTGTAAAAAGAACTGCCGAATTCTGAAGAAACGTCTCGAACCATTATTAATAAACATTAAAATAATAACAATAAAACAAAAAAATATATATGAATATAAAACTGCAGATGTATAAAGACTTAAACTTAATTTTTAAATAAACTTAAAAGAATAATTGGAATAAATTGCACAAACAGCAAAACATGAGATGATGTGTGTGTGTATATATATATCTTGTGCAATTTTATATTTAGAATTTTAGTTTATTATTATTACAGTTATTGAAAATGTTTCTTCAGAATTATATATTCTTCAGAATATATATATATTAAAAATGTGCAAATGAAACACAAATTGCCCAAGTATCAGGGAACATCTTAATAAAAAATAAAAATAGTGATTTAGACATTTGACACATTAGCTTTCTCTCTTCCTTCCTTCCTCCGTGCCTGTCAGGAGCAAGTTGTAGCCACCTTGTAATGCATTTTTCCACCTCTTCATCAGTGGCATGGTATGGATATTTGTCCTCACTGCATCTGTGATCAAAAGATATACAGATAATTAGTAGAGAACAAGAACAAATGTTAAAGAAAAAAAGAAACATGCTTGCTCTCACATAAGTACAACCTAAATGGGACCATATATAGATTTTTTTTTTGTTCCTCTGGTTAATGATTCAAAGAAATACACCGATGAAACAGCTTCTAATTGTATTGAAATGTATATTAAAAACCAACTTACTGACTACGACAGTCCCAAGGGGGTGCATGAAAGGCCACTTTTTAGTTTGCCCTGCTCCAGTTAATTTGTTTGGCCAAGGAGTTAGCCAAAAGCTTTCCCAGGATACGCCAAACTGCTACCCTTGTGGAAAACACCAATAATTCCTAAGTAGGCTACCTATGAAGCAAAAAATCAAATAAATAAATAAATAAACTTAAAACACTTTGAAATACACAAGAGCTTGAACTTACCATTTTCTTCATTTGTTCGGGCTGGTCCTTTAGTTGATTTTCAAGCTTTTCCAAATCAAACTGGACAAAGGAAGGTCAATGTGCTTACATCTGGAATTTCATCATGTCTGTTTTGGTTTTTGCAGATTTTTGAGAATCAGGACCAGTTGCTGCTTTATGTCGTCTTGTGATTTTAACACTTCAGACAGTGGTGCTAAAAAAAGAAAAATAACAAATTAGTATAAATCAACCTATAGCTTATACAACTTGTGTAAATACAACAGAGGGTTAGATACTGCTGATATTCTCTAGTTGATCTTTACTTTCTAGCTGCATAAAGCCTTTACAAATGTAGTGATGTATTTAATTCTTACGAAGACATGATGAGTACCAATAAGTTCTGTCTTGATCTCCAACTGCACTGGAACAAGGACTGTAAATGTTCATAGGCGCACTGGAATGTACAGTATCTGTGCATCTTGATGGTGTTCTTAAGGATTCTTCCATAGTCATTGGTGGTGATGGTAGTTGCGGTGCTGCATCAAATTCTGAAATCTTCATATCTGCTTCTTTCCAGCCTCTTTGTTCCAAATATTTTTTCTTCATCACTGTCACTATAGTCCTGTCTTTTATGTCCCATGATCAGATACATTTACAAAACAAAACATTATTTTAGTATAGTGCCAGGGCAAAAATTGCAGGTTGTAATTGATCATTGAAATAATGTTGACAGTATGTGTTTAAAATAATTGCAAACAAACCTGTTCGAACATCGTCCTCATCAGTTTGCAAGTCAGACATCACAGTTGCCTGTGGAAGGGAGTCGAGCTTCCTCATATGCGTCTATAATAAAACATCACATTGTTGTTAACCTCCCCCCAAAAAAAGTTCAAATCCTGAAATACTATCAAAGTTAATTAATGGCTATAATACCTGTAGTGACAGCCTTATGATTCTTAGACATAGATTTGTAAGATGGTTAAGCACATCTATCATTCTGTACCCATGAAGATAGCACAATTTCCATTTCAGATGACTCGAACACCACGATATGGAACTCATTAACTGAGCCTTCAGATGTCACCATATCATAATCATCTAGGTTATCAAAGTCTTTATCTTTAGGGGCCTCATTTTTACTATATAAGACTTTTAGATAGTGAGAAGTGTCATCACTACAATGAGTTTGCAAAGGCTTCAAAATCTGAGCAACACTGGTCCTTGCCCTATTCAAATACTCTAATTCACATAGTAAAACTCATAATTTTCAACCATGACTTACATTTACTGGCCTCTTCTGTGCCGAGCTTCTTTGATCGTGCTCAAGGATCTTGTCGTGGACTGTCAAACAAACAAACATACAAAAGTGTATAAAAAAATGTTTATCTTCACAAAAATCATTATAAACATTAATAATGACTATTCAGAAAACGCCTGAAACAAACATTATACCCCTTGAGCATAAGCCCAAAAATGTTATTTAAAGCAGAATAAGTCACAATCAGTCAAATTTCTTTAAAATAATAAACCTTTTGGATCAGATAGTTGTAAGTTACTAAAAACACTGTTAACCTAACATTATGGAAAATGTTTGATGATGATAGCCAATAACAAAAACCATTTCAGCTGTTTGTGAAGCTATTAGTAATGTAAAGTCTGAAAAGCTCAAGTATGTTGAAAATGTATCAACAGTTTACAGCTTATAATGGACTATAAGCACCTAACTATAACATGCATATTCACATCTTTTGTCTCTGTGATGTGCTGCAAAATGGCCTCACTAACCCTTGTTAAACAAGAATAATAAGACTTAACCGAAAAAATATTGTTACCCATTGATTTAAATCAGAATTTATAACTATCAATA
>LR812541.1:15652686-15732686 GCA_903798195.1 Danio kyathit
GTTTAAAACAAAAAGAATGATGCATTTCATGGTTTTAAGCTGTTTTTATCACTTTCTGTTTTTGGCCTGGAAACATCATATCTCAGCCCCACGAGCAAGAATACTGCATCAGAACACCAAAATTTGAACACATTCAAAATCACTTGCTTTTCTCTTGAAAGTTGCTTAAACATGTTTAAAACTGCATGTAATGTTGTTTAAAACAAAAAGAATGATGCATTTCATGGTTTTAAGCTGTTTTTATCACTTTCTGTTTTGGCTGGAAACATCATATCTCAGCCCCACGAGCAAGAATACTGCATCAGAACACCAAAATTTGAACACATTCAAAATCACTTGCTTTTCTCTTGAAAGTTGCTTAAACATGTTTAAAACTGCATGTAATGTTGTTTAAAACAAAAAGAATGATGCATTTCATGGTTTTAAGCTGTTTTTATCACTTTCTGTTTTTGGCCTGGAAACATCATATCTCAGCCCCACGAGCAAGAATACTGCATCAGAACACCAAAATTTGAACACATTCAAAATCACTTGCTTTTCTCTTGAAAGTTGCTTAAACATGTTTAAAACTGCATGTAATGTTGTTTAAAACAAAAAGAATGATGCATTTCATGGTTTTAAGCTGTTTTTATCACTTTCTGTTTTTGGCCTGGAAACATCATATCTCAGCCCCACGAGCAAGAATACTGCATCAGAACACCAAAATTTGAACACATTCAAAATCACTTGCTTTTCTCTGAAAGTTGCTTAAACATGTTTAAAACTGCATGTAATGTTGTTTAAAACAAAAAGAATGATGCATTTCATGGTTTTAAGCTGTTTTTATCACTTTCTGTTTTTGGCCTGGAAACATCATATCTCAGCCCCACGAGCAAGAATACTGCATCAGAACACCAAAATTTGAACACATTCAAAATCACTTGCTTTTCTCTTGAAAGTTGCTTAAACATGTTTAAAACTGCATGTAATGTTGTTTAAAACAAAAAGAATGATGCATTTCATGGTTTTAAGCTGTTTTTATCACTTTCTGTTTTGGCCTGGAAACATCATATCTCAGCCCCACGAGCAAGAATACTGCATCAGAACACCAAAATTTGAACACATTCAAAATCACTTGCTTTTCTCTTGAAAGTTGCTTAAACATGTTTAAAACTGCATGTAATGTTGTTTAAAACAAAAAGAATGATGCATTTCATGGTTTTAAGCTGTTTTTATCACTTTCTGTTTTTGGCCTGGAAACATCATATCTCAGCCCCACGAGCAAGAATACTGCATCAGAACACCAAAATTTTAACACATTCAAAATCACTTGCTTTTCTCTTGAAAGTTGCTTAAACATGTTTAAAACTGCATGTAATGTTGTTTAAAACAAAAAGAATGATGCATTTCATGGTTTTAAGCTGTTTTTATCACTTTCTGTTTTTGGCCTGGAAACATCATATCTCAGCCCCACGAGCAAGAATACTGCATCAGAACACCAAAATTTGAACACATTCAAAATCACTTGCTTTTCTCTTGAAAGTTGCTTAAACATGTTTAAAACTGCATGTAATGTTGTTTAAAACAAAAAGAATGATGCATTTCATGGTTTAAGCTGTTTTTATCACTTTCTGTTTTGGCCTGGAAACATCATATCTCAGCCCCACGAGCAAGAATACTGCATCAGAACACCAAAATTTGAACACATTCAAAATCACTTGCTTTTCTCTTGAAAGTTGCTTAAACATGTTTAAAACTGCATGTAATGTTGTTTAAAACAAAAAGAATGATGCATTTCATGGTTTTAAGCTGTTTTTATCACTTTCTGTTTTGGCCTGGAAACATCATATCTCAGCCCCACGAGCAAGAATACTGCATCAGAACACCAAAATTTGAACACATTCAAAATCACTTGCTTTTCTCTTGAAAGTTGCTTAAACATGTTTAAAACTGCATGTAATGTTGTTTAAAACAAAAAGAATGATGCATTTCATGGTTTTAAGCTGTTTTTATCACTTTCTGTTTTTGGCCTGGAAACATCATATCTCAGCCCCACGAGCAAGAATACTGCATCAGAACACCAAAATTTTAACACATTCAAAATCACTTGCTTTTCTCTTGAAAGTTGCTTAAACATGTTTAAAACTGCATGTAATGTTGTTTAAAACAAAAAGAATGATGCATTTCATGGTTTTAAGCTGTTTTTATCACTTTCTGTTTTTGGCCTGGAAACATCATATCTCAGCCCCACGAGCAAGAATACTGCATCAGAACACCAAAATTTGAACACATTCAAAATCACTTGCTTTTCTCTTGAAAGTTGCTTAAACATGTTTAAAACTGCATGTAATGTTGTTTAAAACAAAAAGAATGATGCATTTCATGGTTTTAAGCTGTTTTTATCACTTTCTGTTTTTGGCCTGGAAACATCATATCTCAGCCCCACGAGCAAGAATACTGCATCAGAACACCAAAATTTGAACACATTCAAAATCACTTGCTTTTCTCTTGAAAGTTGCTTAAACATGTTTAAAACTGCATGTAATGTTGTTTAAAACAAAAAGAATGATGCATTTCATGGTTTTAAGCTGTTTTTATCACTTTCTGTTTTTGGCCTGGAAACATCATATCTCAGCCCCACGAGCAAGAATACTGCATCAGAACACCAAAATTTGAACACATTCAAAATCACTTGCTTTTCTCTTGAAAGTTGTTTAAACATGTTTAAAACTGCATGTAATGTTGTTTAAAACAAAAAGAATGATGCATTTCATGGTTTTAAGCTGTTTTTATCACTTTCTGTTTTTGGCCTGGAAACATCATATCTCAGCCCCACGAGCAAGAATACTGCATCAGAACACCAAAATTTGAACACATTCAAAATCACTTGCTTTTCTCTTGAAAGTTGCTTAAACATGTTTAAAACTGCATGTAATGTTGTTTAAAACAAAAAGAATGATGCATTTCATGGTTTTAAGCTGTTTTTATCACTTTCTGTTTTTGGCCTGGAAACATCATATCTCAGCCCCACGAGCAAGAATACTGCATCAGAACACCAAAATTTAAACACATTCAAATTCACTTGCTTTTCTCTTGAAAGTTGCCTAAACATGTTTAAAACTGCATGTAATGTTGTTTAAAACAAAAAGAATGATGCATTTCATGGTTTTAAGCTGTTTTTATCACTTTCTGTTTTTGGCCTGGAAACATCATATCTCAGCCCCACGAGCAAGAATACTGCATCAGAACACCAAAATTTGAACACATTCAAAATCACTTGCTTTTCTCTTGAAAGTTGCTTAAACATGTTTAAAACTGCATGTAATGTTGTTTAAAACAAAAAGAATGATGCATTTCATGGTTTTAAGCTGTTTTTATCACTTTCTGTTTTTGGCTTAGAAACATCATATCTCAGCCCCACGAGCAAGAATACTGCATCAGAACACCAAAATTTGAACACATTCAAAATCACTTGCTTTTCTCTTGAAAGTTGCTTAAACATGTTTAAAACTGCATGTAATGTTGTTTAAAACAAAAAGAATGATGCATTTCATGGTTTTAAGCTGTTTTTATCACTTTCTGTTTTTGGCCTGGAAACATCATATCTCAGCCCCACGAGCAAGAATACTGCATCAGAACACCAAAATTTGAACACATTCAAAATCACTTGCTTTTCTCTTGAAAGTTGCTTAAACATGTTTAAAACTGCATGTAATGTTGTTTAAAACAAAAAGAATGATGCATTTCATGGTTTTAAGCTGTTTTTATCACTTTCTGTTTTTGGCCTGGAAACATCATATCTCAGCCCCACGAGCAAGAATACTGCATCAGAACACCAAAATTTGAACACATTCAAATTCACTTGCTTTTCTCTTGAAAGTTGCTTAAACATGTTTAAAACTGCATGTAATGTTGTTTAAAACAAAAAGAATGATGCATTTCATGGTTTTAAGCTGTTTTTATCACTTTCTGTTTTTGGCCTGGAAACATCATATCTCAGCCCCACGAGCAAGAATACTGCATCAGAACACCAAAATTTGAACACATTCAAAATCACTTGCTTTTCTCTTGAAAGTTGCTTAAACATGTTTAAAACTGCATGTAATGTTGTTTAAAACAAAAAGAATGATGCATTTCATGGTTTTAAGCTGTTTTTATCACTTTCTGTTTTGGCCTGGAAACATCATATCTCAGCCCCACGAGCAAGAATACTGCATCAGAACACCAAAATTTGAACACATTCAAAATCACTTGCTTTTCTCTTGAAAGTTGCTTAAACATGTTTAAAACTGCATGTAATGTTGTTTAAAACAAAAAGAATGATGCATTTCATGGTTTTAAGCTGTTTTTATCACTTTCTGTTTTTGGCCTGGAAACATCATATCTCAGCCCCACGAGCAAGAATACTGCATCAGAACACCAAAATTTGAACACATTCAAAATCACTTGCTTTTCTCTTGAAAGTTGCTTAAACATGTTTAAAACTGCATGTAATGTTGTTTAAAACAAAAAGAATGATGCATTTCATGGTTTTAAGCTGTTTTTATCACTTTCTGTTTTTGGCCTGGAAACATCATATCTCAGCCCCACGAGCAAGAATACTGCATCAGAACACCAAAATTTGAACACATTCAAAATCACTTGCTTTTCTCTTGAAAGTTGCTTAAACATGTTTAAAACTGCATGTAATGTTGTTTAAAACAAAAAGAATGATGCATTTCATGGTTTTAAGCTGTTTTTATCACTTTCTGTTTTTGGCCTGGAAACATCATATCTCAGCCCCACGAGCAAGAATACTGCATCAGAACACCAAAATTTGAACACATTCAAAATCACTTGCTTTTCTCTTGAAAGTTGCTTAAACATGTTTAAAACTGCATGTAATGTTGTTTAAAACAAAAAGAATGATGCATTTCATGGTTTTAAGCTGTTTTTATCACTTTCTGTTTTTGGCCTGGAAACATCATATCTCAGCCCCACGAGCAAGAATACTGCATCAGAACACCAAAATTTGAACACATTCAAAATCACTTGCTTTTCTCTTGAAAGTTGCTTAAACATGTTTAAAACTGCATGTAATGTTGTTTAAAACAAAAAGAATGATGCATTTCATGGTTTTAAGCTGTTTTTATCACTTTCTGTTTTTGGCCTGGAAACATCATATCTCAGCCCCACGAGCAAGAATACTGCATCAGAACACCAAAATTTGAACACATTCAAAATCACTTGCTTTTCTCTTGAAAGTTGCTTAAACATGTTTAAAACTGCATGTAATGTTGTTTAAAACAAAAAGAATGATGCATTTCATGGTTTTAAGCTGTTTTTATCACTTTCTGTTTTTGGCCTGGAAACATCATATCTCAGCCCCACGAGCAAGAATACTGCATCAGAACACCAAAATTTGAACACATTCAAAATCACTTGCTTTTCTCTTGAAAGTTGCTTAAACATGTTTAAAACTGCATGTAATGTTGTTTAAAACAAAAAGAATGATGCATTTCATGGTTTTAAGCTGTTTTTATCACTTTCTGTTTTTGGCCTGGAAACATCATATCTCAGCCCCACGAGCAAGAATACTGCATCAGAACACCAAAATTTGAACACATTCAAAATCACTTGCTTTTCTCTTGAAAGTTGCTTAAACATGTTTAAAACTGCATGTAATGTTGTTTAAAACAAAAAGAATGATGCATTTCATGGTTTTAAGCTGTTTTTATCACTTTCTGTTTTTGGCCTGGAAACATCATATCTCAGCCCCACGAGCAAGAATACTGCATCAGAACACCAAAATTTGAACACATTCAAAATCACTTGCTTTTCTCTTGAAAGTTGCTTAAACATGTTTAAAACTGCATGTAATGTTGTTTAAAACAAAAAGAATGATGCATTTCATGGTTTTAAGCTGTTTTTATCACTTTCTGTTTTTGGCCTGGAAACATCATATCTCAGCCCCACGAGCAAGAATACTGCATCAGAACACCAAAATTTGAACACATTCAAAATCACTTGCTTTTCTCTTGAAAGTTGCTTAAACATGTTTAAAACTGCATGTAATGTTGTTTAAAACAAAAAGAATGATGCATTTCATGGTTTTAAGCTGTTTTTATCACTTTCTGTTTTTGGCCTGGAAACATCATATCTCAGCCCCACGAGCAAGAATACTGCATCAGAACACCAAAATTTGAACACATTCAAAATCACTTGCTTTTCTCTTGAAAGTTGCTTAAACATGTTTAAAACTGCATGTAATGTTGTTTAAAACAAAAAGAATGATGCATTTCATGGTTTTAAGCTGTTTTTATCACTTTCTGTTTTTGGCCTGGAAACATCATATCTCAGCCCCACGAGCAAGAATACTGCATCAGAACACCAAAATTTGAACACATTCAAAATCACTTGCTTTTCTCTTGAAAGTTGCTTAAACATGTTTAAAACTGCATGTAATGTTGTTTAAAACAAAAAGAATGATGCATTTCATGGTTTTAAGCTGTTTTTATCACTTTCTGTTTTTGGCCTGGAAACATCATATCTCAGCCCCACGAGCAAGAATACTGCATCAGAACATCAAAATTTGAACACATTCAAAATCACTTGCTTTTCTCTTGAAAGTTGCTTAAACATGTTTAAAACTGCATGTAATGTTGTTTAAAACAAAAAGAATGATGCATTTCATGGTTTTAAGCTGTTTTTATCACTTTCTGTTTTTGGCCTGGAAACATCATATCTCAGCCCCACGAGCAAGAATACTGCATCAGAACACCAAAATTTGAACACATTCAAAATCACTTGCTTTTCTCTTGAAAGTTGCTTAAACATGTTTAAAACTGCATGTAATGTTGTTTAAAACAAAAAGAATGATGCATTTCATGGTTTTAAGCTGTTTTTATCACTTTCTGTTTTTGGCCTGGAAACATCATATCTCAGCCCCACGAGCAAGAATACTGCATCAGAACACCAAAATTTGCACACATTCAAAATCACTTGCTTTTCTCTGAGAAGTCAAGTCGGTTTGGGGCACCAGCGGTGTGTGGAGTTGTAGGGGGGTGGTGGGCTAGAGTTGTAAGGGGGGTGGTGGGTCAGTTAGTCAGCGGCCAAAGGCAAAGTCATTTGAGGGTCACCATTGGCACCCCCTCCGGCAAGGGAGAAGCAGGAATCGGCGGGTACGGCCTGTGACCATCCATGGCCCCCGCTCTCTGGTCCACAGCCGGGCGGGACGCCACTTTTTGGGGCCTCTCCCGCCCAGAGGTCCGCGCGTCCGTCGCCGGTTATCACTGACCTGCCGTCGAGGTTTCAGTGAATGCGTGATTTAGTAGACTTAGGTTTTGAGCGGTTGAAGGCAAATCCAATAAGGAGGGCGAGCGCCGGGCCCCCCCTGCCCGCGGCTCCCACGGTCCGTCTCTCTGCCTAAGAGCTTGTTGTTTAGTGGGTCCCCCGGTTCCACCACTCTTGACCTGGTTAAGGAGGGCGAGCGCCGGGGCCCCCCTGCCTGCGGCTCCCACGGTCCGTCTCTCTGCCTAAGAGCTTGTTGGTTAGTGGGTCCCCCGGTTTCACCACTCTTGACCTGGTTAAGGAGGGCGAGCGCCGGGCCCCCCCTGTCCGCGGCTCCCACGGTCCGTCTCTCTCTGCCTAAGAGCTTGTTGGTTAGTGGGTCCCCCGGTTCCACCACTCTTGACCTGGTTAAGGAGGGCGAGCGCCGGGGCCCCCCTGCCTGCGGCTCCCACGGTCCGTCTCTCTCTGCCTAAGAGCTTGTTGGTTAGTGGGTCCCCCGGTTCCACCACTCTTGACCTGGTTAAGGAGGGCGAGCGCCGGGCCCCCCCCTGCCTGCGGCTCCCACGGTCCGTCTCTCTCTGCCTAAGAGCTTGTTGGTTAGTGGGTCCCCCGGTTCCTCCACTCTTGACCTGGTTAAGGAGGGCGAGCGCCGGGCCCCCCCTGCCTGCGGCTCCCACGGTCCGTCTCTCTCTGCCTAGAGCTTGTTGGTTAGTGGGTCCCCCGTTTCCACCACTCTTGACCTGGTTAAGGAGGGCGAGCGCCGGGCCCCCCCCTGTCCGCGGCTCCCACGGTCCGTCTCTCTCTGCCTAAGAGCTTGTTGGTTAGTGGGTCCCCCGGTTCCTCCACTCTTGACCTGGTTAAGGAGGGCGAGCGCCGGGCCCCCCCTGCCTGCGGCTCCCACGGTCCGTCTCTCTCTGCCTAAGAGCTTGTTGGTTAGTGGGTCCCCCGTTTCCACCACTCTTGACCTGGTTAAGGAGGGCGAGCGCCGGGCCCCCCCTGCCCGCGGCTCCCACGGTCCGTCTCTCTGCCTAAGAGCTTGTTGGTTAGTGGGTCCCCCGGTTCCACCACTCTTGACCTGGTTAAGGAGGGCGAGCGCCGGGCCCCCCCTGCCTGCGGCTCCCACGGTCCGTCTCTCTGCCTAAAAGCTTGTTGGTTAGTGGGTCCCCCGGTTCCACCACTCTTGACCTAGTTAAGGAGAGCGAGCGCCGAGCCCCCCCTGCCCGCGGCTCCCACGGTCCGTCTCTCTGCCTAAGAGCTTGTTGGTTAGTGGGTCCCCCGGTTCCACCACTCTTGACCTGTTTAAGGAGGGCGAGCGCCGGGCCCCCCCTGCCCGCGGCTCCCACGGTCCGTCTCTCTGCCTAAGAGCTTGTTGGTTAGTGGGTCCCCCGGTTCCACCACTCTTGATCTAGTTAAGGAGAGCGAGCGCCGAGCCCCCCCTGCCCGCGGCTCCCACGGTCCGTCTCTCTGCCTAAGAGCTTGTTGGTTAATGGGTCCCCCGGTTCCACCACTCTTGACCTGGTTAAGGAGGGCGAGCGCCGGGCTCCCCCTGCCTGCGGCTCCCACGTTCCGTCTCTCTGCCTAAGAGCTTGTTGGTTAGTGGGTCCCCCGGTACCTCCACTCTTGACCTGGTTAAGGAGGGCGAGCGCCGGGCTCCCCCTGCCCGCGGCTCCCACGGTCCGTCTCTCTGCCTAAGAGCTTGTTGGTTAGTGGGTCCCCCGGTTCCACCACTCTTGACCTGGTTAAGGAGGGCGAGCGCCGGGCCCCCCCTGCCTGCGGCTCCCACGGTTCGTCTCTCTGCCTAAGAGCTTGACTCCATAGCCCATCGGCGAGTGGAGTCGCCGATCGGCAACTGGCCTGTCGCCGATTGGCTAATTGCCCCCTGGGCCCGCCCGGGGTGGATTTTTTGCCCCCTTTTCACTTGTACCCCACTCTGCTCACCATAAGGCTCTGCACTGTATGTCTTTTTTGACATTTTTTCCATTTTTTCCATTTTGTCATCCCATGGGTTACTCTGAAATTTCTCTCGCTGCACCGTGGAGAGCCCTGCCTTGGCACGCGCGGCGTTGCGCCCCGTTTTGTTGCCCCGGCATCTTAGATGCGTGCTTACACCGCCTTTGATGCGAAATTACGCTTTTTCACCTTTTTGACGTTTTTGCATGGGGGTGGGCGGTGCCTCGTGGGAGGAGCTTGGCGCAGAAAGCCCAAAATTTCCAAATGTTTATTTTTGGTCGTGAGGCTTTGTTTCTTGTAACTTTCCTCATCCTCTGCATGCCCTTCACCTTTTCTCCATCTTGGTTGGCCCATGGGTCACCTGGCCCGCTGACGAGAATGAGGAATATGCGGAATTTCAAAAATATCATGCTTATGACGGCCATATGCGCTCAGACTCACGCCGCATGCCGCGTTCAGCCCCGTTGCGCCCTCGTCACTGATTCCTTACGGCCCCCTTAGCCTATCGGTTAAACTGGCTGGAGTACAATCTGGTGAAGAGCATGTGACATTTTTATTATTTTTCATACACGCGAGCCTGAGTTCCTCAGATGCGCGACTGTACGGTTTTGACGCCGCCAATTGCGCCTCTCACTGTTTTGCACCCTCTGGTTAACCCATGGGTTGAAAAAGCTTCCAGGGGAGCAGAAAGGGGTGAGACAAGCACACAATTTGTACATTTTTGAAAATCTGCACGCCTGAATTCCTCAGGCGCGCAACTGTCCGGTTTCGGCACCGCAAGTTTCGCTTGTCACTGCTTCGCACCGTCTGGTCAACCCATGGGTTGACAAGGCCTCCAGAGGAGCAGAAAGGGGTGAGAAAAACAAATGCTTTGTAAAATTTTACAAATCTGCATGCCTGAATTCGTCAGATGCGCGATTGTCCGGTTTTGGCACAGCGAGTTGCGTACCTCACTACTTCGCATCTTATGGGTAAACCCATGGGTTGACAAGGTCTCCAGAGGAGCAGAAAGGAGTGAAAAAAACAAATGCTTTGTAAAATTTTACAAATCTGCATGCCTGAATTCCTCAGATGCGCGATTGTCCGGTTTTGACACCGTGATTTGCGCTTCTCACTGCTTCACATCTTCTGGGTAAACCCATGGGTTGCCAACGCCTCCAGAGAAGCAAAATAGAACAAGAAAAGCACACAATGTGCACATTTTTTTTTTTTACAAATCTGCAGTTCTTAAATCCTCATTATTAAGGAAATTCTCAAACTAAAATCAATTAGCTGGAAGCACATATTTTCTGCTTGCCAATAAGTCAATAAGATTCATCTATTTATTTCCCCTATAAGTATTTAGACAAATGTGTGAAATAATCATTATTATTATTAATACTTTGCTTTTAAACTTAATAATAAGACTGTATCCATGTGTGTATCATGTATCAATATGTACAGTCGAGCTGCACGTCAAAGTTTTTTTTTTGTCAATTCTGAACAAGATACAGTAACATGTGTGAGCTCATTGGAAAGCTAAGAATCAGCATTTTTTTATTGATTTTAGTAATTTTAAAAATTGGCAGAGTTATAGATAAATTGTTACATCAAACATGCACTCTCAGCTCAAACTCAATTTGCCAACTTTTAATTTATATGCTCATGTATGTAAGTATTTATTTTTAATTTCAGATTCTATGATGGCACAGTACTCAGAGAGATATACAGAACCCACAACTTTTATCCATTTGTCCAATAATTCTACTCCTAATGATGTCAGATGAATGTTGTTGTTTTTTTAAGGTGGATTCCGGTTAAATGCACTTTTTTTTAAGTCAATTTATCCTTCAACTTTAATGTTTCTGTCCAAGATACAGTAACATATGTGGGCTCATCGGAAAGCTGAAAGTATGTGTTTTTTAATTATGTTTGCTATTTAAGAATATCTTTAATCTTCCCAGAGTTATCAAAAAAATGCTACCATCAAACATGCACTGTTAGCACATGAATAAAAAAAAATTACCAAATATGATTTAATATGCCCAACATGTGTGTGTTTTTTTATTTTCTTATTCTAAAGTTCACTAGTATTCAGGGAGAGACACAGAAGCCCCAACTTTACCATTTATCCAGTATTTCTTTCCTGATGATTTTGGTAGATTTTCAATGTGGATTCCAGTTAGATGCACTCTTTTTTTAAGTCAATTTAACCTTTGACCTTAATGTTTCTGAACAAGATACAGTAACATATGTGGGCTCATTGGAAAGCTGGGAATGTGTGTGTTTTAATGGTGTTTGCTATTTCAAAATATATTTAATCTTAATTGAGTTGTCAAAAAAATGCTACCATCACACAGGCACTGTCAGCACATGCACAAATAAAATTGTCAAATATGATTTAATATACCCAACATGTGTGTGTTTTTTTATTTTCTTATTCTAAAGTTCACTAGTATTCAGGGAGAGACACAGAAGCCCCAATTTTACCATTTATCCAATATTTCTACTGCTGATGATGAACAATGAATGTTGGATTTTGGTAGTTTTTCAATGTGGATTCCAGTTAGATGCACTCTTTTTTTAAGTCAATTTAACCTTTGACCTTAATGTTTCTGAACAAGATACAGTAACATATGTGGGCTCATTGGAAAGCTGGCAATGTGTGTTTTTTAATGGTGTTTGATATTTAAAAATGTCATAAATCTTTCTAGAGTTATCAAAAAAATGCTACCATCACACAGGCACTGTCAGCACATGCACAAATAAAATTGTCAAATATGATTTAATATACCCAACATGTGTGTGTTTTTTTTTATTTTCTTATTCTAAAGTTCACTAGTATTCAGGGAGAGACACAGAAGCCCCAACTTTACCATTTATCCAGTATTTCTTTCCTGATGCTGAACAATGAATGTTGGATTTTAGTAGTTTTTTCAATGTGGATTCCAGTTAGATGCACTCTTTTTTTAAGTCAATTTAACCTTTGACCTTAATGTTTCTGAACAAGATACAGTAACATATATGGGCTTATTGGAAAGCTATGAGTAAGTGTTTTTTAATCATGCTAGTTATTTAAAAAAAAGCTTAAATTTTTATTTATAACTAAATACCATCAAATATTCATTCTCAGCACATGCACCAAAAAAACCCTCAATTTGCCAAATTTGAATACAGTAAGGTACAGTAACATATGTGGGCTTATTGGAAAGCTGGAAATTTGTACTTTAAAATGATATGATATATTTGATTGTATCCTAATAATTCACTTAAGTATTACATTAAATAAAATACATTTTACTTTTCAAAAGTAAGTCAGGCTGCAAACCTATGAATTTCCACTGGAGGGCGCACTGAGACACAAGTTGAACAGGTAAAGGGGGATGGGGGTGTGAGGAGACAATGTTACACACACACCCAGACTTTGTGTCTGGGGTGTTGGGGGAGGCACAGCTACCTGGGTGAGCAGACTTTTCAGTCAGATCAAGTTTAAATACAAAAAAAAGTTTCTATAACTTTTATTAAATGCTGTTTTTAACTATAGTAAAAGCCATGTAGAAAACTACAGTTCTAGAACATTTACACAATAGTCCCCTTTCCCTTCAAATCTCAAAAAGTGTCTCTCTTTAATGAAATCATTTATTTTAGCATTGAAATGTTGTCTTTTTACATGACATTTAATATTCAAACACACACACTGACATTTAGAACAGGGTTTGAGACTAAACTGACAGTCTTCCACTGTGCTGTTATTTCATATTGTCAATAAACTTTATCAAAAGCTAACCTGTGTCATCAAGTTCTGTCTCAGTTCATTCATTTTATGCCTTTTAAACTAAACAAATAAGTAAACACAGACCCAATCTCTGAGTTATATTGACCGATCATTTAAATTATTTATGTCATTTTAAAATGTGCCATCCTTTAAAAGAAAAAAAAATTCTCTTCATTGTTTAAAACATATAAAACCTTTTTGGATAAGCAGCTCTTCAGTGCTCTGCTAGGAAGCCTTTTTCAGGCAGTTCCATGACCACAAATGTTGACAGACACACTGGCATCTTTTAAAAGACTACACTTTGTTCAGATGCAGACCTCTGTCCAAATAACAGCATATATTTTTCACATTATATGTTACTGCACTGTACAGGTAAACTGCTTCTGACTTTTGAATCTCTGGTGAAAGATTGAGTCTCAGTGGCCCTCCACACACAGAGACACAAACCCCCGCACCTGGTCACCTTCAAACAAAAGAACAAAAGGGCCTCTGCTGCTGGATGCAGGTCATGTGACACTGAGGTCTCTGCTCATCTGCAGTCAAACTAAAACATAGTCAAATATCTACAGACATGTAACACACATGAGAGTGGATTCATAATTTGGGAAAAATATTAAGTTTAAATGCATTAATATATAACAGGAGAGATCATCTGGATTAAAAAAAGTCATCATGTCACATTTTGAATCATCATGTGATCAAGCTTGAACACAAATAATGTTTCTAACTTTTATTGGCTTATGGCCCTGTTGAAATGTGCAGCACTTCTCTCAGTGAACAATTCAAAAACAGCTGACATTTGACTTTTACAGTTTGTGAAATATATATAACAGTTTTTACACACAATGGTAATTCAAAGAACTTTACATAAATAAGAATAACAAATTGTATTTATTTTTTACAATTTATTTCCACTTCAGTGTTCACTCCTGCAGCTAAAGGAGCAAAATAATAAATCTACACATTAAGCTGAAAAACACAAACTGACATTTGAAAAAAACAAACATGTTTTCCTCTTATCAACATGTCAATAACATTTTATTTTATATATTTTATATATAACACATCTGTTTCATAAATATATTAAATAAATATAATTATTAAAATAAATACATATAAAAATACATATAAATCTGTTTAATAAATGTATCTGTTTAATGAATAAGTCTGTTTTTTTAATCAAATATATCTGTTTAGTTTCATACACACAAGGGTACTTCAAATCACATCACATACACAAGAATAACAAACTGTGTTTATTTATTTATTTATTTTTCTTAAAAAAAAAACCCACAACCTTCATCCATGTATCCTAATTTTCTAATCCAGATGAAAAATAATGTATAAAGTATTTTGGTTAAAAGTTCGCTGACTTTTTTAGTCAATTTAACCTTTGACTTTTATATTTCTGAATGTGACTGGTGTTAATAAGTTTATTATTGTAATCTATTTCACTAATAGTCTCTCCTTTTAATTTTCGTGCATTGCTTTTGCACCAATTTGGTTAGAAATATGTTAAAATGTAGTTTTTACTTTATTAGTGTTGTTTAATGAAAATAGTTTTATATTTAGGCTCGTTTGAGGTGGCCAAAATCTGCGCAGAATCGATCACCGGTGATCACCGCAAGATGCATGCCGGTTAGAAATGTGTCCGAGTTGCGTCCGCCTGGCTCTGATGTCACGCTGACGTGCGCCAAAAAACTCTCGCGATCGCGAGGCGGGTACCTCGGATTGAGCAGTCGGCAGCAGTTGCTCTCAAAAGACTGCGCCCACTAAAAGCATCATGGGAAACGGCTGGCTGACGAGTGACGACACAGCTCAATGCTCATTGGATGAGACTGACAAACTACACGTTATTCTCTATCCTGTTTTTACTAAGGTTTATCCTGGCTTTGTTGTATACCTTTTTTGTATTTTCGTCGATAATGAAAAAAAAGTCATACAGAGCATTACATATGTTTATTTATTTAGATTTACACGCAAACAGAAACAAAACACACCTTTGTAAAAACCTAATGTGACCTATCTAATATAACTAAATGTTACATATAAATAATTAGGATGTGCATGTGCTGTATTTTATTTTTCTCTCAGTTTAAAGTCCTGTTTGTTGTCATTTTCACTTTTTTGTATGTTTGTGTGAGTTTTGTATTGTAATTTTTATGCAACGTTATTCCATGAAAGTCAATCCAAAACATGCATATATGCATACATGAGGTAATCAGACTGCTTTGCCATTATGCCTATGCTTCATCTTTGTGTGGTTTCATAAGTGAAAGGGGTGTAGTAAACAAAACAAAACACACACATGTATGTGAAGTCAAAAGTTATGTTTAATAGATCAAGAACATTTTCCCAGTATTTCCTACAGCCTATAGTTTTTATTCTGGAGAAAGTCTTGGGTTGTTTATTTTAGTCTGGCTGGAGTAAAAGCTGTTTATAGGCCTAATAAACATGTCAACATAATTAGCCCCTTTATAATTTATTTATGTTTGCAGAACAAACCACTGTTGTCCAATTGCTTTCCTCATTTATCTTTAACATAATTAATCTATAGTTATCTCTTTAAATTGCACTTTAGGCTGAATACTAGTATCTTGCAAAAAAAACTGTATGTAAAATATATAATATAATACTGTAATCATGGTAAAGACTAGACAAACAAGTTAGTAGAAATTAGTTTATAAAACTGTTGAAAACTAAATCTGTTAAACAGCATTTTACATATTTGATGCAATACCATTTCTTTAAACTTCACAAGAGGACTAATAATTTTGTCTTTAGTTGTATTTCCCTTTATACCTTCTAATGCCCTCTACAGAAAATCTGAAATGACTATAGAAATGGACCACTTGTTCAATTAAATGCCAAATTCTAGGGACATTCCTAGCGAAACAAATAAACAAACATTTGTCATGACCTGTCACTCAAAAGCATCTTGCTGTAGCTACTTAATTTATAATGTAGCCAAATGAGATTTCTTGAAAGCTTTCTTGCTGTATAAGCTGTTTATTTTGACATTCTTTTAACATTTACCACTGTTGAATATACAGATTTATATTTTAAATAAACCTTTTTAAGTAATGAGCTGTTCATCTTCTGTAATTGTGACCCTCTTTTTGTAAAAACAGTGATATTTCAATTGCATCCACTCCCACATTAAAAAATACTACAGTAATTTATAGGAATACTATAGTGTTTTTGAACCATATTATAACAAATAGCCTATTTAAATTCTATAGTTGCTCTGGTATCACAACAACTAAACATAACCCAATACTGAAAAAACATGTTCAAAAACACTATAATATTTACTATAAATCACCATAGTATTTTTTAATGAGGTCATTCGTCCGCGATAGAAAACGCGAACGCGATCTCCACCATTGGTGACGTTTCCAGGCGGCAAAACAGCGAGATTCGAGAGGTGTCCGACTTCTGATGTATTTTTTGAGCCCTCCTCTTACTGCAGCCGCTTGCTCTCGTCTACAATGCAGTCAAGGCGAGGCGCACCTCAAACAAGCCTTTTGTTTGGCGCGCCACGTCACTTCCGGTTGCCGCGCTGCGTCCTCAGTCCGCATTGAGCGCGCATAGCAGAGGTGAGCAGTTAATGATGCTCAAAGGAAAATTGTTCCAAAAGTTGTCGTATGTCTTAATAAGCTTTTAATATGCATTGGTATTGTTTGTACTGTTCTGTATTAACTAGGAAGTATTATTCTTCGTGTGGATGGATGAAATTAATCATGTTTAATGAGCACAGTTGATCAAGTGTGTGTGTGTGTGTGTGTGTGTGTGTGTGTGTGTGTGTGTGTGTGTGTGTGTGTGTGTGTGTGTGTGTAGAACTATGTATGATAAACACAGTGATTTCGACTGATTATCTAACTGTCATTTATTTGTTAGGTGGGGAAATTACCAGTGACATCATATCTCCTTATTGTGCTGTTTTCTGATCCATCCAGGTATTTTTTCATGTACATTTGTTTTAATTTGTGTTTACATTTGTTTCTCAATTACATTAATTTCTAATATGAAGTTAGATGGGGAAGATGAATTAATATCACCATGTATGGAACTGTAATCATTTGTTATTTTTATTTATTTACTTTTTGTACACCTTTGTGATCTGTTTATCTAGTTGTATTTAGGTATGTTGTTATTGTTATGTTTGCTCAGTCTGCATATAGCGTGCTAAGGAGAGGTGGGGAAATTTACAAGTGAAATCATATCTCCTTATTGTGCTGCTTTCTGATCCATCCAGTCTGCGCTGACCTGACGCTTGAGTGACAATCAACCCACCATCAGCAACAGCACCAGTGGCCTGTCTCTTTATACACAACGCAGAGAGTCGAACACCGGTTACATGAAGAAGATACAATAACATATGTGGACTATTCAGCCTGCTTTGAAAACTCTTTAATTTTTTCAAAGTAAATGCTCCGTGCCCCGGACACTCATTTTGCAGAATGTTCACACACTGCCATTGGTTCTTTAGAATTTGGACATGAGGCAAGAGTTGCTTTCCAATGGGTCCTCGCCCGTGGGTTTAGGAGAAGCTCATTCCAATTACAATTTTTCGTTACTACCTCTTTTTATGAACATGGTACTGTAACATGAGCATAGCATAGAGCAGTTCTGCCTGCATGTGGCATCTTACAGTTGGGCACCAGAATTGCTCACCAATGGGTCCTCGAACGTGGGTTTAGGACAAGCTCATTGTCTCAAGTCCGGGCCAGGTGGGGTTTTTCGTGTTGAGTCAAATTAAACATCAGGTCGCATGCTTTACTCCTGGTAGTATTCTTCCTGTGGTTTTCTTTGGGTGGGATACAGTGTAATTTTCCGTAGTTTCTGTGAAAACTTTAAAATCTATATACATTAAATAAATAAAAAATGAACAACTATGTACAATCTTATACATTATCTTAAACAGATTTAATTCCTGAATAAATGAATTCATTAAAAAATAAATATATAATATTAAAACATTCAATATAAAAGCTACATAACATATACACAACTCATTAAAAAGATAACTATATAATAAAAAAATAAGACAAAAATAAACAAATAAACATAAGCATAACTATATACAATAAATTAAAATTAAATAATAATTAAATAATAAAAATTTGTCCCTAAATTTTTGGTTCGCCCACTGATTTGCCAGACAAGTGCCCCAAACAACGGCCATAACAACAAAACGAGGTTTTTGCACATTCACCCAACAGATTTCATTCCTGAATAAATTAATTCATTAAAAAATAAATATATAATATTAAAAATGTTCAATATAAAAGCTACATAAAATATACACTACTCATTAAAAAGATAACTATATACAAAAATAAGACACAAAAATAAACTACTAAACATAACCATAACTATATACATTATTCTGTTCTGTAGTAGTGGTGGTGAGTACATTTAGCCACTATACAGGTCAGAGCCTGTTGTGTCCGAATACCGGTAGTGATCTGGTTCATTGTCTGGGGTTAAGTCTGAAGACACTATACGGTGTTTGTGAAGTACAGCTTGACCTTAAAATTTGGCGAGAAGTATCCGTTGGCTTTATCCTTATTTGCCTTGTCCAGATCGTTTAGAACAGGGTTTGAGACTAAACTGAAAGTCTTCCACTGTGCTGTTATTTCATATTGTCAATAAACTTTATCAAAAGCTAACCTGTGTCATCAAGTTCTGTCTCAGTTCATTCATTTTATGCCTTTTAAACTAAACAAATAAGTAAACACAGGCCCAATCTCTGAGATATATTGACCGATCATTTCAACTATTTATGTCATTTTAAAATGTGCCATCCTTTAAAAGAAAAAAAAATACTCTTCATTGTTTAAAACATATAAAACCTTTTTGGATAAGCAGCTCTTCAGTGCTCTGCTAGGAAGCCTTTTTCAGGCAGTTCCATGACCACAAATGTTGACAGACACACTGACATCTTTTAAAAGACTACACTTTGTTCAGATGCAGACCTCTGTCCAATAACAGCATATATTTTTCACATTATATGTTACTGCACTGTACAGGTAAACTGCTTCTGACTTTTGAATCTCCGGTGAAAGATTGAGTCTCAGTGGCCCTCCACACACACAGACACAAACCCCCGCACCTTGTCACCTTCAAACAAAAGAACAAAAGGGCCTCTGCTGCTGGATGCAGGTCATGTGACACTGAGGTCTCTGCTCGTCTGCAGTCAAACTAAAACATAGTCAAATATCTACAGACATGTAACACACATGAGAGTGGATTCATAATTAGTTTGGGGAAAAATATTAAGTTTAAATGCATTCATATATAACAGGAGTGATCATCTGGATTAAAAAAGTCATCATGTCACATTTTGAATCATCATGTGATTAAGCTTGAACACAAACAAGGTTTCCAGCTTTCAATAAATGACATTTTTAACCACACTGCAAAAAACTGCTTTTCTTACTTAGATTTTTTTGTCTTGTTTGTAGTCCAAATATCTAAAAATTCTTAAATCATAAAATTATTTTCTAGACAAGCAAAACAAATGATCTTTTTTTCAGAAATAATATGCCAAAATTAAGTGAGCTTTTCCCTAAAACAAGCAAAATAATCTGCCAATGGGGTAAGCAAAAACAAAATTATGTTAAAAAGAAAAACAAGTGTATTTTGCTTGTTTTAAGGGAAAAACTCACTTAATTTTACCATATTATTTCTGAAAACAACATAATATGTTTTGCTTGTCTAGAAAATTTTTTTTCATTTTAGAATTTTTAGATATTTGGAGTAGAAACAAGAGAAAAAAATCTAAGTAAGAAAAATTGTTTTGTTTTTTTGCAGTGTATAAAGTATAATTAAAACCATGTAAAAAATAGTTATAGGACATTAATACAATAGTCCCCTTTCCCAAAAAGTGTGTCTCTTTAATGAAATCATTTATTTTAGCATTGAAATGTTGTCTTTTTACATGACATTTAACATTCAAACACACACACTGACATTTAGAACAGGGTTTGAGACTAAACTGACAGTCTTCCACTGTGCTGTTATTTCATATTGTCAATAAACTTTATCAAAAGCTAACC
Source organism: Danio kyathit (assembly GCA_903798195.1). Lineage (NCBI taxonomy): Eukaryota > Metazoa > Chordata > Actinopteri > Cypriniformes > Danionidae > Danio > Danio kyathit. The sequence goes on from LR812541.1 coordinate 15,672,703, forward strand.
TGTGTCATCAAGTTCTGTCTCAGTTCATTCATTTTATGCCTTTTAAACTAAACAAATAAGTAAACACAGACCCAATCTCTGAGATATATTGACCGATCATTGTACTGAAATGTACCTTGTTCCTGTAATTTGCAAATTACCCTCAAATTGGGTCAGTTTTCAGTGATTTACAGGGAGTGCAATATTGGACAGTAGTAAAAAATTTATAACTTTGGCCCCTTTTATGCTACAATAGAATAATTTACATCACTGTAAAGCATTTTCCCTGAGCTTTCCAAAGATGTAAAGCATTCAGCTGTATCTTGTTCCTGTGGTTTGCAAACCCCAATCAAATTGGGTCAGTTTTCAGTGATTTACAGAGGGTGGATTGTTTTGAAAATGCAATATTGGACAGTAATAAAAAATTAATAACTCTGGCCCCTTTTATGCTACAATAGAATAATTTACATCACTGTAAAGCATTTTCCCTGAGCTTTCCAAAGATGTAAAGCATTCAGCTGTATCTTGTTCCTGTGGTTTGCAAACCCCAATCAAATTGGGTCAGTTTTCAGTGATTTACAGAGGGTGGATTGTTTTGAAAATGCAATATTGGACAGTAATAAAAAATTATTAACTTTGGCCCCTTTTATGCTACAATAGAATAATTTACATCACTGTAAAGCATTTTCCCTGAGCTTTCCAAAGATGTAAAGCATTCAGCTGTATCTTGTTCTTTTGCTTTGTAAACCCCAATCAAATTGGGTCAGTTTTCAGTGATTTACCGACAATGCAATATTGGACAGTAGTAAAAAATTTATAACTTTGGCCCCTTTTATGCTACAATAGAATAATTTACATCACTGTAAAGCATTTTCCCTGAGCTTTCCAAAGATGTAACGCATTCAGCTGTATCTTGTTCCTGTGGTTTGCAAACCCCAATCAAATTGGGTCAGTTTTCAGTGATTTACAGAGGGTGGTTTGTTTTGAAAATGCAATATTGGACAGTAGCAAAAAATTAATAACTCTGACACCTTTTATGATACAATAGAATAATTTACATCACTGTAAAGCATTTCCCCTGAGCTTTCTAAAGATGTAAAGCATTCAGCTGTATCTTGTTCCTGTGGTTTGTAAACCCCAATCAAATTGGGTCAGTTTTCAGTGATTTACCGACAATGCAATATTGGACAGTAGTAAAAAATTAATAACTTTGGCCCCTTTTATGATACAATAGAATAATTTACATCACTGTAAAGCATTTTCCCTGAGCTTTCCAAAGATGTAAAGCATTCAGCTGTATCTTGTTCCTGTGGTTTGCAAACCCCAATCAAATTGGGTCAGTTTTCAGTGATTTACAGAGGGTGGATTGTTTTGAAAATGCAATATTGAACAGTGGTAAAAAATTAATAACTCTGGCACCTTTTATGATACAATAGAATACTTTACATCACTGTAAAGCATTTCCCCTGAGCTTTCCAAAGATGTAAAACATTCAGCTGTATCTTGTTCCTGTGGTTTGCAAACCCCAATCAAATTGGGTCAGTTTTCAGTGATTTACCGACAATGCAATATTGGACAGTAATAAAAAAATAATAACTTTGGCCCCTTTTATGCTACAATAGAATAATTTACATCACTGTAAAGCATTTTCCCTGAGCTTTCCAAAGATGTAAAGCATTCAGCTGTATCTTGTTCCTGTGGTTTGTAAACCCCAATCAAATTGGGTCAGTTTTCAGTGATTTACCGACAATGCAATATTGGACAGTAGTAAAAAATTAATAACTCTGGCCCCTTTTATGACACAATAGAATAATTTACATCACTGTAAAGCATTTTCCCTGAGCTTTCCAAAGATGTAAAGCATTCAGCTGTATCTTGTTCCTGTGGTTTGCAAACCCCAATCAAATTGGGTCAGTTTTCAGTGATTTACAGAGGGTGGTTTGTTTTGAAAATGCAATATTGGACAGTAGCAAAAAATTAATAACTCTGGCCCCTTTTATGCTACAATAGAATAATTTACATCACTGTAAAGCATTTTCCCTGAGCTTTCCAAAGATGTAAAGCATTCAGCTGTATCTTGTTCCTGTGGTTTGTAAACCCCAATCAAATTGGGTCAGTTTTCAGTGATTTACCGACAATGCAATATTGGACAGTAGTAAAAAATTAATAACTTTGGCCCCTTTTATGATACAATAGAATAATTTACATCACTGTAAAGCATTTTCCCTGAGCTTTCCAGAGATGTAAAGCATTCAGCTGTATCTTGTTCCTGTGGTTTGCAAACCCCAATCAAATTGGGTCAGTTTTCAGTGATTTACAGAGGGTGGATTGTTTTGAAAATGCAATATTGGACAGTAGTAAAAAATTAATAACTCTGGCACCTTTTATGATACAATAGAATAATTTACATCACTGTAAAGCATTTTCCCTGAGCTTTCCAAAGATGTAAAGCATTCAGCTGTATCTTGTTCCTGTGGTTTGCAAACCCCAATCAAATTGGGTCAGTTTTCAGTGATTTACCGACAATGCAATATTGGACAGTAATAAAAAATTAATAACTTTGGCCCCTTTTATGCTACAATAGAATAATTTACATCACTGTAAAGCATTTTCCCTGAGCTTTCCAAAGATGTAAAGCATTCAGCTGTATCTTGTTCCTGTGGTTTGCAAACCCCAATCAAATTGGGTCAGTTTTCAGTGATTTACAGAGGGTGGTTTGTTTTGAAAATGCAATATTGGACAGTAGCAAAAAATTAATAACTCTGGCACCTTTTATGATACAATAGAATAATTTACATCACTGTAAAGCATTTCCCCTGAGCTTTCCAAAGATGTAAAACATTCAGCTGTATCTTGTTCCTGTGGTTTGCAAACCCCAATCAAATTGGGTCAGTTTTCAGTGATTTACCGACAATGCAATATTGGACAGTAATAAAAAAATAATAACTTTGGCCCCTTTTATGCTACAATAGAATAATTTACATCACTGTAAAGCATTTTCCCTGAGCTTTCCAAAGATGTAAAGCATTCAGCTGTATCTTGTTCCTGTGGTTTGTAAACCCCAATCAAATTGGGTCAGTTTTCAGTGATTTACCGACAATGCAATATTGGACAGTAGTAAAAAATTAATAACTCTGGCCCCTTTTATGACACAATAGAATAATTTACATCACTGTAAAGCATTTTCCCTGAGCTTTCCAAAGATGTAAAGCATTCAGCTGTATCTTGTTCCTTTGGTTTGCAAACCCCAATCAAATTGGGTCAGTTTTCAGTGATTTACAGAGGGTGGATTGTTTTGAAAATGCAATATTGGACAGTAGCAAAAAATTAATAACTCTGGCCCCTTTTATGCTACAATAGAATAATTTACATCACTGTAAAGCATTTTCCCTGAGCTTTCCAAAGATGTAAAGCATTCAGCTGTATCTTGTTCCTGTGGTTTGCAAACCCCAATCAAATTGGGTCAGTTTTCAGTGATTTACAGAGGGTGGATTGTTTTGAAAATGCAATATTGGACAGTAGTAAAAAATTAATAACTCTGGCCCCTTTTATGATACAATAGAATAATTTACATCACTGTAAAGCATTTTCCCTGAGCTTTCCAAAGATGTAAAGCATTCAGCTGTATCTTGTTCCTGTGGTTTGCAAACCCCAATCAAATTGGGTCAGTTTTCAGTGATTTACCGACAATGCAATATTGGACAGTAATAAAAAATTAATAACTCTGGCACCTTTTATGCTACAATAGAATAATTTACATCACTGTAAAGCATTTTCCCTGAGCTTTCCAAAGATGTAAAGCATTCAGCTGTATCTTGTTCTTTTGCTTTGTAAACCCCAATCAAATTGGGTCAGTTTTCAGTGATTTACCGACAATGCAATATTGGACAGTAGTAAAAAATTAATAACTTTGGCCCCTTTTATGATACAATAGAATAATTTACATCACTGTAAAGCATTTCCCCTGAGCTTTCCAAAGATGTAAAGCATTCAGCTGTATCTTGTTCCTGTGGTTTGCAAACCCCAATCAAATTGGGTCAGTTTTCAGTGATTTACAGAGGGTGGATTGTTTTGAAAATGCAATATTGGACAGTAGTAAAAAATTAATAACTCTGGCACCTTTTATGATACAATAGAATAATTTACATCACTGTAAAGCATTTTCCCTGAGCTTTCCAAAGATGTAAAGCATTCAGCTGTATCTTGTTCCTGTGGTTTGCAAACCCCAATCAAATTGGGTCAGTTTTCAGTGATTTACCGACAATGCAATATTGGACAGTAATAAAAAATTAATAACTTTGGCCCCTTTTATGATACAATAGAATAATTTACATCACTGTAAAGCATTTTCCCTGAGCTTTCCAAAGATGTAAAGCATTCAGCTGTATCTTGTTCTTTTGCTTTGTAAACCCCAATCAAATTGGGTCAGTTTTCAGTGATTTACAGAGGGTGGATTGTTTTGAATATGCAATATTGGACAGTAGCAAAAATTAATAACTCTGGCCCCTTTTATGCTACAATAGAATAATTTACATCACTGTAAAGCATTTTCCCTGAGCTTTCCAAAGATGTAAAGCATTCAGCTGTATCTTGTTCCTGTGGTTTGCAAACCCCAATCAAATTGGGTCAGTTTTCAGTGATTTACAGAGGGTGGATTGTTTTGAAAATGCAATATTGGACAGTAGTAAAAAATTATTAACTCTGGCACCTTTTATGATACAATAGAATAATTTACATCACTGTAAAGCATTTTCCCTGAGCTTTCCAAAGATGTAAAGCATTCAGCTGTATCTTGTTCCTGTGGTTTGCAAACCCCAATCAAATTGGGTCAGTTTTCAGTGATTTACCGACAATGCAATATTGGACAGTAATAAAAAATTAATAACTTTGGCCCCTTTTATGCTACAATAGAATAATTTACATCACTGTAAAGCATTTTCCCTGAGCTTTCCAAAGATGTAAAGCATTCAGCTGTATCTTGTTCTTTTGCTTTGTAAACCCCAATCAAATTGGGTCAGTTTTCAGTGATTTACCGACAATGCAATATTGGACAGTAGTAAAAATTAATAACTTTGGCCCCTTTTATGATACAATAGAATAATTTACATCACTGTAAAGCATTTTCCCTGAGCTTTCCAGAGATGTAAAGCATTCAGCTGTATCTTGTTCCTGTGGTTTGCAAACCCCAATCAAATTGGGTCAGTTTTCAGTGATTTACAGAGGGTGGATTGTTTTGAAAATGCAATATTGGACAGTAGTAAAAAATTAATAACTCTGGCACCTTTTATGATACAATAGAATAATTTACATCACTGTAAAGCATTTCCCCTGAGCTTTCCAAAGATGTAAAGCATTCAGCTGTATCTTGTTCCTGTGGTTTGTAAACCCCAATCAAATTGGGTCAGTTTTCAGTGATTTACCGACAATGCAATATTGGACAGTAATAAAAAATTAATAACTTTGGCCCCTTTTATGCTACAATAGAATAATTTACATCACTGTAAAGCATTTTCCCTGAGCTTTCCAAAGATGTAAAGCATTCAGCTGTATCTTGTTCCTGTGGTTTGCAAACCCCAATCAAATTGGGTCAGTTTTCAGTGATTTACAGAGGGTGGTTTGTTTTGAAAATGCAATATTGGACAGTAGCAAAAAATTAATAACTCTGGCACCTTTTATGATACAATAGAATAATTTACATCACTGTAAAGCATTTCCCCTGAGCTTTCCAAAGATGTAAAACATTCAGCTGTATCTTGTTCCTGTGGTTTGCAAACCCCAATCAAATTGGGTCAGTTTTCAGTGATTTACCGACAATGCAATATTGGACAGTAATAAAAAAATAATAACTTTGGCCCCTTTTATGCTACAATAGAATAATTTACATCACTGTAAAGCATTTTCCCTGAGCTTTCCAAAGATGTAAAGCATTCAGCTGTATCTTGTTCCTGTGGTTTGTAAACCCCAATCAAATTGGGTCAGTTTTCAGTGATTTACCGACAATGCAATATTGGACAGTAGTAAAAAATTAATAACTCTGGCCCCTTTTATGACACAATAGAATAATTTACATCACTGTAAAGCATTTTCCCTGAGCTTTCCAAAGATGTAAAGCATTCAGCTGTATCTTGTTCCTTTGGTTTGCAAACCCCAATCAAATTGGGTCAGTTTTCAGTGATTTACAGAGGGTGGATTGTTTTGAAAATGCAATATTGGACAGTAGCAAAAAATTAATAACTCTGGCCCCTTTTATGCTACAATAGAATAATTTACATCACTGTAAAGCATTTTCCCTGAGCTTTCCAAAGATGTAAAGCATTCAGCGGTATCTTGTTCCTGTGGTTTGCAAACCCCAATCAAATTGGGTCAGTTTTCAGTGATTTACCGACAATGCAATATTGGACAGTAGTAAAAAATTAATAACTTTGGCCCCTTTTATGATACAATAGAATAATTTACATCACTGTAAAGCATTTTCCCTGAGCTTTCCAGAGATGTAAAGCATTCAGCTGTATCTTGTTCCTGTGGTTTGCAAACCCCAATCAAATTGGGTCAGTTTTCAGTGATTTACAGAGGGTGGATTGTTTTGAAAATGCAATATTGGACAGTAGTAAAAAATTAATAACTCTGGCACCTTTTATGATACAATAGAATAATTTACATCACTGTAAAGCATTTTCCCTGAGCTTTCCAAAGATGTAAAGCATTCAGCTGTATATTGTTTCTGTGGTTTGCAAACCCCAATCAAATTGGGTCAGTTTTCAGTGATTTACCGACAATGCAATATTGGACAGTAATAAAAAATTAATAACTTTGGCCCCTTTTATGCTACAATAGAATAATTTACATCACTGTAAAGCATTTTCCCTGAGCTTTCCAAAGATGTAAAGCATTCAGCTGTATCTTGTTCTTTTGCTTTGTAAACCCCAATCAAATTGGGTCAGTTTTCAGTGATTTACCGACAATGCAATATTGGACAGTAGTAAAAAATTAATAACTTTGGCCCCTTTTATGATACAATAGAATAATTTACATCACTGTAAAGCATTTCCCCTGAGCTTTCCAGAGATGTAAAGCATTCAGCTGTATCTTGTTCCTGTGGTTTGCAAACCCCAATCAAATTGGGTCAGTTTTCAGTGATTTACAGAGGGTGGATTGTTTTGAAAATGCAATATTGGACAGTAGTAAAAAATTAATAACTCTGGCACCTTTTATGATACAATAGAATAATTTACATCACTGTAAAGCATTTTCCCTGAGCTTTCCAAAGATGTAAAGCATTCAGCTGTATCTTGTTCCTGTGGTTTGCAAACCCCAATCAAATTGGGTCAGTTTTCAGTGATTTACCGACAATGCAATATTGGACAGTAATAAAAAATTAATAACTTTGGCCCCTTTTATGCTACAATAGAATAATTTACATCACTGTAAAGCATTTTCCCTGAGCTTTCCAAAGATGTAAAGCATTCAGCTGTATCTTGTTCTTTTGCTTTGTAAACCCCAATCAAATTGGGTCAGTTTTCAGTGATTTACAGAGGGTGGATTGTTTTGAAAATGCAATATTGGACAGTAGCAAAAAATTAATAACTCTGGCCCCTTTTATGCTACAATAGAATAATTTACATCACTGTAAAGCATTTTCCCTGAGCTTTCCAAAGATGTAAAGCATTCAGCTGTATCTTGTTCCTGTGGTTTGCAAACCCCAATCAAATTGGGTCAGTTTTCAGTGATTTACAGAGGGTGGATTGTTTTGAAAATGCAATATTGGACAGTAGTAAAAAATTATTAACTCTGGCACCTTTTATGATACAATAGAATAATTTACATCACTGTAAAGCATTTTCCCTGAGCTTTCCAAAGATGTAAAGCATTCAGCTGTATCTTGTTCCTGTGGTTTGCAAACCCCAATCAAATTGGGTCAGTTTTCAGTGATTTACCGACAATGCAATATTGGACAGTAATAAAAAATTAATAACTTTGGCCCCTTTTATGCTACAATAGAATAATTTACATCACTGTAAAGCATTTTCCCTGAGCTTTCCAAAGATGTAAAGCATTCAGCTGTATCTTGTTCTTTTGCTTTGTAAACCCCAATCAAATTGGGTCAGTTTTCAGTGATTTACCGACAATGCAATATTGGACAGTAGTAAAAAATTAATAACTTTGGCCCCTTTTATGATACAATAGAATAATTTACATCACTGTAAAGCATTTTCCCTGAGCTTTCCAGAGATGTAAAGCATTCAGCTGTATCTTGTTCCTGTGGTTTGCAAACCCCAATCAAATTGGGTCAGTTTTCAGTGATTTACAGAGGGTGGATTGTTTTGAAAATGCAATATTGGACAGTAGCAAAAAATTAATAACTCTGGCACCTTTTATGATACAATAGAATAATTTACATCACTGTAAAGCATTTCCCCTGAGCTTTCCAAAGATGTAAAGCATTCAGCTGTATCTTGTTCCTGTGGTTTGTAAACCCCAATCAAATTGGGTCAGTTTTCAGTGATTTACCGACAATGCAATATTGGACAGTAATAAAAAATTAATAACTTTGGCCCCTTTTATGCTACAATAGAATAATTTACATCACTGTAAAGCATTTTCCCTGAGCTTTCCAAAGATGTAAAGCATTCAGCTGTATCTTGTTCCTGTGGTTTGCAAACCCCAATCAAATTGGGTCAGTTTTCAGTGATTTACAGAGGGTGGTGTGTTTTGAAAATGCAATATTGGACAGTAGCAAAAAATTAATAACTCTGGCACCTTTTATGATACAATAGAATAATTTACATCACTGTAAAGCATTTCCCCTGAGCTTTCCAAAGATGTAAAACATTCAGCTGTATCTTGTTCCTGTGGTTTGCAAACCCCAATCAAATTGGGTCAGTTTTCAGTGATTTACCGACAATGCAATATTGGACAGTAATAAAAAAATAATAACTTTGGCCCCTTTTATGCTACAATAGAATAATTTACATCACTGTAAAGCATTTTCCCTGAGCTTTCCAAAGATGTAAAGCATTCAGCTGTATCTTGTTCCTGTGGTTTGTAAACCCCAATCAAATTGGGTCAGTTTTCAGTGATTTACCGACAATGCAATATTGGACAGTAGTAAAAAATTAATAACTCTGGCCCCTTTTATGACACAATAGAATAATTTACATCACTGTAAAGCATTTTCCCTGAGCTTTCCAAAGATGTAAAGCATTCAGCTGTATCTTGTTCCTTTGGTTTGCAAACCCCAATCAAATTGGGTCAGTTTTCAGTGATTTACAGAGGGTGGATTGTTTTGAAAATGCAATATTGGACAGTAGCAAAAAATTAATAACTCTGGCCCCTTTTATGCTACAATAGAATAATTTACATCACTGTAAAGCATTTTCCCTGAGCTTTCCAAAGATGTAAAGCATTCAGCGGTATCTTGTTCCTGTGGTTTGCAAACCCCAATCAAATTGGGTCAGTTTTCAGTGATTTACCGACAATGCAATATTGGACAGTAGTAAAAAATTAATAACTTTGGCCCCTTTTATGATACAATAGAATAATTTACATCACTGTAAAGCATTTTCCCTGAGCTTTCCAGAGATGTAAAGCATTCAGCTGTATCTTGTTCCTGTGGTTTGCAAACCCCAATCAAATTGGGTCAGTTTTCAGTGATTTACAGAGGGTGGATTGTTTTGAAAATGCAATATTGGACAGTAGTAAAAAATTAATAACTCTGGCACCTTTTATGATACAATAGAATAATTTACATCACTGTAAAGCATTTTCCCTGAGCTTTCCAAAGATGTAAAGCATTCAGCTGTATATTGTTCCTGTGGTTTGCAAACCCCAATCAAATTGGGTCAGTTTTCAGTGATTTACCGACAATGCAATATTGGACAGTAATAAAAAATTAATAACTTTGGCCCCTTTTATGCTACAATAGAATAATTTACATCACTGTAAAGCATTTTCCCTGAGCTTTCCAAAGATGTAAAGCATTCAGCTGTATCTTGTTCCTGTGGTTTGCAAACCCCAATCAAATTGGGTCAGTTTTCAGTGATTTACAGAGGGTGGTTTGTTTTGAAAATGCAATATTGGACAGTAGCAAAAAATTAATAACTCTGGCACCTTTTATGATACAATAGAATAATTTACATCACTGTAAAGCATTTCCCCTGAGCTTTCCAAAGATGTAAAACATTCAGCTGTATCTTGTTCCTGTGGTTTGCAAACCCCAATCAAATTGGGTCAGTTTTCAGTGATTTACCGACAATGCAATATTGGACAGTAATAAAAAAATAATAACTTTGGCCCCTTTTATGCTACAATAGAATAATTTACATCACTGTAAAGCATTTCCCCTGAGCTTTCCAAAGATGTAAAGCATTCAGCGGTATCTTGTTCCTGTGGTTTGCAAACCCCAATCAAATTGGGTCAGTTTTCAGTGATTTACCGACAATGCAATATTGGACAGTAGTAAAAAATTAATAACTTTGGCCCCTTTTATGATACAATAGAATAATTTACATCACTGTAAAGCATTTTCCCTGAGCTTTCCAGAGATGTAAAGCATTCAGCTGTATCTTGTTCCTGTGGTTTGCAAACCCCAATCAAATTGGGTCAGTTTTCAGTGATTTACAGAGGGTGGATTGTTTTGAAAATGCAATATTGGACAGTAGTAAAAAATTAATAACTCTGGCACCTTTTATGATACAATAGAATAATTTACATCACTGTAAAGCATTTTCCCTGAGCTTTCCAAAGATGTAAAGCATTCAGCTGTATCTTGTTCCTGTGGTTTGCAAACCCCAATCAAATTGGGTCAGTTTTCAGTGATTTACCGACAATGCAATATTGGACAGTAATAAAAAATTAATAACTTTGGCCCCTTTTATGCTACAATAGAATAATTTACATCACTGTAAAGCATTTTCCCTGAGCTTTCCAAAGATGTAAAGCATTCAGCTGTATCTTGTTCCTGTGGTTTGCAAACCCCAATCAAATTGGGTCAGTTTTCAGTGATTTACAGAGGGTGGTTTGTTTTGAAAATGCAATATTGGACAGTAGCAAAAAATTAATAACTCTGGCACCTTTTATGATACAATAGAATAATTTACATCACTGTAAAGCATTTCCCCTGAGCTTTCCAAAGATGTAAAACATTCAGCTGTATCTTGTTCCTGTGGTTTGCAAACCCCAATCAAATTGGGTCAGTTTTCAGTGATTTACCGACAATGCAATATTGGACAGTAATAAAAAATAATAACTTTGGCCCCTTTTATGCTACAATAGAATAATTTACATCACTGTAAAGCATTTTCCCTGAGCTTTCCAAAGATGTAAAGCATTCAGCTGTATCTTGTTCCTGTGGTTTGTAAACCCCAATCAAATTGGGTCAGTTTTCAGTGATTTACCGACAATGCAATATTGGACAGTAGTAAAAAATTAATAACTCTGGCCCCTTTTATGACACAATAGAATAATTTACATCACTGTAAAGCATTTTCCCTGAGCTTTCCAAAGATGTAAAGCATTCAGCTGTATCTTGTTCCTTTGGTTTGCAAACCCCAATCAAATTGGGTCAGTTTTCAGTGATTTACAGAGGGTGGATTGTTTTGAAAATGCAATATTGGACAGTAGCAAAAAATTAATAACTCTGGCCCCTTTTATGCTACAATAGAATAATTTACATCACTGTAAAGCATTTTCCCTGAGCTTTCCAAAGATGTAAAGCATTCAGCGGTATCTTGTTCCTGTGGTTTGCAAACCCCAATCAAATTGGGTCAGTTTTCAGTGATTTACAGAGGGTGGATTGTTTTGAAAATGCAATATTGGACAGTAGTAAAAAATTAATAACTCTGGCACCTTTTATGATACAATAGAATAATTTACATCACTGTAAAGCATTTTCCCTGAGCTTTCCAAAGATGTAAAGCATTCAGCTGTATCTTGTTCCTGTGGTTTGCAAACCCCAATCAAATTGGGTCAGTTTTCAGTGATTTACCGACAATGCAATATTGGACAGTAATAAAAAATTAATAACTTTGGCCCCTTTTATGCTACAATAGAATAATTTACATCACTGTAAAGCATTTTCCCTGAGCTTTCCAAAGATGTAAAGCATTCAGCTGTATCTTGTTCTTTTGCTTTGTAAACCCCAATCAAATTGGGTCAGTTTTCAGTGATTTACCGACAATGCAATATTGGACAGTAGTAAAAAATTAATAACTTTGGCCCCTTTTATGATACAATAGAATAATTTACATCACTGTAAAGCATTTCCCCTGAGCTTTCCAGAGATGTAAAGCATTCAGCTGTATCTTGTTCCTGTGGTTTGCAAACCCCAATCAAATTGGGTCAGTTTTCAGTGATTTACAGAGGGTGGATTGTTTTGAAAATGCAATATTGGACAGTAGTAAAAAATTAATAACTCTGGCACCTTTTATGATACAATAGAATAATTTACATCACTGTAAAGCATTTTCCCTGAGCTTTCCAAAGATGTAAAGCATTCAGCTGTATCTTGTTCCTGTGGTTTGCAAACCCCAATCAAATTGGGTCAGTTTTCAGTGATTTACCGACAATGCAATATTGGACAGTAATAAAAAATTAATAACTTTGGCCCCTTTTATGCTACAATAGAATAATTTACATCACTGTAAAGCATTTTCCCTGAGCTTTCCAAAGATGTAAAGCATTCAGCTGTATCTTGTTCTTTTGCTTTGTAAACCCCAATCAAATTGGGTCAGTTTTCAGTGATTTACCGACAATGCAATATTGGACAGTAGTAAAAAATTTATAACTTTGGCCCCTTTTATGCTACAATAGAATAATTTACATCACTGTAAAGCATTTTCCCTGAGCTTTCCAAAGATGTAAAGCATTCAGCTGTATCTTGTTCCTGTGGTTTGCAAACCCCAATCAAATTGGGTCAGTTTTCAGTGATTTACAGAGGGTGGATTGTTTTGAAAATGCAATATTGGACAGTAGCAAAAAATTAATAACTCTGGCACCTTTTATGATACAATAGAATAATTTACATCACTGTAAAGACATCACTGTAAAGCATTTCCCCTAACCTTTCCAAAAATGTAAAGCATTTAGCTGTATCTTGTTCCTGTAATTTGCAAATTACCCTCAAATTGGGTCAGTTTTCAGTGATTTACTGGGAGTGCAATATTGGACAGTAGAAAAAAATTAATAACTCTGGCACCTTTTATGCTTTAATCATCACTCTGATATTAACAGAAAGCACATGTTCACAGCTTTCCAATGAGATCAATTAGCTACCTGTATCATGTTCAGAAATTGTGAAATAGCAGGTCAAACCGAGGTGTTTTTTTGTGCGGCTTGTCGACAGTCCAAATTTGGCGCCAGCATTTTGCTCATAATTCCGGCAATTTGAAAGCTATAATCAAAGAATGGGTTTCATTGGATAGCTTAGATTATCTGCTTTCCACGGAGCTCCAATACGTTGTTCTGCCGTTTTCAACGAAGCGGGAATTCAAAGGAGAATTTGGTCGACTTCCGGCTCCTGCCCAGCAGCCGATGGGCTGCTCTCCGGCCTGACCGAGGTCAAATTCATATTTATGGCCGTAAAATGAAAACGATAAGTCGCACGTTGACAAACAAGACGCCGATGTTCTCGGGGAAGCGGCCCGGACGCGGCGATGCCAGACTCACTCTGACAGGCCGCTTCCTTGGCACATTGGAATTTGCAGTGAGAGGCCGATTCACTCACTGAGCGACAGTGAGAACGTGAAGCGTTCGCGTCGGAAAGTTGAGATTGCGCACGCGCACAGTCCCGACGCTCAGGCTTCTGCCCCCGGCGTTCGTTTTCGTCTCTCGCGCTTCGTTACCCTTCCAGGCCATATATGGTCGTGGCTGCCGATCGCCGATGGGTCGATTTCGAAGCTTGACTCCGAAAATTCGTTACATACAAAAAAATTAGGGTGATCCGAATCGGCGCGCCGAGACGATCGCGGGAATGTACGACTCACCCCAGAGAGAAACGGATGAGTCAAGCTGTTGATTTTGAATGTGTTCAAATTTTGGTGTTCTGATGCAGTATTCTTGCTCGTGGGGCTGAGATATGATGTTTCCAGGCCAAAAACAGAAAGTGATAAAAACAGCTTAAAACCATGAAATGCATCATTCTTTTTGTTTTAAACAACATTACAGGCAGTTTTTAAAATGTTTAATTAACTTTCAAGAGAAAAGCAAGTGATTTTGAATGTGTTCAAATTTTGGTGTTCTGATGCAGTATTCTTGCTCGTGGGGCTGAGATATGATGTTTCCAGGCCAAAAACAGAAAGTAATAAAAACAGCTTAAAACCATGAAATGCATCATTCTTTTTGTTTTAAACAACATTGCATGCAGTTTTAAAGATGTTTAAACAACTTTAAAGGGGAAAGCAAGTGATTTTTAATGTGTTCAAATTTTGGTGTTCTGATGCAGTATTCTTGCTCGTGGGACTGAGATATGATGTTTCCAGGCCAAAAACAGAAAGTGACAAAAACAGCTTAAAACTATGAAATGTAACATTCTTTTTGTTTTAAAGAACATTACATGCAGTTTTAAACATGTTTAAGCAACTTTCAAGAGAAAAGCAAGTGATTTTGAATGTGTTCAAATTTTGGTGTTCTGATGCAGTATTCTTGCTCGTGGGGCAGAGATATGATGTTTCCAGGCCAAAAACAGAAAGTGATAAAAACAGCTTAAAACCATGAAATGCATCATTCTTTTTGTTTTAAACAATATTACATGCAGTTTTAAACATGTTTAAGCAACTTTCAAAAGAAAAGCAAGTGATTTTGAATGTGTTCAAATTTTGGTGTTCTGATCAGAGGTGTAAAGAGTACCTGAAAACCATACTTGAGTAAAAGTACAGATACCTTACTGTAAAAATTACTCCATTACAAGTTACAAGTCACCAATTCAAATAAGACTTGAGTAAAAGTATTAAAGTATCCGATTTTAAAAGAACTTAAGTATTTTACTCATACTGAATGTAGGCTCAAAGAGCACCAAGAAAGGTTTATTTTCCTAATATATAAATTAAATTTAACACCTCAATGTTTCAAAATGGCAGAACAAAATATATTTAAAAATAGAACAAAAAGTCTCAGTCACACTCAAATGTTCAAAAAAGGCACAAACAATTTATCAACAAAAAAAAAAAGTAGTAAAACGTAGTAAAAAAAATCAGAGCTGACTTTGATGTGATTCATCTCTCAGTATCAGAGGGGGCAATATTTTTTATTTTGAGTAGTTTTGTAAACAGTATGTTTTGAGCAGTAATTTAATGCTGGGCGTGTCATCGTGATTGACAGCTGTGATTGACAGTTTCTCAAAGCAGACGCCGGAGCTTCGGCAGGAGACTGAAGTGTTATTATTCCATTTCTGTGTTATTTTACCATGATAAAATGAGTTGCTCAGCAGTAAACTAGAGTTTCTGACATACAGGATCTGGTGAAACACTGTTTATTCGTTAGGGTCAGGGGGCTTTATCAGTTATTTGATACACGCCTAACCACCCAGATAGCAAAATACACTCGGGCCAGTTCCGGCTACACTCTCACCTGCCGGAGACTTACCCCTCGGCCCGACTCCGTCTGCTGTACCTACTCGCGCACATTACTCGCGGGCCGATCCGGCTCGGATGCGGCAGCGTCGGCTCGCTAACGGCCGCCGCATCTGGCCCGATTGACTCGGGCAGTGTGTCCATAGGCATCCAGTCAGATCCGGCGGCCGTTAGCGAGCCGACGCTGCCGCATCCGAGCCGGATCGGCCCGCGAGTAATGTGCGCTGCGGCCTGGAGCTGGCGCGATTAAATCTTCATTATATAAACCGCACCTTTGTTAACGTTATTACAACCATTTGTGTTGATAAAACAGCAAACCAGGCTCCTATGTAAACGCAAAGTGTACATTAGCGAGCCTTTGTTATAGTGCAGACACCGGCGGTCAAGTGAGCAGTTCGGGGGGCGTGGTTGATTTGATGTACAAGCGTTTGGTTGGAAGCTTGATTCCGCAGCTCCTCCTCTGCCTCCATCAGGCAGTCCTTCTGCGCATGCCCAGGCTCCAATTTCAGCAGTCTTCTGCCACAGTTTGTGTCCGTCACGAGGCGTTTTTTCCTTCACAGCGTTTAATGGAAAATGGCGCTGTCGCGTCGTCTATAATTTATACAGTCATTGGCACAATTACAATGTAACGAGTAACGGTAAGCATCTGTTCAAATGTAGTGGAGTAAAAAGTACATATATTCAATCAAAAATGTAGTCAAGTAAAGAGTAAAAGTTGCTTATATTTTTGATACTCAGTACAAGTACAAAGTAGCCAAAAAAATACTTAAGTAAAGTAACGAAGTCCATTTACTCAAGTACTTTACACCACTGGTTCTGATGCAGTATTCTTGCTCGTGGGGCTGAGATATGATGTTTCCAGGCCAAAAACAGAAAGTGATAAATACAGCTTAAAACTATGAAATGCATCATTCTTTTTGTTTTAAACAACATTGCATGCAGTTTTAAACATGTTTAAACAACTTTCAAGAGAAAAGCAAGTGATTATGAATGAGCTCGTTTTTGGACTTTTGATGCAGTATTCTTGCTTCTGGGGCTGAGATATGATGTTTCCAGGCCAAAAACAGAAAAGGATAAAAACAGCTTAAAACCATGAAATGCATCATTCTTTTTGTTTTAAACAACATTACATGCAGTTTTAAACATGATTAAACAATTTTCAAGAGAAAAGCAAGTGATTTTGAATGTGTTCAAATTTTGGTGTTCTGATGCAGTATTCTTGCTCGTGGGGCTGAGATATGATGTTTCCAGGCCAAAAACAGAAAGTGATAAAAACAGCTTAAAACCATGAAATGCATCATTCTTTTTGTTTTAAACAACAATGCATGCAGTTTTAAACATGTTTAAACAACTTTCACGGGGAAAGCAAGTGATTTTGAATGTGTTCAAATTTTGGTGTTCTGATGCAGTATTCTTGATCGTGGGGCTGAGATATGATGTTTCCAGGCCAAAAACAGAAAGTGATAAAAACAGCTTAAAACCATGAAATGCATCATTCTTTTTGTTTTAAACAACATTGCATGCCGTTTTAAACATGTTTAAACAACTTTCAAGAGAAAAGCAAGTGATTTTGAAAGTGTTCATTTTTGGTGTTCTGATGCAGTATTCTTGCTCGTGGGGCTGAGATATGATGTTTCCAGGCCAAAAACAGAAAGTGATAAATACAGCTTAAAACCATGAAATGCATCATTCTTTTTGTTTTAAACAACATTACATGCAGTTTTAAACATGTTTAAGCAACTTTCAAGAGAAAAGCAAGTGATTTTGAATGTGTTTAAATTTTGGTGTTCTGATGCAGTATTCTTGCTCGTGGGGCTGAGATATGATGTTTCCAGGCCAAAAACGGAAAGTGATAAAAACAGCTTAAAACCATGAAATGCATCATTCTTTTTGTTTTAAACAACATTACATGCAGTTTTAAACATGTTTAAACAACTTTCAAGGGGAAAGCAAGTGATTTTGAATGTGTTCAAATTTTGGTGTTCTGATGCAGTATTCTTGCTCGTGGGTCTGAGATATGATGTTTCCAGGCCAAAAAACAGAAAGTGATAAACACAGCTTAAAACCATGAAATGCATCATTCTTTTTGTTTTAAACAACATTACATGCAGTTTTAAGCATGTTTAGGCAACTTTCAAGAGAAAAGCAAGTGATTTTGAATGTGTTCAAATTTTGGTGTTCTGATGCAGTATTCTTGCTCGTGGGGCTGAGATATGATGTTTCCAGGCCAAAAACGGAAAGTGATAAAAACAGCTTAAAACCATGAAATGCATCATTCTTTTTGTTTTAAACAACATTAGATGCAGTTTTAAACATGTTTAAGCAACTTTCAAGAGAAAAGCAAGTGATTTTGAATGTGTTTAAATTTTGGTGTTCTGATGCAGTATTCTTGCTCGTGGGGCTGAGATATGATGTTTCCAGGCCAAAAACAGAAAGTGATAAAAACAGCTTAAAACCATGAAATGCATTATTCTTTTTGTTTTAAACAACATTCATGCAGTTTTAAACATGTTTAAGCAATTTTCAAGAGAAAAGCAAGTGATTTTGAAAGTGTTTAAATTTTGGTGTTCTGATGCAGTATTCTTGCTCGTGGGGCTGAGATATGATGTTTCCAGGCCAAAAACAGATAGTGATAAAAACAGCTTAAAACCATGAAATGCATCATTCTTTTTGTTTTAAACAACATTGCATGCAGTTTTAAACATGTTTAAACAACTTTCAAGAGAAAAGCAAGTGATTTTGAAAGTGTTCATTTTTGGTGTTCTGATGCAGCATTCTTGCTCGTGGGGCTGAAATATGATGTTTCCAGGCCAAAAACAGAAAGTGATAAAAACAGCTTAAAACCATGAAATGCATCATTCTTTTTGTTTTAAACAACATTACATGCACTTTTAAACATGTTTAAACAACTTTCAAGAGAAAAGCAAGTGATTTTAAATGTATTTAAATTTTGGTGTTCTGATGCAGTATTCTTGCTCGTGGGGCTGAGATATGATGTTTCCAGGCCATAAACAGAAAGTGATAAAAACAGCTTAAAACCATGAAATGCATCATTCTTTTTGTTTTAAACAACATTGCATGCAGTTTTAAACATGTTTAAACAACTTTCAAGGGGAAAGCAAGTGATTTTGAATGTTGAAATTTTGGTGTTCTGATGCAGTATTCTTGCTCATGGGGCTGAGATATGATGTTTCCAGGCCAAAAACAGAAAGTGATAAAAACAGCTTAAAACCATGAATTGCATCATTCTTTTTGTTTTAAACAACATTACATGCAGTTTTAAACATGTTTAAACAACTTTCAAGAGAAAAGCAAGTGATTATGAATGAGCTCGTTTTTGGACTTTTGATGCAGTATTCTTGCTCGTGGGGCTGAGATATGATGTTTCCAGGCCAAAAACAGAAAAGGATAAAAACAGCTTAAAACCATGAAATGCATCATTCTTTTTGTTTTAAACAACATTACATGCAGTTTTAAACATGTTTAAACAATTTTCAAGGGGAAAGCAAGTGATTTTGAAAGTGTTCATTTTTCCACATCTGACGCAGTATTCTTGCTTCTGGGGCTGAGATATGATATTTCTAGGCCAAAAACAGAAAGTGATAAAAACAGCTTAAAACCATGAAATGCATCATTCTTTTTTGTTTTAAACAACATTACGTGCAGTTTTAAACATGTTTAAACAACTTTCAAGGGAAAAGCAAGTGATTTTGAATGTGTTCATTTTTGGACTTTTCGTGTAGTATTCTTGCTTCTGGGGCTTAGATATGATGTTTCCAGGCCAAACTCAGAAAGTGATAAAACAGCTTAAGACCATGAAATGCATCATTCTTTTTGTTTTAAACAACATTACATGCAGTTTTAAACATGTTTAAACAATGTTCAAGGGAAAAGCAAGTGATTATGAATGAGCTCATTTTTGGGCTTCTTATGCAGTATTCTTGCTTCTGGTGCTGAGATATGACGTTTCCAGGCCAAAAACAGAAAGTGATAAAAACAGCTTAAAACCATGAAATGCATCATTCTTTTTTTTTTAAACAACATTACATGCAGTTTTAAACATTTTTAAACAACTTTTAAGGGGAAAGCAAGTAATTTTGAAAGTGTTCATTTTTGCACTTCTGATGCAGTATTCTTGCTTTTGAGGTTTAAATATGATGTTTTCAGGCCAAAAACAGAAAGTGATAAAAACAGCTTAAAACCATGAAATGCATCATTCTTTTTCTTTTAAACAACATTACATGCAGTTTTAAACATTTTTAAACAACTTTTAAGGGGAAAGCAAGTGATTTTGAATGTGTTTATTTTTGGACTTCTTGTGCAGTTTTCTAGCTTCTGGGGCTTAGATATGACATTTCCAGGCCAAAATCAGAAAGTGATAAAAACAGCTTAAAACCATGAAATGCATCATTCTTTTTGTTTTAAACAACATTACATGCAGTTTTAGACATGTTTAAACAAATTTCAAGGGGAAAGGAAGTGATTTTGAAAGTGTTCATTTTTGGACTTCTGATGCAGTATTCTTGCTTCAGGGGCTAAGATATGATGTTTCCAGGCCAAAAACAGAAAGTGTTAAAAACAGCTTAAAACCATGAAATGCATCATTCTTTGTGTTTTAAACAACATTACATGTCGTTTTAGACATGTTTAAACAACTTTCAAGGGAAAAGCAAGTGATTTTAAAAGTGTTCATTTTTGGACTTCTGATGCAGTATTCTTGCTTCTGAGGCTGAGATATGATGTTTCCAGGCCAAAAACAGAAAGTGATGAAAACAGCTTAAAACCATAAAATGTATCATTCTTTTTGTTTTAAACAACATTTACAAGCAGTTTTAGACATGTTTAAACAACTTTCAAGGGGAAAGCAAGTGATTTTGAAAGTGTTCATTTTTGGACATCTGATGCAGCAGTATTCTTGATTCTGGGGATGAGATATGATGTTTCCAGGCCAAAAACAGAAAGTGATAAAAACAGCTTAAAACCATGAAATGCATCATTCTTTTTTTTAAACAACATTACATGCAGTTTTAAACATTTTTAAACAACTTTTAAGGGGAAAGCAAGTGATTTTGAAAGTGTTCATTTTTGCACTTCTGATGCAGTATTCTTGCTTTTGAGGTTTAAATATGATGTTTTCAGGCCAAAAACAGAAAGTGATAAAAACAGCTTAAAACCATGAAATGCATCATTCTTTTTCTTTTAAACAACTTTACATGCAGTTTTAAACATTTTTAAACAACTTTTAAGGGGAAAGCAAGGGACTTTTAAAGTGTTCATTTTTGGACTTCTGACGCAGTATTCTTGCTTCTGGGGCTGAGATATGATGTTTCCAGGCCAAAAACACAAAGTTATAAAAACAGCTAAAATCATGAAATGCATCATTCTTTTTGTTTTAAACAACATTACATGCTGTTTTAAACATGTTTAAACAACTTTCAAGGCAAAGGCAAGTGATTTTGAATGTGCTCATTTTTTGACTTCTGATGCAGTATTCTTGCTTCAGGGGCTAAGATATGATGTTTCCAGGCCAAAAACAGAAAGTGTAAAAAACAGCTTAAAACCATGAAATGCATCATTCTTTTTGTTTTAAACAACATTACATGTCGTTTTAGACATGTTTAAACAACTTTCAAGGGAAAAGCAAGTGATTTTAAAAGTGTTCATTTTTGGACTTCTGATGCAGTATTCTTGCTTCTGAGGCTGAGATATGATGTTTCCAGGCCAAAAACAGAAAGTGATAAAAACAGCTTAAAACCATAAAATGTATCATTCTTTTTGTTTTAAACAACATTTACAAGCAGTTTTAGACATGTTTAAACAACTTTCAAGGGGAAAGCAAGTGATTTTGAAAGTGTTCATTTTTGGACTTCTGATGCAGCAGTATTCTTGCTTCTGGGGCTGAGATATGTTTCCAGGCCAAAAACAGAAAGTGATAAAAACAGCTTAAAACCATGAAATGCATCATTCTTTTTTGTTTTAAACAACATTACATGCAGCTTTAGACATGTTTAAACAACTTTCAAGGGGTAAGCAAGTGATGATGAAAGTGTTCATTTTTGGACTTCTGGTGCAGTATTCTTGCTTCTGGGGCTGAGATATGATGTTTCCAGGCCAAAAACAGAAAGTGGTAACAACAGCTTAAAACTATGAAATGCATTATTCTTTTTGTTTTTAAACAACATTACATGCAGTTTTAGACATGTTTAAACAAATTTCAAGGGGAAAGGAAGTGATTTTGAAAGTGTTAATTTTTGGACTTTTGATGCAGTATTCTTGCTTCAGGGGCTGAGATATGTTTCCAGGCCAAAAACAGAAAGTGTTAAAAACAGCTTAAAACCATGAAATGCATCATTCTTTTTGTTTTAAACAACATTACATGTCGTTTTAGACATGTTTTAAACAACTTTCAAGGGAAAAGCAAGTGATTTTAAAAGTGTTCATTTTTGGACTTCTGATGCAGCAGTATTCTTGATTCTGGGGATGAGATATGATGTTTCCAGGCCAAAAACAGAAAATGATAAAAACAGCCTAAAACCATGAAATGCATCATTCTTTTTGTTTTTAAACAACATTACATGCAGTTTTAGACATGTTTAAACAACTTTCAAGGGGAAAGCAAGTGATTTTGAAAGTGTTCATTTTTGGACTTCTGATGCAGCAGTATTCTTGCTTCTGGGGCTGAGATATGATGTTTCCAGGCCAAAAACAGAAAGTGATAAAAACAGCTTAAAACCATGAAATGCATCATTCTTTTTTGTTTTAAACAACATTACATGCAGTTTTAAACATGTTTAAACAACTTTCAAGGGAAAAGCAAGTGATTTTGAATGTGTTCATTTTTGGACTTCTCGTGTAGTATTCTTGCTTCTGGGGCTTAGATATGACGTTTCCAGGCCAAACTCAGAAAGTGATAAAAACAGCTTAAGACCATGAAATGCATCATTCTTTTTGTTTTAAACAACATTACATGCAGTTTTAAACATGTTTAAACAACTTTCAAGGGAAAAGCAAGTGATTATGAATGAGCTCATTTTTGGGCTTCTTATGCAGTATTCTTGCTTCTGGGGCTGAGATATGCCGTTTCCAGGCCAAAAACAGAAAGTGATAAAAACAGCTTAAAACCATGAAATGCATCCTTCTTTTTGTTTTAAACAACATTACATGCAGTTTTAGACATGTTTAAACAACTTTCAAGGGGAAAGCAAGGGATTTTTAAAGTGTTCATTTTTGGACTTCTGACGCAGTATTCTTGCTTCTGGAGCTGAGATATGATGTTTCCAGGCCAAAAACAGAAAGTGATAAAAACAGTTTAAAACCATGAAATGCATCATTCTTTTTGTTTTAAACAACATTACATGCCGTTTTAAACATGTTTAAACAACTTTCAAGGGAAACGCAAGTGATTTTGAATGTGCTCATTTTTGGACTTCTGATGCAGTATTCTTGCTTCTGGGGCTGAGATATGATGTTTCCGGGCCAAAAACACAAAGTTATAAAAACAGCTTAAAATCATGAAATGCATCATTCTTTTTGTTTTAAACAACATTATGTGTCAAGCTACTTTTCTGCACTCCTTGTATCAAGGGCTAAATGACAAGAACAGTTATGTTAGGCAGGACATTAAACCTTTCCTTGCTGACACACAGGTTAGTGATGACTCGCTGTTGGAACAGCTGACCAAGTCAACCATGGAGGAAGAAGGGAGGTTAAAGCGCCTTGGTGCTGTGGCCAAGTCTAGGTCAGTGACTGTGAGTGTAGCTCATTCTGACATTACTGTACCGACTGACGTAACAAAACAGAGCCAAATTGATGCTGAGTTGCAGGCTAACCGTGAAGCCATAAGAGAGCTGACGGCTCACGTGTCCTCACTGACTCAACATATGAAACTGGTGAATCAGCCTGTTGACCGTGCGCCAACTGGAAGTTCTAGTACACATGTTAAGCACCCGCCATCCCAAACGAGTGAGAAAAAGGGTAGATGCCCTGACTGTATAATGAAAGAGATAATAAACTGCCCCCATTGCTTTGTGTGTGGTCAGGCAGGGCATAGAGCAATTGGATGTTTGCAGAGACGGATGTCGGTAAACGGGAAGAGGTCGCTGGAGAAGGGCAGCCAGCGACCGTAACCAGTTCTAAGCCCACTGACACAGCTACCATGTCAGCCACACCATGCCATTCAGACCCAAAGAAACGGGTGGCCCAGCTCATTGGAAATCGTTGTACTGTTTTCTGTAATATCAATGGTGTGCCAATAGAAATGTTATTAGATTCCGGAGCACAGGTGACAATGGTTAGCAAAACTTGGGTAGATAGAGTATCACCACATGTCAAAATCCAGCCACTTCATTCACTTCTTAACAGTCAGTCACTTGAAATTTAGGCAGCTAATGGCACTAAAATACCCCTTGAGGGATGGGCAGAAGTTGACCTACAGATTTCAAGCAGACACCATGGGTCTGTAACAATAAGTGTACCCCTTTTAGTAAGTGAGAACTGCCACTGTCCCTTGTTAGGTAGCAACGTCATCGCTGAAATTATTAAAGAACATGGCAACACTGTGGATGTGACCGCTATCCTGACAGATTCTTTAAATATTCCAGAGAGCTCCATCGGGACACTAGTCTCTCTCCTTCAGATAACAACTTCTGCTGAGCCAACATCATGTGTTGTACGCATCAGTAAAAAAGGTGTTACCATCCTTGCTGGCAAAGTCTATGAAGTTCGGTGTCGAGTTAAGAGGGTACCCGTCAACTGCACCATGCTGTTTCAACCTTTAACTGAGAGTACTTGCCCGGTGGGTTTAGATCTGTTTCCGTCACTGGTAGACGTTCCCTTGGGGACATCAAAATGTGTTAAAATCCCCATTCAGAACTCGACCCAACACACCATTTACCTGACTCAAAGAACAGTCCTGGGTACGCTTGAAGAGATTGCTGATGTGAAGCCTGTACTGAACTCCAAGCACATAAATAGTGAGTCCATTCAGACTTGTGCAGCCCAGTTAAGCACTGATTCTCAGAGCTATCACAACAAAGTGCTTGATAGACAGACAGTATCAAAGGTCAGAGACAAATGGCACCCTCCGGCTGATGTATCCCACCTAGCAGAGGAGGAGCAAAGAATTGTCAGACAAATGTTATATGAAGAGTCTATGGCCTTTGCCAAAGATGAGGCAGATATTGGGTGTATCCCAGAGTTACAACTGAGAATAAATCTTAGGGATGATACCCCAATACAAAAGTCATATAATGCCGTTCCAAAACCCTTATATCGTGAAGTCAAAGATTATGTTCAGAATTTACTTAACCATGGCTGGATTCATGGCTTACTCATCTCCAGTTGTGTGCGTGAGGAAAAAGGACCAGAGTTTACGCCTCTGTGTTGATTTCCGGGGGCTGAACAATAAAACTATTCCCGATCGTCACCCACTGCCACGCATTCAAGACCTATTGGATAATTTAGGAGGCCACTCCTGGTTCTCAATACTCGACCAAGGAAGTGCGTACCATCAAGGTTTTGTTGAGGAAAGTTGCCGTCACATGACCGCTTTTAGCACACCTTGGGGGTTCTATGAATGGGTACGTCTCCCCTTTGGCCTTACCAATGCCCCTGCAGCATTCCAGCGCTGCATGGAAGATGTACTAGTCAACCTGAGGGATGAATGTTGTTTCCCTTATCTGGATGATGTGCTCTGTTTCTCCAAAACCTTCCAAGACCATGTTGAGGACCTGAGAAAAGTGCTGTGTCGTCTTCAAGAGTGTGGTGTGAAACTGCGTCCGACTAAATGCGAACTTTTCAAACGTCAAGTGCGGTATTTGGGAAGGTTGGTGACTAGTGAAGGTGTCCAGGTGGATCCTAAAGATATGGAGGCAGTGTTGAAACTAAAGGAGAAGAAGCCAAAGACAGTCGGTGAGGTTCGAGCTTTGCTGGGGTTCTTGGGTTATTATCGCTCCTTTATCCAAGATTTCTCCCGTATAGCACGGCCTTTGTTTAAACTCCAAGAACATCCTAAAGGGTCTCACCAACGTCCTGGTCTTGTAAAATCTACCAAAAGGGGAAATTGTGGTGACCACTTACCATCTAAGACACCTATCTGTTGGTCTTCTGAGCATCGTGCTGTGGTGTCTCGCCTGGTAGACATGTTGGTTAGTCCTCCCATCTTAGCCTACCCCAACTTTGACTTACCCTTTGTTCTACACACAGACGCATCCAATGAAGGGTTGGGAGCCGTGTTATACCAGGAACAGAGTGGTAAACTACGTGTTATCGCATACGGATCAAGGACACTCACGCCTGCTGAAAAGAATTACCACCTCCATTCTAGTAAGCTGGAGTTCCTTGCCTTGAAGTGGGCCGTATGTGATAAGTTTCGGGATTATCTGTACTACGCCCCCACTTTCACTGTATATACAGATAATAACCCCCTGACTTATGTCCTTTCCACTGCCAAGCTTAGTGCTGTAGGACATCGCTGGGTTGGTGAATTAGCCGATTTCCATTTCACCATTAAATACAGGCCAGGCAAGACAAACATTGATGCAGACACCCTGTCCCGATTTCCAGTGAGACTCACCGACCACCTGAGAGAGTACACTGAGATACTGCAGCCTGAGGTGATATCTACCATCTGGCAGGGAAATAAGGCTGAGAGGGAAGAACAGGTGCCACAGGCTGTGGCTCTTCAGATACGGGTAGAGGAGGATCTCTCTGCTGCGTGTATACCTGTATTTACCCCTGAGGATATCAGAGATGCTCAGAATAGGGATGACATCATCTGTGAAGTTGTAAGATTGAAAAGTAGTGGATGGAATCCCAAGGACAAGGGTCAGAGTTTAGTGTCTATTGGAGCACAGCAGCTAATAAGGGAGTGGAACAGACTAAAGCTGAGCGAGGGGATCTTGTACAGAGAGTCCGGGCCCAATCAACAACTGGTCCTTCCGACATCACTTACATCGATGGTGCTGAAACATCTCCATGATGACATGGGACACGTTGGTGCTGATAAAGTTATTCATCTCGCCAGACAAAGATTTTATTGGCCTTATATGCAGCGGGAAATTGATGACTATGTAATACGCCAGTGTCCTTGCATTAAGCAAAAACGACCTACAGTCCCTGAAAAAGCACCAATGGGTTCCATTGTCACTACCGCACCTTTTGAGTTGCTCTCTGTCGATTACTTACACCTCAAGCCTAGTAAGGGTGGCTATGAGTACATACTTGTGCTCGTAGACCACTTTACTCGGTTCGCACAAGCTTACCCCACCCGAAATAAGTCTGGCAAGACAGCCGCTGAACTGATTTTCTCCGATTTCATTCCTCGATTTGGATATCCGAAAAAGCTCCATCATGATCAGGGTCGGGAGTTTGAGAATAACTTATTCCAAAAATTACAGCAACTGGCAGGCATCTCTCACTCCCGTACCACTCCCTACCACCCACAGGGGAACCCTGCTGAACGCCTGAACAGGACACTGCTCCAGATGTTAAGAACGCTTCAAGAGGAGAAAAAGGCAGAGTGGAAAGACCATCTTCCGAATCTTGTGCATGCCTACAACTGCACAAGACACGAGGCAACAGGATACTCACCATTTTTCCTCCTCTTTGGGAGACATCCTCGGTTGCCCATTGACCTAATCTTCAACCTTAACTCAGATCAGCAGGTGCGGACACAGCAACAGTATGCACAGACCTGGGCTTTACGAATGCAAGAAGCATATAGAATAGCCGCAGAGAACAGTAAGAGATCTTCTGAGAAAGGGAAAAGGTACTATGATCAACATGTCAGAGGAGCTGTACTACAACCTGGAGATCGTGTGTTAGTCAGGAACCTGTCTGAGAGAGGGGGTCCTGGTAAACTCAGGCAGTACTGGGAACAAAAGGTCCACAAAGTCATCGAGAGGATAAGGGATAGTCCAGTGTATCGGATTCAGGCTGAAACGGGTGACAGAACTTTTCGAGTGTTGCACCGCATCCTACTTCTCCCAGTTAGTGACTTAGTCACTTCTGAGGAAGAAGATAAGGGTGTTGGGAAGAAGTCACTCAGACAAAAATGTCAACTTCGACACAGAGAAACAGCTGGATCAGATGTCAGTATTTCGGATGATGAGGAAGACCATTCCTACCACCTTAGACCCTTGCCTGTGTACGAAAGAAGAACTGTCAGACACCATCCACCAGACCCAAAACATCGTTGTGGATTAAGGGCAATAGCTCCCAAATATCAGCCATTAAGTCAAACTTCAGAGTGTAACAATGCCACACAGGTTGATAAGAGGGATTCACTCATAACATCAGAGATAAGACACACACCAACCGATGTGACACCACCACCATTGGTGGAGAGTCAAGAGGTGCATAGTGATAATGTGGTGGAAGATAGAATCTTTGATCCACCGGCAACAGATGCCACAACTGTTCCAGCACCAGTGAGGGATATAGAACAACAATTGAGGAGATCCACACGGCAAGTCAAACCCCGAAATCTCTTGATGTATGACCAGCCAGGAGCACCTTCTTACCAGCCTTGGAGATTAGGAGCAAATTCTATGTGCTGTGGCTTTTACCCAATACCTGTCTTACCAGTATCACCTGAAGTGAGCTATTACCCCCAGCCAGTTGCATGGGTTTATTGAAGAATTCCTGTGGATGAGACTAAGTCATATATTGAAATTGTAGGCTGACTAATATGCTGATTAATGACTTTATGCTGATAAACACAATAGCTGATAGAGCTCTGCTTACTGACTTGATAAACAATTCAGACTACAGACTGATTCCCATTTTGTTTACTCGACAGTATTATAGTTAATGTAGTTTTGGATGCCAGGAGACATCCCTTTAAAGCAGGGGAGAGTGTGACGGATAGAGGGAAATTATTCTACATAATGTATTAAAAAGAAAAAGTTAACCCCCCTCACCCTTTACTTCATTTTTTGTTTTATTCCTATTCTAGTTCTTATGAGTAAATGAAATGATTCATGTATTTCACCACCACACCTGTAGAGGGCAGTGTGGCATGTTAGTGGGTTACCTAGGAGACCGGCAGCTCCAGGTCATATTAAACTTTTTTTTTTTTTTTTTTTTTTTTTTTTTTTTTTTTTATTGAACATATAATAATGTACAACAACTTGGCATTATCAGCACACCATTACATTACAAGAAAAGGAAACAGGTGCAAATAAAGAACAAATAATACAATATATAAAATACTTTTAAGTAAAATAATATACATAACTAATCTTTGACACAAATAAAAAAAAAAAAGGTAATAATAAAATAAATAAATAAATGAAAGAACTAGGGGTTTTCCTGTAGTTTATATTTTTCTATCAAAGATAGAAGACTAATTGCACTTTTTGTTTTTATTATCTTAAGGGATTTTATATATGAAAGAATCTCATTATAAAAAGCACAAAAAATTGGTTTCACCTTCAAATATTTTGATTTATGTATGTAAAATTTTCCAAGCATAAGGATGTTGTTGATTAGGAAGGCATCTTCTTTACTGTCCATTACAAGTCCATAAATGATGTCATTCACATTAAAGATCTTTAGGTGTGGAATCTTTGGGTAAAGCCAGTCATAAACATCTGACCATAATGCATCCACAAACATACAGTGAAAAAACAAATGATCTGTTGTTTCAATATCATCACAAAACATACATTTATTAGACTCAAATCCAAATCTATTTCTTAAAAATTCACTTGACGGATATATCCCACTTAAAATTTTAAAATGAACTTCTTTAGCTTTTGGAGACAGAGGAAACTTTAAATATTTAGTTCTAAGTATTTGAATGGTATCTTTAGAAAATTTACGTGAAATTGAGTTTCTATAAACTGTTAGAGGGTATATAATGTTATTAAATAGATTTCTAATCTTTTTGTTTGAAAATTTACTTTCTTTGAAATTACAGCCTTCAATTAACACAGGAAGAACAGTTGGGGTTATAAGGGTAGAATATGAAACTATTTCTTTAATTAGACAAACAAAAGCGATAGGAATGGCTTTAATTATAGATTCAAATTTAACTCGATTAGAAATTATATTATATTTAGTGCAAAAATTTTCATATGAAATAATACCTTTATTGCTATCAATTAATTGGGATACTGACCAAATCCCTTTTTCCATCCATTCCTTGTCAAACAATGTCTTGTTTTTAACTGTAATACATCTATTATTCCATAGTGGTGTATTGTGTGGTGTGAAGTTATGGTTATATAAAAGTTTCCAGTATAACATGACCTGTTGGTGGAAACTAGATAGTTTTATTGGGAGACGTTGAACATTGAAATCACAGCTTAATAAAAATTCTATTCCTCCAAATTTTTTGAATAATTCCCTGGGGATATGAAACCAAAAATCATTGCTGTTTATAAATGATTTCAACCAATTAATTTTAAGTGTCCCATTTATAGAGTCAAAATCAATAGCTTGTAAACCTCCATCTTTAAAATCTTTTGTTAACTCTACTCTTTTAATGTAATGGGTTTTCTTTTTCCAGATGTAACCAAAATTAACCTGATTAATTTTTTTTAATTGCTCTATTTGAAATAGCTATTGTGTATGCTGGATATATTAATCTTGAGATACTTTCCATCTTAGTCAAAAATATTCTACCTATTAAGCTTATATCACGCATTAGCCAAGAGTTAAGTTTAACCTGGCAATTGTCTAATATTCTCCACACATTATCATTTTCACTGGGATCCTTTGAAATAACCATTCCCAAGTATTTAACTTTGGATTTTATAGGGATATTATAAGCCAAGGTTAACTGGCAATGGTGAATTGGCATTAATTCACATTTACTCAAATTTATTTTTAGACCAGAGGCTTTAGAAAAGATGTTAATTATTTTTAGTATTTTAGGGACCTCTGTTAACTGTTTCATAAAGATGGTAGTATCATCAGCAAATTGACTAATGATAACTGGTAAACCCAATATCTCTAATGGGGCTATATTAGAATTTTTAATAAAGATAGAAAGCATCTCTGTAGTTATAATAAAAAGAAGTGGGGAGATAGGGCAACCTTGTTTAATACCACGGTTAATAGGAAACCGTGGTGATGTGCCACCTGATAGAGAAATGGAACTATTAGAATTTTCATACAATGATTTTACAATATTTCTAAACTTATCTCCGAAACCAAAACATTTTAAACAGTTAAATATAAAGGGGTGTTCTATCGAATCAAATGCCTTATAAAAGTCAATAAAAAATATAAAGCCATCATCTTCAATTAGATGCCTGTAATCCAGTAAATCATACACAAAACGGATATTGTTGTGTATAGATCTCCCTCTCATAAAACCAGATTGAGAATCACTTATAATTTTATGTAAAAATATTTTTAATCTATTTGCATATATAAGGGTTATAATTTTATAGTCAGTGTTCAATAATGTAATTGGTCTAAAATTGTCTAGAATTTTGGGGTCCTTATTAGGTTTGGGAATTAAAGTTATTAAACCTTGCTTCATAGTGGGAGGGAATATCATACTTTCAGTTGCTTCTTTTAACATTAATAGAAATGGCTTTTTTAATAATGTCCAAAAATGTTTGTAAAAATTTGCAGTAAGTCCATCACTTCCTGGAGATTTATCTAATGACAAATTATTTACTGCTTTGTCCACCTCCTCATATGTAATATCTGCATCACAGAGACCTACATATTCTTCATCTATTTTGGGAATAAGTTCTTTAATATGGTCAAAGAAAGATGTTGCATCATTTAAAGAAAAAGATGAGGAATATAGGTTAGAGTAAAAAGAGACTACTTCCTTAGTGATCAAAACCGGATCTGTAACTAACTGGCTCTGAATCAATAATGATTTTATCGATAGTCTCTCTTGCCTCTTTTTCTCCAACCGACAGAAGTATGAGGTGCTTCTTTCCCCATCCTCAATCCATTTCGCCCTGGACCTAACAAAAGCCCCTTCTGCTTTACGAAGATATATTTCATCAAGTTGGTTTAGCAAGTTTTTTAGTTTCTGTTTTTCGTAATCATTGGGTGATGCTTTGTTATAATAGGTATTTATTTCTTTAATAATACTATTTTCAGATTCTTTGTTAGTTTTATTAAGAGTTTTTCCATACTTAATAGAATATTCCCTTATTTTAAATTTAAGAAATTCCCATTTAGAAATATAAGATGTAATCGATTCATCAGACATCACATTAGAGATAACGGCCCCAATATCATTATTAAATGCTTGAGATTTTAATAAATATGAATTAAATTTCCAATACCCTTTATTTCTTTTGATAGCACAAGGAGGTTTAAAACTCAATTTAATAACAGAGTGATCTGTAAGTGGAGCTGCTGACATAAAGCAGTCTCTTGCAAAGTGTATAACAGAAACTGAAATCAACCAAAAATCTATTCTGGATTTTATTACATTGTTTGGTTTAAACCACGAGTATTGTTTCTTGTTAGGGTAAAGAAATCTCCATGGATCTAATAAATTGTGAGATCTACAAAAGTCAGTTAAGATGGGGTTATAATTGCTATGATGAGATCTAGATGGGTATCTGTCCAGCCATTCATCACTAACCATGTTGAAGTCACCACCCATGATTATAATAGCAGTTGGATAAATGAGTTTAAGATTTATAATGCCATTTGAAACATCTGAAATCAACTGTCTGTTTTGAATTACAGTATTATATCCATAGAAATTGACCAAAATATAAAACTGATTGTCTATATACAGGACGCAAATTATCCAATGACCGTTGTTACTAAATCTAGATGTTACTAATTTTCCAGGTGAATTACAGAATAAGATCGCCACACCTGCTGATTTAGTGGATCCATGATCAAATATAATTTTGTCTCCCCACTGGCTTATCCAAAATTTTTCATCATTTGGTTCTGAATGCGTTTCCTGTAATAAAATAAAATGTGCTTTTTCACCCTTGCAAAACAAAAATATAGATTTTCTCTTAGTGATCTCTCTTAAGCCCCTAGTATTAAGTGAGATACACGAAAAAAAAGGATTCATAAACAAATTAACAACCGTTAACTTATTACCACTAACGTTAATCTGACAAACTAAACTTCTGAAAGAATTAGGAAGGAAGCTCTCATGACATGTCCCTTAAACATGAACTTAATACTTGACATATACAATGCCCACTTATTTCACCATATTCACATATAAAGTCTTAAGTCTTTAATAAACTTTTATAGCTAAACTGACTTTGTCGTGAACATATTCCTTTCGTACCCTCAAGCAATTTTCTGTCCGTTAATGTAGCCATCACCACCTCTGTAGTAAGCTCGTTTCCCAGCATCTCTTGCCTCTTTTATTTTTGGCCACAGCGCAGCTCGGGTCTCCCTGTCAGTTTTGCAGAGGTCTTCGACAAAGTTGATTCGAAGCTCTTTGCAGATCGTGTGATCTTTGGTCGTTCTCCACAGCGAATCTCGGTGAATCCTTTGAGTGAACTGAATGATGACGTGCCTCGTTTTGTTTTCTTCCCGCCGACCTATTCGGTGAACCGAATCCACAATTTGATTAATGCTTGAAGACCATGATGGTGTGATTTTCACCAGTAATTCAGCAACTGCCACTCGTATGTCTTCACCTTCCTTCTCTTTAAACCCACGAATTCTCAGATTCCATCGGCGCTTGTATCGCTCTAGCTCTAAGACACGTTCCTTTAGATCTGTGTTGTCTTTCTTTAAGGCTGTTACGTCCCGAACAGAAGACTGTATTTGTGTTTTGCAGTCTTTGATTTCTGCCGCGTTGAATTCTACTGCCTTTGCAATGCTAGTTAGCATGACGGAGTTCTGTTGAAGCTGAGTGCCTAGCGTATCCACCTTGTCTGTAAGTAGCTTAATTGCTTCCAAGACCACATTCGTACCTTCTTTTTCTTCCATTCCCGCGTCCTTCTTTTTAGCTGCTGGTGTACTCTTTAACGGCGAGAACGGGTCTTTTCTTTTAGTTTTCTCGGCGGAATCATCCAACTTAGCGTTAGCATAGTCATGACAGTCCATTGCTACTTGACAACGGGATACAGCAAAACTTTTTTTTGTTGTCATTTTGCACTTTTTTGATGTTTTATAATACCTTTTTTTTTTTAGCATTTGCCAGAGGAGCAATTTATATCTTTAAGAGGCAATATGTATATAAAAAGCTGGGACAGTCCTAGAGAGCTCAGAACACACGATGCACCCTATCCGCCATCTTGCCGCGACTCGGTCATATTAAACTGCACTCGAGCAATGTTATAACGTGTCTGTCTCCTTATCATTCACAGGTATGGATAAACACTCATTTAAGGTGGTCTGTGTGAAATATTTGTCATCTTTACTCCAAAGAAATGTTTGGAAAAGATGTTAGAATGTGTTAGTTCCATAAGTTGATTCGTTTTGGTTTAATTATATGGTAAACATTATAGCCGCTCGTGGGTAGCAAAAGCAGCCGAAGCTAGTGTTTAGTTAATGGTTAACTGATGTGATGTGAACAGAGCATGTAGTGAAGTATGCATTCAGAAATGTGCATTAGATCATTTTCTAAACATCTTCATGTTAAGTAATTGTTGTAGTTGTTACATTTGTTATGAATGTCAGCCCGATTAAGTTAATATGGTGTATATTTTTGTAGTGATTCTCTTCTAAAATGTTTGTGAATGCATAACACTGTCACATAAAATATTCCATTTGAATAGTAATAAGTGATAGTAAGAGTTTAATGATTTAATGCTGGATTTTGGGTTTTCAAACATCATAATTTGCATTTTCAATAACTTTAAGTTATTAAATGAGTAAAAGGGAAATTTATTTAATTCTATATTGTTGGTCTTTCTCTTAAATATATTAACAAGTGTTAATATAAATGTTGATGTAATGTAATTTGGAAATGGTGTGAAAGAGAATGTTATATTTATGTTATTATAATAATTAGTATCATTCCAGCATTTATACAAGTAGTTATACATGAGGTAAGAAATGTATTATTTTAATAATTCTTGTAATATTACTTCAGTATCTCAAAGTAGGACCAATACTGTATTCTAAGAAGTGTATTCAAGAGTATTAAGTATTTTTGTTCAATGTATTAATGCCTTTTGTTTACATAGAAAATCTAGTTACATTGCATTGAGTAATATGTGTATTGATATAAGTGACACATTTGAATTTTATCCTATTGAGATAAGTTTGGTTTTATTCTGGAACACTGTGTACAATGTGTTAGCTTTAAAAAAAGTAATTATCTTTGTCATATTAAACTGCACTCGAGCAATGCTATAACGTGTCTGTCTCCTTATCATTCACAGTTTGTGCGTGATTTGGCTTATGCCGGTCCAGATTCCCCTAGGTCTGGAGCCGGTAACAATTACATGCAGTTTTAAACATGTTTAAACAACTTTCAACGGAAAAGCAAGTGATTTTGAATGTGTTCATTTTTGGACTTCTTGGGCAGTTTTCTAGTTTCTGGGGCTTAGATATGACATTTCCACACCAAAATCAGAAAGAGATAAAAACAGCTTAAAACCATGAAATGCATCATTCTTTTTGTTTTAAACAACATTACATGCAGTTTTAGACATGTTTAAACAACTTTCAAGGGGAAAGCATGTGATATTGAAAGTGTTCATTTTTGGGCTTATGATGCAGTATTCTTGCTTCTGGGGCTGAGATATGATGTTTCCAGGCCAAAAACACAAAGTGATAAAAACAGCTTAAAACCATGAAATGCATCATTCATTTTGTTTCAAACAACATTACATGCAGTTTTAGACCTGTTTAAACAACTTTCAAGGGAAAAGCAAGTGATTTTGAATGTGCTCATTTTTGGACTTCTGATGCAGTATTCTTGGTTCTGGGGCTTAGACATGATGTTTCCAGGCCAAAAATAGAAAGTGATTAAAACAGCTTAAAACCATGAAATGCATCATTCCTTTTTGTTTTAAACAACATTACATGCAGTTTTAAACATGTTTAAACAACTTTCAAGGCAAAAGCAAGTGATTTTGAATGTGCTCATTTTTGGACTTCTGATGCAGTATTCTTGCTTCTGGGGCTGAGCTATGATGTTTCCAGGCCAAAAACAGAAAGTGGTAACAACAGCTTAAAACTATGAAATGCATCATTCTTTTTGTTTTAAACAACATTACATGTCGTTTTAGACATGTTTAAACAACTTTCAAGGGAAAAGCAAGTGATTTTAAAAGTGTTCATTTTTGGACTTCTGATGCAGTATTCTTGCTACTAGGGCTGAGATATGATGTTTCCAGGCCAAAAACAGAAAGTGATAAAAACAGCTTAAAACCATAAAATGTATCATTCTTTTTGTTTTAAACAACATTTACAAGCAGTTTTAGACATGTTTAAACAACTTTCAAGGGGAAAGGAAGTGATTTTGAAAGTGTTAATTTTTTTACTTCTGATGCAGCAGTATTCTTGCTTCTGGGGCTGAGATATGATGTTTCCAGGCCAAAAACAGAAAGTGATAAAAACAGCTTAAAACCATGAAATGCATCATTCTTTTTTGTTTTAAACAACATTACATGCAGCTTTAGACATGTTTAAACAGCTTTCAAGGGGAAAGCAAGTGATGATGAAAGTGTTCATTTTTGGACTTCTGGTGCAGTATTCTTGCTTCTGGGGCTGAGATATGATGTTTCCAGGCCAAAAACACAAAGTGATAAAAACAGCTTAAAACCATGAAATGCATCATTCTTTTTGTTTTAAACAACATTACATGCAGTTTTAAACATGTTTAAACAACTTTCAAGGGAAAAGCAAGTGATTATGAATGTGCTCATTTTTGGACTTCTGATGCAGTATTCTTGCTTCTGGGGCTGAGATATGATGTTTTCAGGCCAAAAACAGAAAGTGATAAAAACAGCTTTAAACCATAAAATGCATCATTCTTTTTGTTTGAAACAACATTACATGCAGTTTAAGACATGTTTAAACAACTTTCAAGGGTAGAGCAAGTGATTATGAATGTGCTCATTTTTGGACTTCTGATGCAGTATTCTTGCTTCTGGGGCTTAGATATGATGTTTTCAGGCCAAAAACAGAAAGTGATAAAAACAGCTTAAAACCATGAAATGCATCATTCTTTTTGTTTTAAAATCACCTCCAATAAAAATTAGTGAATTTGGAAATTTAGATAAACAATGGCGTTTTTCTAATTTAGTAAATAAGACATCATTTCACTTTTAGTGTTGTAACTATAAAAAATGAATTAGTATTAAAGTCAAAACATTATACTTTGTGACTAAAAGAACATAATGACCATGAGTGTCGGACTCAGAATGCAAAATATCACTTGGGAATCTGTTTTTTAAAATTGCCACTCCGGCCGAATGTTCAGAGCCATGTGCAAATCATATATCCAATCCCCATTGTGCTTTCCAAAAGCTAACATCATTGGGAGTTGAATGGACTTCTTCTAACAAATAAAAATAAAGCCTTACGTTTCACCTTTAACCTCAAACCCCTGGCATTAAGAGTAATAAACGAAAAAGACATATGACTAAAAGTTTAAGCAATGAACAGAGAGAAGAAGTATTTGAAATTTTCCATTCCAAACAAGAACAAGTATACAATTACTAACCTAACCTTAATCGCATGAAAGGTTTTTCAAAATAAGTCCAACGTAATAAAAATATTTTGTAAGATGAAAACTCACTAGGGCAAATGTTGGAGAAAAGAAAAAAAAAGTGTTCATCGTGACCTTAAGACCTCTTCAGGGTGGGTGCACTGCTTTTCCATCAATAAGGGCCCACGCACCGACAAAGAATGCTCTCTTTCCTTCCTTTCTCGCAGCATCCACCAACGACCACAGCTTTATCCTTGCATACTGTGTGCATGGGTCAAATCTTCTGTGAATCTCAGCTTGTGGTTCCGGAGGTAATCGGAGTGTTTTGCCTGCCGCCATACCAGATCCCGTGTAGATCTTTTTGCAAAACGAATGATCACCAGTCTTGACCTGTTGTCTTGTTTTCCCAGACAATATGCATTGTCAAGATCACCGTAAATTGCAACGCTTGAATCAGGAGCAACTGCAGTACAGATGTTGAGAACAGGCGGAGATTCCATCTGCGATGATATCTTGGTAGAATTTAGGTTCGCTGAAGATTTAGTTTTTCATGTCTGTTTTCAAAGCGTTGACTTCTTCGAACACAAAGTATATCAATTTCTTGAGACACTCGATACTTACAGTGTTGTTGCTTATCATTTTTCCGAGGTGATCTGCACTCTCTTTGATTTTAGACGTCAAAGCTACAATTATGTTGTCTTGCAATTCTGTCAGCGACATCTCCCCTCTGGATTTCTTTTGCTGTGGTTTCACAGGTGTATCTTGTTTAGAGTCACATGCTGATTCGAGGTCTGGGCTCTCGAATAACTTTGCTTAATGTATTCATGTTCGGTTATTGAATGTGAAACAGATTTAATCCCAGCACCGACAGGAATGTCAAGTTCCATCACTTCTACAAGATTTTTCGACGCAGAATTCTTGTTTTGTGGACATCAATTTCTAAAACTGCAAGTAAACAACTAAAAATACGTAACTTTACTAAACAAAGAGAAATGAAATTAAAACCTAATGCATTATCAGATGAAATAAAGAGATCAGGTTAAGTTTTAACTTTATAATTAGGGAATGGAAAACAAACTATTCAGCAGCATAAAAATGCTTCCACACCAGTAGCCCTCTTGTCGCGACCCCTCTGGTTTCCAAATTAGTCAACAGAGTCTAGCTGCAGACATGATGCATTTGACCACGTGTATTCTCATGCATGCGCATGTTGCGCCGGGTCAAAGACGGAAATACGCCAAAATATGGTTTACAAACTAAAGGTATTTATTTACTGATAAGATCAATAATATCAGAAAGGCAATCAGCTCATCCAATCAGCCAAGTTGTGTCGATTTTCATTATGTCTGATTTCATGGCAATTAATAGGAAAATCTTAGAAGAGATTGCGCAAATTCTGAAAACATCAACCTGCAGTCTTGACACACTCCCCACATCATTCTTCAAAATGGTGTTTAACTGTTTAGAAATGGATCTCCTAAAAGTGGTAAATGCTTCACTTCTCTCAGGGACCTTTCCAAACTCACTTAAAATTGCAGTTGTTAAACCACTCTTGAAAAAGAGCAACCTGGATGACACACTATTGAGCAATTACAGACCAATCTCAAATCTCCATTTCATTGGCAAAATCATTGAAAAAGTTGTTTTCAACCAGGTTAACATGTTCTTAAACTTCAAAGGATGTTTAGACAATTTTTCAATCTGGTTTCAGAGCACATCACAGTACAGAGAGCGCTCTTATAAAGATAATCAATGATATCCGCCTAAATTCAGATTCAGGCAAACTAACAGTGCTGGTATTGCTCAATCTTAGTGCTGCATTTGACACTATCAATCACAGCATACTTCTGGATAGGCTGGAAAACTGGGTTGGGCTGTCTGGGACGGTCTTCAAATGGTTCAGATCTTATCTTACTTATATCTTTACTATGTCAGTATAGGTGACCAAAGGTTGAGGTGGACACCCATGACATGCCAATTCTGGCATCTCTCCTGTTCAACCTTTATATGCTCCCTCTGAGCCAAATAATGAGAAAGAACCAAATCTTCTACCACAGCTATGCTGATGACACTCAGATCTACTTAGCCTTACTGCCTAATGACTAGAGCCCAATTGACACCCTCTGCCAATGCATTGATGAAATGAACAGTTGGATGTGCCAAAACTTTCTTCAGTTAAACAAAGAGAAAACTGAAGTCATTGCGTTTGGGAACAGAGATGAGGTTCTCAAGGTGAATGTGTACCTTGGCTCTAAAGGTCAAACCACAAAAAATAAGGTCAAGAATCTTGGTGTGACTCTGGAGTCAGATCTGAGTTTCAATAGTCATGTCAAAGCAGTTAGTAAATCAGCATACTAGCATCTCAAAAACATTGCAAGAATCAGATGCTTTGTTTCCAGTGAAGACTTAGAGAAACTTTTTCATATTTTCATCAGCAGCAGAGTGGATTACTGTAACGGCCTCCTCACTGGCCTTCCCAAAAAGACAGTCAGACAGTTGCAGCTCATCCAGAATGCTGCGGCTAGAATTCTGACCAGAAACAAGAAATCAGAGCTCATCACACCTGTCCTCAGGTCTTTACACTGGCTCCCAGTTACATTCAGAATAGATTTTAAAGTATTATTACTTGTCTATAAATCACTAAACGGCCTAGGACCTCAATACATTACAGATATGCTCACTGAATACAAACCTAATAGATCACTCAGATCTTTAGGATCATATAAACTAGAAATTCCAAGAGTTCAGTCAAAACAGGGTGAATCGGCCTTCAGCCACTACGCCACTCGCTGCTGGAATCAGCTTCCAGAAATGATCAGATGTGCTCCAACATTAGGCACATTTAAATCAAGACTGAAAACACATCTGTATAGCTGTGCCTTTACCGAATGAGCACTGTGCTACGTCCGACAGAT
This sequence comes from Danio kyathit, assembly GCA_903798195.1. Taxonomy (NCBI): domain Eukaryota; kingdom Metazoa; phylum Chordata; class Actinopteri; order Cypriniformes; family Danionidae; genus Danio; species Danio kyathit. The sequence goes on from LR812541.1 coordinate 15,712,731, forward strand.
CGCACTATTGTTCTTTTCTTTTTTTAATGTTTTATAACCTGTTTTAACTCATTTTTATTTGCTTTTATCTGTCTTAAATTGTTCTTACTATTTGCTTTTCTTTTTTTATACTTGTCTTTCTATTCTTGTTTATGTAAAGCACTTTGAATTGCCACCGTGTATGAAATGTGCTATATAAATAAACTTGCCTTGCCTTGCCTTGCCTAAAAGTACGACAGACAAAAGAAATACCTATGTATCTACACACATAATTATGTCACGAGGTAGCCTGTAAACTCCTATTATAAAAAGATTAGGGTCACAGCCAGGATTTTATTTAAAATAATAGCTGATAGGCATTTCTAATATTGTCTTAATAACTTACTTACTTCACACGTCTAAAATGTGTTTATATTGGCAAAATGCATGACTAATTAATGTTAATGCACTACTAAATAAAAAATTTCTACACATTCCTCCCACATGAAAAATATTTACATAGACAAGTTATAGTGCTTTACCATTCAGTAGTAAAGTAATGTACCATTTATATTACAGTATTTAAAACTTTTATGTTAACACATGCTACTGCTAGAAAATATTTTAGTTGACTTAGGTTTATTAACTACATTAAAATTAAAATACCCTTTTATATTTCTTCATCGCAAAATAAACATTATAAAAAACTGTATGACTTATTAAATGATTACCAAGGACCTGTTTATATTCCTTTATTGCAGAAAGAAAAACACAATAAATGTATTTCATTCATTAATTTTCTTTTTGGCTTAGTCCCTTTATTAATTTGAGGTCACCACAGCGGAATGAACCGCCAACTTATCCAGCATATGTTTTACGCAGCGGATGCCCTTCCAGCTGCAACCCATCTCTGGGAAACATCCATTCACACTCATTTATTATGGACAATTTAGCTTACCCAATTCACCTGTTCCGCATGTCTTTGGACTGTGGGGAAAACCAAAGCACCTGGAGGAAACCCACGCGAACACAGGGAGACCATGCAAAATCCACACAGAAACGCCAACTAACCCAGCTGAGGCTCGAACCAGCGACCTTCTTGCTGTGAGGCGACAGCCGTACCTACTGCACCACCGCATCACCATAAATGTATTTAAAACTTTCAAATAAAGAATTATATTTATAATGACTTCTAATTGAGCCACTTTTGTTCCTAAAGCCAAAAAAAAAGCCAAAACTGTAACAATTTTCAGTATGTATTTTAGATGCATTTTAGATTTTTAAAATTAATTTATTTGTCTGTATTTATTGTTGTTATTGTCATTTATTTAATTGTATATTGTGTTTTGTGTGTTAACAATACTGTTTTCTTTTGGTGCTGCTCCATATGCCTTGAATTGCCCCTTGGGGACAAATAAAGTTTTTTGACTTGAATTGAATTGAATCACAGTGCAGTGGGTAGCACGTTCGCCTCACAGCAAGAAGGTCGCTGGTTCAAGCCTCGGCTGGGTCAGTTGGAATTTCTGTGTGGAGTTTGCATGCAAACTGTATTGCATGAGTTTGCAATACAGTAAACATACTGTATGGATGTTTCCTAGTGTTGGGTTGCAGCTGGAAGGGCATCCACTGCGTAAAACATGCTGGATAAGTTGGCGGTTCATTCCACTGTGGCGACCGCAGATTATGCTTTTGTCACAATAAATGCTAATATGTTTCCACAACACAAAGCAGTTGGTGATTGATGACTTTAGTGAATTAATATCTGCAGACAGCCAGTGCATATGCAGCATCGGAGGGGTGCAGAAATGGACGTCTGAGGTGTGCAGATGTGGACATCTGAGGAGTCAATGCAGATGTTTTACACCTGCTAAGACTGAGTGTTCCACCTGTAAGAATAAATTGAAGAGACAGATGTAAAGATGGTTCTGATTCCTATAATATTTGTCAGTGTTTCCTCTAGGATTTTTTCCAGTTGTGGCGGCAGGACCTTTACACAGATGTACCAACTACCTATGGGTGTTATTTCAATGACACATGTTGTGAGCGCAGTGTTACACGTCGAGATCGCATTTATGTAATACGAGCATGCGAATCTCTGCTTGTGCGCTGATTTCCTCTGTTCGTGCACAACTTCACACCCAGAAATATACGCTGCTCAAGTGCGATTTAGTGCGTTTATGTGACATGTACATCTCCAACATTTAATATATTTGCTAGGAATATTTATGAATGTCTCCAATAGACCTACAGAGCGGCATTAATGCGTCCTGAAGTAAAGTGAAACAGCTGAAGTAGCTGAACAGTCCTGAGGTAAAGTGAAACCGCTATAAACTCCAGCCAGATAAAGTCATTGTATGCAGAACCATAGACCTTTATCTAAACAGTATAATTATGGAAACTGTGTTCATCTTAACTGAAAGCTATACGTCGTGTTTGCTGGTCTCACGTCTCACGCACCTGTCAGTCAGCCAGCATGTCACCGTAAAGGGTTAAACATATAACGCACACCACTACTACGGTTAAAGAAAAGTTTACACTGTTATAATTCACTTACCTTTTAATACGTTTTGGTGCGATTATAACCCGCTATTAAAAAAACAACAACAATGACTGAATGTTTTGAATGGGAAGCTGTAATATAGCCGTGGCGGGATGAATTTTGGTGTGGCGGCCCGCCATGGAAGAATGAATGTAGCGGAAACCATGTTTGTATTCCACATATATCTTGTTTCCATGTATTTATTATTGTCCTTTGTTAACAACATTCAAAATACTTTACAACTGTTGTATAACAGTTCCTCTAAAGGTCCATTTATAAAATAATGTTAAGTAACACCTAAACAAATAATATAGAGCAGGTCACCTGCAAACTGCCCTATTACTTTTCAAATCAACACCCCAAAACAGAGCCAGTAAAATATTCATGGTTTTCATTATTGTCTAAGCAAATGAATTAAGATACCAAATTAACAAAAACTTATTATATCAGATAAACATTTAGATATACATTTACATGTATTTAACATGAACTGATGGTGAACAATGATTTTTACATAAGCTTTTTTTAATGTTAACATACTCTTAATAGAATATTTTAATGTATCCCTTTATATTAACAGCTTAACTAATATTTATTTACACATACACTTATGCACTGGTTTGTGGGTTAGATAACATGACCAAACAATAAACAGTATGTTTATTAAATAAGACTGACTCTTGGTTAAGCTAAACTTATTAATATTGTAATATGTTAGTTACTGCATTAGTTAACATGAACAAATAATGAACAATGACCCAGATTCAGTGCTACACAATGTTCAACTTGCATGTTATTCATGTTTGTGTACTCTTTACTAACATAATTTATCACTGACAAAGCATTAGTTAAGTGAATTAGGATTCTTTTAGTAAATTGTACACTACTTTAAAATTAATATACTGTGTAACTAGCATTTGTAAACTCTTTACTAGCATGGATTATCAGTAACAAACCATCTGTTAATGGAATCAGAAACTTTATTGTAATGTGTACATCACTCCAACATTGTGTGTTACTAACATTTGTAAACTCTTTACTGATGTTAATTTCACAAAGTTCTTGTTCATAATTTTTTTTTTAAATTTTTGCTTAAAAATAAGTTTTAAAATCTGGCAATGTTCTTTCTGTTATGTAATGTAGTAAAGAATCTGAAAGAGATGTGTACATGGTTTTCACTGATTCGAGATCCAGTAAAATCATTGATCACTGCTTTGTAATAAACACATAGACATCAGTTATAATGTTGGGTTAGTGGTAAACGGGCAAAGAGTTTACAAATGTAACATGTTGAAGTAGTGTACATTTTACAATAAGGTTCCTAATTCCCTTAACTAATGTTTTGAGTGATCAATCATATTAGTAAAGAGTCTACAAACATGAATAACATGCCAGTTGAAGATTGTGGAGTGCTGAACCGGAGTCATTGTTCATTATTTGTTCATGTTAACTGTTAACACATGTATAAGTTTATGTTAACAACAATTTAGTATTACTGAATAAATGTGCTGTTCATTGTTTAGTCATGTTAATCAATGAACAAATACAGTACATTAGTCTATGTGAAAATAAACATTAGCTAATTATGTTAAGCTGATAATGTAAAGAGATACAATACAACAATTGGAAACACTTTTTAACTAATGCATATGTTTATTTAACATTAACAAAGATTAATCAACGCTCCTGGTAAATTGTAAACTAATGTATGAACTGACAATATCTAATGCAATCTTTCTGTAAATGTTACGCTATTTAATCTTATGAATAAATGAATTTGCTGTCAACAAGCTAGCGGTCGCGCTAAACTGTTTACTTTATCTAAACACATGGATGACATTGAGGGAGCTGTGAACAGGTTATATCGGGTACATATCACGATCGTTTTTAAAAACATTCACCTAACACCACATTTAATAACATCGCGAAATTCGCGAATGGAATAAATATACTTACAGCGCGAATGTCCAAACGTGAAGCATCTGTCTCACAGAGAGCGAAAGTGTGGCCGCACGCGCATGTGCGGCTGACTCTGTCTAATTGCGCTTGTCCGGCTTTGACTGATCACACTTTTTCTTTTTGATTTAATGGCAGGTGGCAAACCAGCTTATGGTGCATTACCACCACCTACTTTGTTGGAGTGTGAGACCTCAATGAGTGGAAGGATAACTCTACATAAAAAAAAATCCTGTTAATTAAACCTGTGTTCCTCAAAAATTTTAAAAGAAAATTGTATATCTTTGGCTGTTTCTGTGCATTTTGAAAATTTTCTGTAATTATTAGGTCAGTAACGTCCAGATCTTTTAACTTTTTTTCAAACTGGTTTCTCTCTCTTCTATATGCTGTGCACTTAAATAATACATGTTCAGTGGTTTCTATTTTACCACAATGACTGCAACTATCTGTTTCTCTTTTCCTTATCATGTACAGTGAGCCATTTAAATTGGAGTGACCTATTCGGAGTCTGGTTATGACAGTATCTTCCTTCCTGTTCCCATATACTTTCCTTTCTTTCCCCACTTTATTTTGAATGTTATAAAGGTGTCTTCCCTTTGATTCGGAATTCCAGTCCTCCTGCCAAAGATTAATCACTGATTTATTTATAATATGTTTTATTTCTGTTTTACACAGCGGGACCTCTATTTCCACCTTATCTATCCCCAATGCTGTCTTTGTCATCTTATCTACGACTTTGTTCCCTTCTACTCCTACGTGGGCAGGAATCCATAAAAATTGTACCTTTATTCCCCTGTGATTTATTTCAATAATGTTTTGTAATATTTCAGAGAATATATCCTGTCTTGATCCTGAGGTCCCGCTTTTCAAACTGATTAATGCTGAGTATGAGTCGGAGCATACCACCACACTTATTGGCCTATTTTCTTTCACCCACTCCATTGCCATAAATATTGCCATCAATTCAGTAGTGAATACTGATATATTGTTACTTAACCTCTTTGATACACCATGTTTGTGATTAGGAATACTGTATATATAGCTGCTGCTGTGTACCCATTGTCTGGGTTTTTAGACCCATCAGTATATATCTGTATATGATTGATGTATTTTTGTTTTAAGTATTGTCTTACCTGTTCCTCTTTTGTTACACTCCTGTTCTTATCATTGATTTTACTATGTAACAGTGTATCAACTAGTGGCATTTGAAACATCCAAGGAGGAGTAGCTGTTATTACTAATGTAGGTCCTATTTTTATTTGATCTATTCCTAGTTTCCTGGCCTCCAATTCTGCATTCCACCCGAAACTCCTGTTCTTGATATATTCATGTTCCCAGCATTTGTTAAATACAGCTTTTACTGGATGAGTATCTGCATGCCCTCTTACAGAGCTCCAATATGCCATTTTTAGCTTGAGTGTTCTATACTTTAATGGTAGCTATGCCATTTCCACCTGAATAGCTGAAATGGGCGATGTTCGAAATACTCCACTTCCTATTCTTAATGCTTGTGATTGAATAACACAATTTTTTTGTAACAGAGATTTAGATGCTAAACTATAGGCTATACTGCCATAATCTAAAATTGGCCTTATCATTGCACAGTATACTCTTTTCAATGCATGTCGGGTTGCACCCCACTCTACTCCTGCCAAACATCTTAGAATATTTATTCGTTTTTTGCATTTATCTTGAATTTTCTTTATATGTGTTGCAAAAGTCAGTTTTGAATCTATACATACTCCAAGGAACCTGGTTTCTGTTACCTGCTCTAATTTTTGTCCAAAAACATTAATTATGATATTAGGGGATTTCCTTTTTTTGAGAAACACATCAATTTGGTTTTTTCTACAGATAATCTAAAGCTCCATTTATTTACCTAGCTTTCCACTTCATTAACTGCTTTCTGCACACTTTCTTTCACATATTCTATGTTTCTTCCCCTTTTCCACAAAGCACTATCATCTGCGTATAAAGACTTGCCTATTCCTTGTCCAACCATTGAAAATATATCATTAATCATAAGATTAAATACACTGTAAAAAATTGCTGTTAAAAAACGGTCAGATTCAACAGTAAAATAATGTTTTTTTCAGTAAAACAGTAATATGCTGTTAAAAACAGTGCATTCTGGGTAATATTTCTGTTTTCGAGAAAGTAACCAACAGCAGAAAACTGTGAGTTAACAGAGCTCAGATTCAACGTTTTCAAGTCTGTGTTTGAAATCCCACTTTGTGCCCTTGTTCACTATTCCATACACTAGTTCACTAATATAGTTCACCTGACAGAGTTAATGAACACTAATGAGTGAATTCAGACACGGATGAACACCTGCTGTAATGATCACAATCACTGAAGGAAAGAGAAATAAGAAACACAAAGAGTGATGTCAGTTACAACATTAAATAAAATCAAGTAAAATAAAACACCTTCAGTCTCAGCAGAGGATCATTAAACAACTCCACAAACAACAGCAGACACACTTATTACTGACCGCTTTGACTTCCATACCATTCTTATTAAGAACCAACAAAAATTTAGGCGTTTGTTTTTGTGTGTGTCACCGTGATGGAGTGAGGAGCTGGTTTAGTTCGGCTCTTCACCCTTGAATTTGTAAAGTTAGCTTCTCTTGCTGCTGTAATACAAAGTTTATTAAACACTTTTATTATAGCAATAAAGCTGGGAAGCTGATAGGTAGATAAATCTAGTTGTCTGAAATTTGTTCTGCTAAATGGTTTGATTTTGATAAAGGTCTGGATGATGGGCCTCATGCAATAGTTTTTATGCTTAATGCAGATATTAATTTATCAATGAGAAGTGGAAACAGGAAAGATACCTGATTCTTTTACAGGGTTAAGAAATAACAGACAAAAACAGTTCAGTTAACACAAAGTCACACTCAGACCTCATGAATCAGACCTTGTACCTCAACAATGGTAACAATTAAAATGTTTCATGCCGCAATGCATGCTGGGTGTGGCACAGTACAAATATCCCAGCATGCATTGGGGCACGAATAAATGATGTAGTATAATGGTCTTACAGTTTACTTTATTTGCGTTTGATTCTGCTGTTGTTTATGTTTAGACTTTCAGTAGCCAGTTAGTGATGTTTGTGAGTTAAACTGTTAAATTTGTTAGTTGTCACCGTTGTTGAGGTTCATACGCTGATTATTGATGTCTCTTTGAGTGCAACTTACACCATAGAGCAAAGTGTTTTTGTCCAAGTTATTCTTAAAAACTTCCAGAACTCAATGCCACATACTGCCATATATATATATAACGTTTAACAATAAATTAAACATTGGATAAGAGTAGTAAATTATTTTAAGTAAAAGCAGGTTCTGCCTTATTAAAACCAATATGAACATCAGCAGATCTTATTACATATTTTGGCTTGTTTGTCATATCAAAAGAGCTTTTTAAACAAAGTTCTTAACAATTGCAGCAGCCAAAATAAATTAATGTTAAAAATCTCAGGGCTAAGAGCCCAACTAAAGCAGACTCTGTTCTCCATGATGGTGACGTAAAATGTTAACCTTTATCTCAAGATGAACTTCAGTAGATGTTATACAAAAATAAATGTTTTAGTAATAAGTGTAGCTGCTGATGATGTTTGTACAGTAGAGTTGTTTATTCATCTGCTGATATTTTAATGATTTAATCATTTGTTGACCTTCAGGTTATTTCATTATAAAGCTGTGACTGAAGTTGTAGTTGTTTGTTACTTTATGTTCTGTTCTTGTTTTTTCCCTTCAGTATTTCTTCATGTGTTCATCGCTAATTCTCAATTATCATTTAATTAGTCATTTAATTAATTCATTTACTTCAGCTTTGCTCCATGTTTCTTGAACACTCAGTAGTGTGGACACTTGGAAGTGTTCAATTAAAACTGAGGTATTTGCTCTGGGGTTTAAAGGGTTAAAGGTGTGAGAGGTAAAAACACAGTGTAAAAATGTATTTTAACAGTAATATACTGTTATTTTAAACTACGGTAGTAGACTGTAAAAAAACAGTAGATTGCTGGCAACCACAGCTGCCAGTAGTTTACCGTTAAATCAAGGAAAAAACAGTATTTTACTGTAAAACCTGAAGCAAATTTCTTCTGTGTGTCACCGTTGTGGAGGAGAGTAGAGCCAGTGTTTGAGTCAAAGATGAACAATGAAACACTGATGATATTCTGCTTGTTTCTTTACTTAAAGACAGTGGCTGTTTAGTTGCTGATGCAGTAAGAATCTCTCTGTGTTAATTCCAGCTTAACATGTATGTGTGCTGCTGTGAAATTTAAGACATTTGGGTTAAACGGAACTTTTCAAATGAACTAAAATAATTTAGCATTATAAGTATGCTTCTAAGCATATATAACACATTACTTCATAAATTCATACAGAAGTTGGCCAATTTGAGGCAGTCGCTTTCAATGAACAAAATGAGTTCACTTGAGTATTGTGTATATCAATGTGGTTGATGTATTTTTACAACAACATACTGTAAAATAACAGTACATTGCTGGCAACTGCAGCTGCCAGTAACTTACCGTTTTTTAACGGGACAATTTTTAACAGTGTAGCACTGGACTGCACACACTACCCTGTGGGGTCCCATTATCTATCAAATGTATGCTAGAATAACTTGTTCCTACTCTTACCTGAATAGTTCTGTTAAACAAAAAGTCCATTATCCAATTATACATTTTCCCTTTGATTCCCATATTATCTAATTTAATTAATACTCCCTCTTTCCAAAGCATATCATAGGCCTTTTCAACATCAAAAAATACCCCTATTAACACCTCCTTATTCACCATTGCTTTCCTAATTTCAGATTCTAAACATAAAACTGGATCCATTGTACTTCGTCCTTTTCTAAAGCCACTCTGATAATGATTTTGGGGATTTACACCTACCTAACTTTAAACAGTAACAGTGCCTGACTCTAGTAAGCTACAAACACAAACTGGGTATCATTGGAAAGACACTTTGAGCTTTACTGTGGTAAAAGGGGAAGTTATATGTTAAAAAATATAAAAAGTTATACATTATGAAGTTATGAGAAAAAAAAATTGTGTTGTGTTCAATATTTGTTTTTCCATATACAAACACATGAAAACATTAATGTAATGTCCTAGAAAAAATATGACTTGAAAGCCAAGTGTCTCATGAGTTTATATTTCAAATTTGATGAAGATAGCATGCAAAATGAGATTTCTGTAAAAAGTTTTCTGAGACTATATCGGTGTCCTCCTTTCCCTCACCTTCAGAGGCACTTTCTCAAAAACAATCATCCCAAACTGAAACCTTTACAGTTGCTGAATAATTTGGTCTACATTCACAGTTTATGTATCTTTGAAAAGACGACACTCTGGACTTTATTATCCATCATCTAGAGTTTATAATGCTAAAAATAAAAAAAAGTTAGAGATGCTTAAGTAATGTAAAAATAATTGCACCTCACTAAACATTTTGTTATTTCATAAACAAATGTGTGAAATTAGGCCTGGAGCAAAACATAAAAGTAATAGGTCAAAAGCTACATACCTCCTGAGTATATGTTTTGAATTTGATGTCATCAAATCATCAAATTATTTTTCTGAGACAATGTCTTGTGATTTTCTTCCTCTCCTTGTTTGTGGAGAAGCAGTCTGATGACCACACATGTACTGGGGTTTCTAACACAACTCTTTTAGTCTTTTCACATACCACACATGTTTAATTGCAAAATAATAGACAGGAACATATAGTATAAATGATTTATTTGAGCACAAGAAGTACATTGTGTGACATAAGTCCAGTGCATATGCACCAGAAAAGTTTTACAAGAGTTGTTGTTATGCTCTCTCACTTTGCTCTTGGCTGCTGCTTGTAATCCACTCCAGCAGATTCAGCTACATGACAAAAAAAAAAAAAAAAAACAGAATTAGGATTCTATTGTAAACAACTGTATTTCCCCCCCTGAGTAGCAAACACGATTTACTCTGATGCCCATAGATATGATAATTATTACAGATACTTAGCTATCAACAGCCATTCAGATAAATGGCAAACATATGATAATGCCAAACATTACTGAAAGATTATCACTACCGGAGAGACATTCACACTTATAGGCACAAACAGGCTTCATAGAAAAGAACTGAGACGTAAACAATGTAATAAAACTCACTGTTAGAAAATGCCAGAAGTTACTCTTCATCCAGGTCATGCAAGTATCAGTTCTCCTCAGACATATGCTGCGTCCCAATCCGCATATCTACCTAAATAGTATGTGAAAGTAGAATTAGTATGTCCCAAATCGTAGTATGTTGAAAAGAGTATGCAAAAACTCCCGGATGGTTTACTATATCCGGTCAAAATTTTAAGTGTAGAAGCGTCCATACTCTAACCGCTGATATTGCCCACAGTACATTGCGTGTTGGACGTGAATTCGATTAGAACTACAAAACGCGGGTGAAAAGTGTAAACAAACTATAAACATGATGGACACGCGAGACCAACCGTCAAGCAGAGAGGCTTCGGTAAAGATGTTTGTATGCCTGTTAATTAATATCTAGCCCACTAGAGAATATTTAAATACCATTGTCTGTGTTATATTTCATCTGCAACAACAATACTGAACTTATATAAAGACGTGTTTGGACATTACCGACTGAATGCAGAATTATCCAAAGACCTGAGGAGATTTCTCTGCATGAAAGAATCGTGAATGAGAGATTATCCTGCTGCTGCTGCTTCTCCAATAAGGTAGGAAATTAAATACGTCAGAAATGTGGATGATTGACAGGGCTCTTAACTAAGCAACACAACGATCTGTGTAACGAGGAAGTAGTATGTCCCAAAGCTTGGATACTTTTCTGTTACTCACTCAAAAGTATATATTTTTCCTCCACAAAAAAAGTACATACTTTTAGGTCGTAGTATAAATATGCGAATTGGGACGCAGCATATATTCTCCTCTTCGCTTCAAATAACTCTCAAAACTCTCTTCTTCTTCTTCTTCAATTTATTGGCGGTTGACAAACAACAAAATGGTGTATTTCCGCCACCAACTGGTATGGAGTGTGAATCATTATGACTTAACCCTCACATATCGCTTTCTTTTATTAAATTCCCTCCCATAAATGAGTGTTTTTAAGATACTGCAATAAAAAGTTAAAACATTTATTTCCTGATTTATTTTGTAGAATGTCATTCAATTTGAATCGAACTCTTATTTCTTCTAAATTCTTAATAAGAGCCCTCCTTTCATCTTCATACTTCATGCAGTGTAATATAACATGTTCAACTGTCTCTTCTTGTCCGCAAAACTCACATTGTCCTGTACCACGTTTTCCCATTTTAAAAAGTGTACTATTTAATTTTGTGTGCCCAAATCTCATCCTAGATATTATTATCTCCTCTCTCCTGTTTTTCCCTACACATCTCATTTCTCCTACTTTCCTTTGTATCTCAAAACTCTCTTTAGCAGAACAAAACTTTTGACGATCTATTTTCATTGTTTAACAACCGCTCTGCCGTTAGCTCAAACTGCTAGCAGATGTGCAGCGTGCAGCAGGGGGCAGGTGCGTTGCGTGATGATTGACAGATCGCTGAGCCAGTGACAGCAAAGAGCGTGCAAATATACAACCCACAACCAATAGGTGTTCATATATTGAATATATGATGCAGCCATTGGCTAAACTCTCTATCAGTCAAACTATGTAGGAAGTAGGAAGTACTATAATCGGATGACAGGCTATGCAGGTCAAAACATGCGGCTTTGTTTAGATTTTATTAACTATAACTTTGATTTTTTATTCAGTTTGGGGTCTCATTTTATCTGTAACACTGTAAACTATGACATCGAGTTGCCTTTTACTACAAAGGTGCCGTTTTTGCGTGTAAGTAACATGGTAAAGCATGGTAAAACAGGTCTCGGGCAGAAATGGTGACATAAACAAATGAATAACCACCCAAAATGCAACACTATTGTGTCGGTGGACTAAATGTGCTTGATGGGATGGTTTTCTGTGGACTCTTACCTTTCAAAATAAACCGTTATGTACAGCAATTAATGCTTGTCATCTTCCATGTGAAGCTGCTTTGACACAATCTACATTGTATAAGCGCTATACAAATAAAGATAAATTGAATTGTGTGTGTTGTTAATACTATTGATAAACATTGACATGTGGAAAAACAGCGCCCCAGGACGCTCCAGATTTCTACTTTCTAACACATTATTTAGCCAAGATACTATGAACTTTTCGATTACCTTACATAAATTAGATGTCAACGCAATAGGTCTATAATTTGTTGCTACTGTATGTTCTTTACCAGGTTTTACAATTGGAATTATCACCCCGTGTTTCCAAGACATAGGAAGTTTTCCCACTTCCCATATTTTATTGAAAAACTTTAGAATAATTATTAGTGATGTGTTAGAAAGATGTTTTATCATTTCATAGCAAATTTCATCTTTCCCTGGAGATGTACTTTTCAGACCCTGTATCACCTGCTATATTTCATATATTTTGAAATCTGCATCCAATGTACCCTCAGTCGATGCTTTTTGTGTTAATACATTTGTATTTTCTTTCATAATTTGATCCCTTTGCACTCTCATACTGTCTGATATATTATTATTACTGTGAATCTTAACAAAAACTTCTACCAACTCCTCTGTTTTTTCTTTATTAGTCAATATGTATTTACCTTCTTTAATTAAAGCTGGAACCCTTTTATTAATTTGCTTCCCTCCCATTTTCTTGATCATATTCCACATGTCACTTATATCTATATCTACACCAATTTAATCACAGAACTTTCTCCAGTAATTTCTTTTTGTTGTCCGTATTACCTTCCTTACTTCTGAATCAGGATATGAACCTCAACCATGGTTGTGGAAAAAAAAAAAAAAAACTTAATTCATTCATGCTGCAATGCATGCTGGGTGCCAGCATAGTACAAAAATCCCAGCATGCATTGCAACATGATTATATTATGCAGCTTAAAGGTCTTACAATCTCTTTCTTTTCCTTTATTTCATGTTGTTTTGGGAGGTAATATTTCAGTATATTGTTTTGTATTGTTCTGGGTTGATTTTTATTTTATAATTTGTCACCATTGTTGAGATATAAAGACTAATTGTTGATGTCTGTGTGTTTTTAAGTTCTGCCATAGATCAAACATTCTCATTGTGAATGGTGTATTTAGATCTGGTAAACAGTTATTGGCTGCTGTAGGTCAAGTGGTTTTATTTATATGTTGTATTCATTTCTCACGTCTATGCTTTTAACTAACAAGATATTCAGTGACTGCACAAGCAGGTGAGGGTGGTTTTGATATCAAAGTTAATTTTATCAGATTGCCATTGTTTCTTTTCTTTTGACTTTTAGTGCTATACAAATAGTGTGATTGACACGAATAATTATAGCAGCCAAAATAAAAAGTAGTATCAGAACAAATAGTTGAAGAGCCCAACTAAAGCAGACTCTGTCCTCCATCATGGTGACTTCAAATGAGCAACAGAAATTTCATTAAGAGCTTTTGTGCATGTGACAGAAATAAAGCCAAAGGTCAATAATAAGTGAAGCTCCTGGGCCCGGTTTTTCAAAAGGTTTAATCCGGATAAAATTTATCCGGATTTAGTAATCCTTTTTCTGCGATCCGTGATCACGTAATCCATCTTACTTTTTGAGCCAGTTTTTCAAAGCAACATAGGATTGGATCAATCTGATCCGGATAGGAACTTTTCAGGATCACTAAATCTGGATAACCAGTGCTCAAACAGGATAGGAAATCACAATGTAGAACTATAGATATGTAAAGAGCAACACGTATAATAGCCAGTGTGAGGTCAATATAACTTTATTTTTATTTGAAATGAAAACACACATTAAAAAAAAAAAAAAAACTAAAAATAGTTTCAAATATAGATGTATTGAATTAAAAAAAGACTTAATGCCAAAAACTCCACAATAGTTTCAGACTTCCTCATCTGATGTGGAGAGGCCATCTTGTCTGAGCGTTGTCTTTAGGAGGCGGATCTCAAGTCCGGCCTTGGTTTGCTGCAGTTTGGTCAGAGTCAGTTGTTCCTCTGCCAGATGAAGCTTCTGCCCTTTCAGTCGCTTTTTGCAATTGTTGAAAATGATTTCAAAAATCAGTGATTGCCATTCTTTGCATTTTTTGGTTATTCTGTTATCATTGTATGCATCACTAATAAATATTCTAAAAACAAAAATATTTTCCATTGTGATGAGTATATATATATATATATATCAATTGGTGACAGAATAACATTTATTGTTTTTGGTCAATTTTGACAGCTGTTTGTGAGATTATTTTATGAGGCCAAACTCTTTTCACTATGCTGTAGGCCTATACTGAAAGGCTGAATATGTTAAAGCCTACCTTATGGATAAACAAATACAATTAAAACCTTATGAATAAATAGGATCTCTTGTAAGATACTGCTGCATGATCCAAATATAGTATTATTTGATACATTTTTAAAGTTTTCATTACATTTTGGCCATGAAATCCACGCTGAATCCACCCATCTGATGGGATCAGTTTAATCCAGATTTTATGGATCAAAGTGATCCAAATCTTACAAAAAAGGTCGGAAAAACCCAAACTAAAGGTTTGATCCGGATCAAAACCAAGATTGGATTACGTGATCTAATCCGATTATGTAATCCACTTTTTCTTTTGAAAAACCCATTTTCAAGATTTGATCCAACCCGTTATCCAAAATCCTAGTGGATTACTTTTGAAAAACCAGGCCCTGATGTTTGTGGGGTTGTTCAATGATATCTGCTGAGATCTTGAGAAATTACATGTTTTATTGTGTAATTTGTTTTATTTTAATTAATTATTTTTATTTAGAGTTTTATTTTCAGTTGATTTCATCTTTGGATTTAGGTGTGTTTTTTGTGTTTTATTTTCTTCAGTGATTCTGCTTGTTAACAGTTGTTCAGCAATAATTCTCAATCCTCCTTTAATTAGACAATTATCTCATTAACTTCATCACTGTCTGAGTGTTCAACCCTCTGTAGTGAGGACACTAGTGAGGATTTTGCTCTGGGATTTAAGGGGTTAAATGTGTTCGATAAAAAATTCTGACTGGGGAATGTATTTTTAACAGAAATATTCTGTCGATTGAATTTATGACCGTAAAATGTTAAAAACAGTAGATTACCGGCAACCACAGCTGCCGGTATTTTACCGTAAAATCAAGAAAAAAAAACTGCTAAATACTGTAAAACGTTTTTGTGTCACCATTGTGGAGAATAGTAGCATACTTCCGTATTTTTTTACGGAAAAATTCTGGCAACCACAGCTGCCGGTATTTTTCCGTAAATTTAACGAATTTTTTTTAACAGTGTACTTCTTTCTTTTCATCCAACTTAACCTTCTTGATGGCCTCTGCATATGTTATTCCTTCAGAGATCTTAACATTCTGAACTTTTACAGCATTTTTCCTCACCTGACAACCTCCATTTCCCACGCTATGTTCTCCCCCACAGTTACTGCATTTTGGTTTCACACCTTCTTCACACTTTCCGTATTCATGTTCCCCTCCACATTTGGCACATCTTTGTTTTCATTTACACACTGCTGCCACATGTCCATATTTTTGGCACTTGTGACATCTCAGCTGGGGGCGGGGATTGTACGGTCTTACCGCGTAGCTCATTAAACCAACAAACACTCTTTCCGGCAGTTTTTTCTCGTCAAAGTGTATCATAATGGAAAGACTGTCACTTCTCTCCTTATTCCGGGTAATTTTTAGTCTCCTTTCATCTATCACTTTTGCTCCCGTAATGCTTTTCTTAATTGTTTCTGCAGCTACATTTGTTGGAATTCCCATAATAACCCCTCTCGTCCATGTCTTTTCTACCATAATTTGACTAGTGACTTTTTGCCCTAATATAGACTTGATCCCTAAAGCAGCTTTTTGTTGTTTGCTATCTTTACAAAAAATGATAATTTTCCCATCTTTGGCTCCAATCTAATCTTTTCTCCTTTTCCTTATTTCTACTAAAGTCCACTTATAATTTCTTTCTTTCATCTTCCCCGCCATCTAATTCATCCTCCATATCCAACTCACTTCCGGATTCTATTTCCCTTTTGCCCATCTTGGTCTCAGTCACAACTCAGTGTTGCCACCATGCCGACTGCATTACTCTTAATGCGCATGCAGCAAAACTGCGGTTGTTGGGTGCGTCAAGTGTCCATCATTCCACACTTCATTTACAGGTTGAATGAGTACATCATAAAGTGCACTTATTATTTTTAGAGTTTTCAGTGTGAATGCACTACTTACACTATTTATAGTACAAAATGGTGTAGAATAGTGCATAAGTATGCGATTTGGGACGCACCTAATGTGTCTTAATGTGCTGCTGGAGCTCTCAAGGTTTTGTTCATGACACTAATTATTAATTTTTGTTATTTCCTTCCTAATTGTTTGTTGACCCTCCATGTAAAGCTGCAGTATTGTCCCAAACAGCATTAATATACATATATTTGCAATATTATACATTATTACATATATTTTTTTATACATCTTATATTTTTTTATGAATTAACTTACAAAATATCAAAAAGTATATCTGAAACAATTAATAACATATAGTATATATTCTGATCGCCTTTCTTGCTATAAACAGTGAGTTTCAGTTTCAGTTTTAAGAGCCAGAGAAACATTAAGATAGATGAGTAAAGGTTCAAGAGCCCAACTAAAGCAGCCTCTGATCTCCATGATGGTGAGGTCAAATGAAACATTTTCAATAAAAAATATAAATTTCCGTTAATTCTCAAATATTCTTGCAGATATGACAGAAATTAAGTCAAACTGTAATCAGTGAAGCTGGTAATGCTGTTATGTAATAGAGTTGTTTAATCCTCTGTTTTAATTCAGTTGGTCTGGTGTGAGGCTGTGTCTGTAGTGTTATTTCTTGTTCTTTCCTTCAGTGATTGTGCTTGTTAACAGCAGGTGTTCATCAGTGTCTGAATTTACTCATTTGTGGTCATTTACATTGTCTAGTAGACTAAACTAATTGACCAATTTAGGGACTAGTAAATGATGGTATATGGTGAGATTTCAGACACTCTGCCTACTTTCTCGAAAACAAAGGTTAGATCTATTACAGCTATTTCCCGTATATTGTACAGAAATGAGCTGTTAATCATTTAACAGATTTTCACTGTAGATTGTACAGACTTTTACTGTTAAAATCATGGACATTTTTTACAGTGCAAGTCTCCTGGACTGGGTTCTCTCTCTTTTACTCATACATTTCTTTTTTTACAACAATAGTGTAAAACCTTGAATGGTAGCGGTTCCATGCGAGGAGGCTGCGCAGCTGGATCTGAATTGTCAGATGAAAACGGGCTGGGCCTGGAGTTCTCCCAGCTTAGGTGCTGAAGAGACTTCGGTCTCCACCTTGTGTGTGGGAGCAATATTCGTCTCATTAGTTGGCCTTTTGGCAAATGTCTTAATTAAGTTTAGCTGTTTTAAAGAGTGATTACTCATTTTGAACCTTGTTTTACACTATGGCTATCTGAATATGAAAGACTTTTAAGAGATTTTGTCTGAAACAGGTACCACATACAGACATCTTTATGATCCATGACCATAGAGATAACCAGATGATCAATAATTCTTGGCTAGAAATAAAAATTAGTTAAAAAATATTGAACGATATTAATGATATGACGTAGTTCCGGAAACTTTCTATTTCTCTGTTTATTCATCTGACTTTACGATCAGTTTCTTTTGACCGCCCCGTTGTTTTAAAGAATATCACAACAGCAAACACGGCAAGCCTTGTCTGTTTAGTGAGGTGCGCGCACAGTCAACGGATGTGCGCGATGCGGCACCAGGCGATAGTATAAATCCAGCTTTAAGAGGCCAGAACTTGTAAAACGGCTTCCTTCTAATCTACATCATCCCAGTCACAAACACATGGATTACAATACTTCAATCTTACAAAAGGGACACAAAATGGAATAGTTTACTTCATATACCTTTAGATTCAAATAATCATGTACATATTTAATATGCACTGTTTGAAATACTTTACGGTCTGAAACTTTGCTTATTAATGTTTATATATGAATGCTTAGGTGGAGATCAACATTAGACTCTAAGAACAATGCCTTGGGTAAACTAGAAGTGGTTTGGAAAGTGAGTTATGCATAGGAAAATATTTAAGACTCTTAAACATAAAAAAACAGTTTAACTGTGGACTATGACTAAGCAAATGCTGGTCACACTATGGATGACACCCTCCAGTGACCACCTCACAGAAACATCCAATCACAAGGTGCCATTTTTCAATCTTACCTTCCAGAGAAAAGACAAAACATTCTCTCAAAGAAGTTAAACCGGAAGAGGGGGTAGATATACACATCAAATCAAATCACTTTTATTGTCACATCATCAGCAGCACGTGTGCTATGATGAGTGAAAAGCTTAGGTGCTGGCTCCAGACAGTGCAAAATACAGACAGTGTAAATACAACGACAGTGCAAAATACAGACAGTGTAAATACAACAACAGTGCAAAATACAGACAGTGCAAATACAACGACAGTGCAAAATACAGACAGTGCAAATACAATGACAGTGCAAAATACAGACAGTGCAAATACAATGACAGTGCAAAATACAAACAGTGCAAAATACAGATAGTGCAGGATACAGACAGTGCAGTATACAACAACATACTCACAAAAAACAAGACAATGTAAAATTGGCAATGTTAACAGCGATACGTAGGCAGTATTGTTTTTAAGTATGGATTTGTTAAAGTGCAGTGCATGCTACATCTTGACGGTGTGCAGTGTGGGGTATGGAAGAGTTTGTTTGGGGTGTGTTAAGTGTTCATCAGCCTGATAGTCTGAGGGAAGAAACTTTTCTTCAGTCGGCTGGTGCGTGACCGGATGCTGCGGAACCGTCTGCCTGAGGGTAGCAGAGAGAAAAGTCTATGGCTTGGGTGGCTGGAGTCGCTGATGATTCTCTTGGCTTTCCTCATGCACCTCCTGGTGTAGATGTCCTGGAGGGAGGGAAGCTCACCTCCTACTACACGTCCAGCAGTACGCACGATCCTATGTAGACCTTTGCGATTGCTGCTGGTGCTGCTTCCGTACCAGGTGGTGATGCAGCCAGTGAGGATGCTCTCCACAGTGCAGGTGTAGAACGAGCGGAGGATGTGGGGGCTCATTCCAAACCTCCTGAGACGCCTGAGGAAGAAGAGACGTTGTTGTGCCTTCCTCAGCACTGCGTCTGTGTGGGCGTGGTGGTGTAATGCCCATGTGTGGTGGTGATGCACAAGGTAGCAGTGGTGTGGTTTTCAATGCAAGCATCACAACACAATGTCTGCAAGATGAAACAAATGGATTTTCTGCACGTTCCAGGCTATCCGAATTGCTCAAACACTTCAGAACTTTGCTGCGTGTTCCAGCAGACTTTCATGGTGATTGGATTTACAGTGCTTTTTCTAAGGTGTCTACAACAA